>OZ024821.1:99549697-100069681 GCA_964016985.1 Anodontia alba | reverse complement strand
TGCTTTTTTAATCTATTTTGTTCGGCCAAGTTTTCCCTTCAGTGGCCTATGTGACATTACTTATTCCTGCCAATAGATATTATGACGACAAAATGGTCTGCGATAATGAAATAACTCTTTGAAGTGCACGAAAAAACCTACTGGTATTGCGTATAAAAATACAGCTTGATAAACATTCTACGTAGTAAAGAAAATGTCATACACGATCAAATATTTCGTGAACAATATACAGATATGTAGCGAATACGATATGTTATAACATTATCATATTGACATCACGATTTGTCAACAATATTTTATCGCCATATCATGTTATTATTATGTTTCTCTACATAAATTTATGTTGTGAAAAAAATATAAGAGGGGTACCAATACGCTTCCATTGACATATTGTTTAAGTAGCATGCATAATAGACCCAAATATATGCAAAGAACGCAAAATCTTCCTCGAGAGAGCACAATGTAGACGGAGCACAATGTGGCTCTATTAGACACATAATTGGTATATTGTTTGTATACTAATCTAAGCCAAAGTAAACATCTTATGGCGGGGCAGCTGATGAATTTAACCACAATTTTCCTGGGCTAATTTAGGTTGTCTAAGCGGATAACCAGCACTCAGTACCCATCATTTCCCAAGCCACGAGCATCTGCAAGACTTGCTAGAAGGACGTATAATAATTCATGATTTCAAAGTAAGGAAGTTGCCGAACCAGATGATCGAACCACACATCGATTCGCAGAACGTACGTAGGTATGATAGGTAAAACAAGGATGCGTATCTACCGCCTTTCTGAATATTCACTGAAAGATGTCACGGTATTTCAGTTTCTCTTCTTCAGTCGGATTTCGTCTGCCTTTCTTCCAAGGATATTTTTCTCCCACAAAACACGAAGGTCGCATGGTGAGCTGAAAAAAAACGAATGACACAGTTTTAAAGTGTAGATTGAATTCAAAAGATACAAACAATAAACATTACTTGTAGCAATAAAAATTGAGCCGTGTCACAGGAAAACAGCCGTTATTGCATAAGCGTACAGCATAGGTTCTGGCGAGACGGCACTTCCGCGCCGTCTCGCCTGAATCTGCGCTATTCAGCAATATAAACTGCAGGCAAAGGGCACTATTCGCTCAAATAATCACAGTATTAGACTCACTAAGGGCCTGAGAATGTGCACTGAAACATTGGAAGATAGATGGCAATTATTTTACTGATCCTAGATAACTATATATTAAAGAAAATGTTTAATGTTGAAGCTCACAGAATTTTGCATAATTGAGTCAAATAATGTGCAGCTACTCTATAAAATGCTTTACGTATCTATTTGATTATACAGTAGTTTCTACATTCGGCTAATACAAACACCTTTTGTATGCCTTCGCACCGTATGACTTATTTTGAAATAGCCATGGCTTCTTTAAGTACTTAACACAAATAAACATCAAACTATTCATCTGTTTTAACACATAATTATTGATACATGTTAAAACAAAAACATTAATTAAGCTTTAAAATCGAAACCACTGTTTTAAAAATTACATTGATTTGATTTGTGCATAAATCATGCAAATTTGGTTAAGTTTAAAAGTTCCGTCTGCTAGCTATGGAAGCGTATTGGTACCCCCCATATACTTTTTTCTCGTGGCAATATTTTTGTCATGAAAATGCAAAAATATCGAGTTTTCACGTGTTCATTATTTCATTTTAATTTTATTTCGTTATAGATATTCTCGTAATTTTATAAAAACGTCAACATTATGTGGTAATCTGTATTGTTTGAATATTTTGTAATGCATATTACAACATATATTTTACGAAACAATGCTATGTTTTTTTGCGGAACTGAAGTTAAAGATCTTGATATCTGTATTGTTTTATCGCCATATGCACGATCAAAAATCAAAAGCGGAACACTGACGTCATTTGTCAATCAAAAGAGGCTACTAGGGGGACCGAATGCTTAGTGTCGGCGAGAAAATCCTGCAAGTGTCCCAACACCCCAAGTAATTTAAGCGGTCTCATCTATTGCGGTACACTAGTTGCGGCTCAGCTCTGTTAAATGGCTTGTCTCTTCGTCAGTATCAAGTTTTAGCCGTTCTTGCCCCACCTCACACTACCCGGGCAGCGTGTCCCCCGGGGGTAAGATAACCCGGGGTATCTTGCCCCCTACCCTGGGCAGTTTCCCCCCCCCCTCCCCCCAACACACACTCACACCAGGAAAACCTTGCAAACTCAGTACAAATTTATAACGCTCAATTATCAAAACAGTACCAGTTTTCATTATTTTTTTTCTTTCCGCATTAAGTTCTGTCAGATGTTCTGGGATGGGGGCAAACTCCACAGGCCAGGGTATCTTCACCCCCTGGGCGGAGGGGTCAAGCTGCTCAGGGTGAGGGGCATACCCCGGGATATCTTCACCCCGGAGGGGAGACAAACTGCACAAAGGCAGCTTCACTCCCCCTGTGAGGAGGGGGAGGGGCAAGCTACCCAGGATTCAAGATAAACCGGTACACCGGTTCGGTATAATTATTTGTACACATTGTATCTTGTACACGCGAGGGTACACGTACATTTTTACATCTTAGTTTTGAGAAAGGGATAATCATTCGGCCAACTTGTTCATAAAAATTGTGTATATGTATTTCAAAGCAAGGTTTAGCATGTGTGCTAGACATTTTTCTTTCCGTTATGGTGACTGAGTACCGATGAAACCCCCGTTTCTTTTGACCTATTTTGTTCGGCCGTTTTCCCTCTAGTGGCCTATGTGACGTCACTTATACCAGCCAATAGATATTATGACGACAAAATGGTCTGCGACAATGAAATAACTCTTTGAAGCGCACGAAAAAACCTACTGGTATAGCGTATAAAAATACAACGTGATAAAATTTCTATGTAGTAAAGAGAATGTCATACACGATCAAATATTCCGTGAACAATATACAGATATGTAGCGAATACGATATGTTATAACACTATAACATAAAATTTTGTCGCCATATCATGATATTATTATGTTTCTTTACATAAATTTAAGTTGTGAAAAAAATATAAGGGGAGGGCGGGGGGGTGGGGGGGGGGGGTACCATTACGCTTCCATATTTTACAACTCAAAGCTCGCTTTTCGTAACTGGAAACTCGCTTTTTATAACTCGAAACTCGCTTTTTACAACTCGAAACTCGCTTTTCATAACTCGAAACTCGCTTTTCATAACTACTCGCTTTTCATAACTCGAAACTCGCTTTTCTCAACTCGAAACTCGCTTTTAACAACTCGAAAGTCGCTTTTCTCAACTCGAAACTCACTTTTTACAACTCGAAACTCGCTTTTTACAACTCGAAACTCGCATTTTCTCAATTCGAAACTGTAAAAAAAGAACTCATCATAATGACGATATTCCTAATGTATTGTACATATATAAGCAAAAGACCATATGTTCTATCAAGACATTTATATACGCATGTGTTTGCACAAATACTGATTAAAATGTACCTGTGCAAAGATACGTCATTTTTATTAGTCTGTTTTTCCGAGACACATTTAAATACCTGTGTGAAATTTCTTCCTTTGATAACTTGCTACAAGAAAGTTATGTATATATGTAATAGTTGTCTTCGTGTTTGTTTTCTTTCTGTTTCTCACTCATATGCCATATAATATGCGACCTGAGATTGTAGAACAGAACATAATTTTATTACAAAATTCATGTCACAGAACATAATTTTATTACAAAATTCATGTCACATAATCATACGAGTATGCCATACAGCTATATTCTGTTCTGGCTATATAGAAGTTTCGTGTACATGAGAGGAAAATGAATTCTTCAAAAGACTGCTGATAAATGACGTATTAAGCGAATGCCTACCTAATTTAAAGTCAATAAGTCTTTCGGTTCTGGAGAAGAAGTGAAAAATAGATTTTCAAGATGGTCGCCATGGCGGCCATCTTGGCTTTCTATTCAGAAGGATTTTAGCCATTTTTGATCTATAAGTCACCCCGATGCTTCCTACCAAGTTTAAAGTCAATTGGCTTTTGGGTTTAGGAGAAGCGAAAAATAGATTTTCAAGATGGACACCATGTCGGCCATCTTGGATTTCCGATCAGCACTATTTTAGCTATTTTTGATCTACAAGTCACCCTGATGCTTTCTAACAAGTTTGGAGTCAACTGGCTTTTGGTTCAGGGGAAGAAGTGAAAATTATATTTCCATGGCGGTCATCTTGGATTTCCGATCGGAACGATTTTAGCTGTTTTTGATCTACAAGTCATACCGATGCTTCCTACTAAGTTTCGAATCAATTGGCTTTTGGGTTTAGGAGAAGAAGTGAAAAATAGATTTTTAAGATGGCCTCCATGGCGGCCATCCTTGATTCCCGATTGGAACGATTTTAGCTATTTTTGATCCTCAAGTCACCTACCAAGTTTCGAGTCAATTGGCCTTTCGGTTCAGGAGAAGAAGCGAAAATAAGATTTTCAAGATGACGGCAATGGCGGCCATCTTGGATACCAATCGGAACGATTTTACTATTTTTGATCTACGTCACCCTGATGCTTCCTTCTAAGTTTCGAGTCAGTTGGCTTTTGGGTTTAGGAGAAGAAGCGAAAAATAAATGGCGGCCATCTTGGATTTCCTATCGGAACGAATTTCGCTAGTTTTGATCTACAAGTCACCCCAATGCTTCCTACCAAGTTTCAAGTCAATTGGCTTTCCGGTTTTAGAGAAGAAGCGAAAAATAGATTTTCAAGATGGCGGCCATGGCGGTCATCTTGGATTTCCGATCGGCACGATTTTAGCTATTTCTGATCTTCAAGTCACCCCGGTGCTTCCTACCAAGTTAGGAGTCAATTGGCCTTTTGATTGAGAAGAAGAAGCGAAAAATAGATTTTCAAGATGGCGGCCATGGACGCTATCGTGGATTTCCGATCGGAACCATTTTAGCTGTTTTTGACCTACAAGTCATCCCGATGCTTACTACAAAGTATCGAGTCAACAGGCCCAGTGGTGTAGGAGAAGTAGGCTTTTAAAGCAATTGTTGACGCCGCACGACGTCCAACAATAATTCCAAAACCTATATTTGAGCTTAAAGAAAAAAAAAAAAAAAAAAGGTTTGTTCCATGTGTTTTATTGTCACGTAACAAACCGGAGATTACAAATGAATGCTCCCAATGTCCAGGAGCTTTGTTTTCTCCCGCAGACATTCCCAGAAACAGTTGAAAACATTTGGTGAGAAAGAGAACTATATATATATATATATATATATATTTTTTTTTTTTTTTTTGAGTGAACCCTCAAAACCTACCAGGCCTCGGACGCTAAACACAGAGAGAAAAAAACAACAACAACAACAAAAAAAAAAAAAAAAAAAAATGGCATGGCCTAATTATGGGTTCGAAGAAATTTTCTCATAATTAAATTGGTCTGAAATAGCAAACAGGTATGTAATATATCAATTAGATTGGCTCTAGTCGTTCTTCTTTTACATCTATTTCTCTCTTTATATTATTTTTTTTTAACAAAATCCTCTTAAATCCAACTTCAAGTTACCTAAGACTGAAGAAAACGACTGGTCACAGTTGTAGAAGCTCTGAAATTTAATCCAACTCCTATAAATTGAGATAACATCTGCAAGCAATTAGGATGCTATAAAACAACCATTTAGTAAACATAAGTCATTATCTCTAACAGTTAGTTCCTTAAAATCAATTTGTTCTGGTTACTTCAAATCCTTTTGCAGTTGTATTTACTGCCCCATAATAAGAACGTAATGATAGAGAGTGCATTTCTTTTTTTTTTTTTTTTTTTTTTTTTTTTCATTTTCATTTTTTTACCGTGAGTTTGCAGTCTTAAAATGTTTCTAGTTTTGTTGTCTGATAGTAGTATTCGGAATACAAAGAACATTTTGTTGTTGTTATTGTTCAGACATAGAACCCCTTGCATAGGTATAAGCAGATAAGGGATATCAACTACTCTCCAAAATTTACTACTTTTTCCTTGTGTAGCTTCCTTAAAGTCTCCGTATACCTTATTATCGAAGAGATATAGGTTCTTGCGTGTCTGGGAACAGCAGACAGCTCTTATGTACATGTTTTTGCCTGTTCAATATATTTTATCTAAATGATGTAAATTACCTTTTCTCATGTGTTGGCTTACAGTGGTATTCATAGTAATTTCATTCTCAAGCTTATTAATTGGACCAAAACGAGATTTAGCACTGCTCAGCCAGAATTTGCCTTTCAAGTGAACATTATATCTGGGTAAAATTTTCAGTAGACAATATAATGAAATATTTCTTCTTATTTTTCACTGTAATTAGGTTTTGACATTTCAGGCAAATTATCTCAAATGGAGAAAATATGCATGAAATGTCAGTCAACTCCTGTTTTCATCAAACAAATAAGAAAAAAACATGGTCAGTTTGTCGTCCGCTGAACTTACCAAGAGTGTGGTAAAGTTTAACCCTTAATTAAAGCACCAATAAAAACTGCAGCGGACGGCCTATTGAAATATTTTTTTTTTTCGAAGAAAACAAATCTTGATATTCCATTCGAATTGTCTGTGATGATTCACATGAAATATCAAGACTTGTTTTTTTTTTTTTTTTTTTTTTTTTTTTTTTTTGTTTGTTTGTTTGTTTGTTTTAACAGGCTGTTCAATTAGTTCGGACAATTGACCTGATAATTTACCTGATAATATATGATTGTCGTCTCCCGAGATTTCCAACAATGTGCCATGCTGAACAGTGTAAACTCAGATCAGCTAATGCAGCCTCTCTTTAAGCTTAGCGACTCAGGTTCTTAATCTATGAGTAGCCGAAGATCTATAGAAGGTTCATGCGAACAGGTAAGGCTCTGATCAGACTGCGTGTATGCACAGGCTGATATGAGCCTTCGCTAGTCGCACATGCCACATACTTTGTCGGAACTCTCATGAGGAGGCTGAATTATTTGCAAAACAAAATGGCATTTCTTTTGTTAAGCACATCACATACTATCAGCTGACATGATCTAACTCTAAGCCCTCCAGGTAAAATATTCAGCAGACGTGAATTAGAACTATTGTTCTTTTCTTTTTTCTCATGAAATAAGATTCAAAAATGTCAAAACCCATTTTTTTTTACCCATTTTTTTTTTTTTTTTTTTTTGGGGGGGGGGGGGGGGGTGGGGAAGGGGGAAAGAAATATATCACTAATTTGTCGTCTGCTGAATTAGCCCAGATCTTGGTAAAAGTTAAACCATTTCATGATATTGCATGAGTGCGATAACTTTTAATAGATCGTTAAACATTGCTAAATGAAGGCAAGTGGTCTTATGTCCCACTTGATGAAGGGTGTTTTTTCTGTTAGAATATTATATCCACATCTCATATCCAGTGGTAATAATTCAGTTATGCCAAGTGGACTCTTCTACCTCAAATCTGGTCCATTACGGATTTAAAGGGTGGCAGATTGTGTTTTAAGGGAGAAACTAGGAGTTTAATATTTTATCATTTACAACTTGATGTCGCTTATGTTTTCAGCAAGACTTTTTTCCCGATAAGCTTCAATAATTTAATAATTGATATACTACTTACGTTTGGAATCTTTGTCTTTCTGTTTTGTAATGCTGTCACTACACCAAGAGTTCCTGGATCGTAAACTGACTCGTGTTCTTTGTCTTTTAACACCAGGAAATTTGAATCTGATCCTTCGATCATCTTCATTTTGTAGTATGGATAATTTCTTCATGAATCAAAGTAGCAGAATACTCAGGGTTCATTAAAGAAGCTGTACTTGTTTTCATGGAATTCCTTCTCGCATTTCTGATCGGTGAAAGGCTGTCTGTTTCTTCACAAAATGAATGATTTGATTTATTTTTGGCATCCTCGTGGTGTATTGAACATAAACAGACTGTAAAATCATATTCACTTTGACCATTTGAATCGTACGATTCATTCATTAAACTTTCTCCTAAATTAGGGCAACTGTGATCCCTGCAAATGAAGTTTGAACTTCATATATACCATAAACTTGTAAGTAGTCAACCTGAAAGGAGAAATAACACAACAATCAACTTTCAGCATTAGTGCACGACCCGCCCAGAAACATACATTGACAGGTGCCCAAATGCCCTTAGTGTCTAGCTATGCAAATACGATGTGGTTTAAGTGTCATGACCATTTTCATATTTTTATAAGTTTGCCTCGGCGAGACCGTTCTAAAATATAATTGCATAAGTACGTACATTAGTAAGATATTGTCGGGATCTGTCAGTACAACAAACTTATCAAAATACTCACGAAGGTTTGAGTATTATGGCCATTTTCAATTTTACACCTTTTTTTGCCTCGGCAAGGGCTAACATTTTCCAAGGTCATTAGTTATGCACCAGTCATTCGTAGGCCCGGCCCTTACGGGGCCGGAGAATAGCAGGGTTTTTAACTTTCAGTGATAAAACCCTGGTAAATGCCCTGCACTGCGGAAAATAATTTATGGTAAACTCCCCCTTCCCCTACTCTCGGAGGTTGATAAAATTAATGAAGAACAACAATGACTTGGACCATTGAAAAAAACAACAACAAAAAACAAAAAAAACTTTCTTCCCCTATCCCATGGAGGTTCCACATGAAATGTGGCTTCAGTTAACCAAGTGGTTTCACACACACACACACACACACACACACACACACACACACACACACACACACACACACACACACACACACACACATGAACCTTTAACCGGGAGCCTTTAAATAAACTGTACATGTATTAAAACTCTGGCACATCTTCGACACAGCCGGGACTCATCGTAGGTTAAATCCCGGCAACTAAGCCCCGCAATATCCCCGCTATCCGCGGCCCCGTAGGGACCGTGGTTTCAAATGACTGGTGTATTACACCTTGTCGGTGTTTTTTGAGTACGCCAAAATTATTCTGAATAGTTTAAGCGCCATGGCCATTTGTGCTATAGATAGATAGACGCCCTGATGGATGGACAGACACATGGACATACCTCGTACATGGCCATAACAGGGTACTCTCCGAAAGCTTACGGACCTCAGTCAGTTAACTTTTCTACAGGTTGTGCGGGTCGTGCAATCATATGTTAACGGTCCATGTCGCCCATGCATTTTCTGTTGCACAACTGTCTATTTTAAAGGCGATAGAGTCCGAATTAACATGGTCATATGGAAAACAATCTTATACTCGTGGTCATTTCATATGAAATTAATGAATCTCGCTGTAGGCTTCTTTCATAAATTTCCTTTGAAATGACCACTCGTGTAAGATCCTCTATTCCTTGATATTGCGCACAGAACGGCGTGGTAACGTAACGCCAGATGTCCATTTTGACATTTAACTACAATCTCAACAATGAAAATTAATGTCATTTTTTCGACGGTAAAATACCTGAAACATAGATTGTGCGTACTTTTTAGAACCGCCTCTTACGAGTACGATATGTCCTTTCTAATTTTCAGCAGAAACTAGAATAATGTCGCATTCTTTCGTCTGCACATGAGGTAATGATACTTATCGCATGTATGCGAACAGCGATGGCTCGGGCGCGACTACGCATCCGCGCAATTCAGCCTGTACCTTTGCTGTTCTCACATATGTTGTATTGAACTAGATGAAGGTTTAGCACAAGAATCAGACATATAGCCCCACTAGATGGCCACGCATGCGCCTTTGACGAATGTATTTAGTATCATTATCAAATTGTAAAATATTAAACCTTATGGAAAATTGACAAATATTCAAATTTGTATATGAGAGTTTTGCAAAATGGAATAGTAATAAAAATAATAATAATAAAACAAGAAAAAAAATGTTTGTGAAACTTGGATCTTAATTCGTGATATAAGATAGTACCCATCCCCCAATATACAAGCCTTTTTAATAATACCAAGTGGCATAATGCCACTTGTAATACTTATTTTTTAGGTCTACACTGTTTGCCAATACCTTTTGTAATGAATGCAAGACAGTAGCGTTTAGTACGCGCTTTACGTTACATGTATACGTATACACTGCTGTTTACAATTGTTGCATTTTTTTTTTTTTTTTTTTTTTGGTGAATAGACGAGCAACATTTTATGGGTTTGTATCATGGTTTATGGTATTTGTAAAATAATAGTCAAAATTAAGCACTTACCGATTTCTTCTTTTTGCAGGAGACGTCCATATTCAACGTCTGAATATTTATTTACACCTATGTCGTTTTATCAATTCGTATTTACGCGTATTTCCACTTTGTCGACATTTGAAAATATCCAAAATACTCTAAATCAAGCTGCTTCTATCCGCTCAAAGTGCAAAAGCAATACGATGAAAGATTCTTTTATTTGGAGGTCATGACCTTTTTATTTGGCCCAAGAAGTGTAGTAATGTATCTGGCGGATTGGATAAGCATATCAGGCTTATACATTACATTAGAACCATTTATAAATCAGAAAAAAAGACATATGGACCACTCATTTACACCAGCTAACCGTGTGTTTATTTGTTTCATCGCAGAACGAAACGCCCACTTTTCTGGCATTCTGTCTAGTAAACGGTTCAAACCATATGACTGAATTTTATCGAGTTCGTTTGTGAGACTTTTTTTGTAAAAATATGGATAAAAGGTGGCTTATTTGTGCAAAAGAAGACGTGTTTGTCTTTGTAGAAGAAGAAAAAGAACTGGCGAAGATCAAACAATTATACCGGGGAGTGAGAGAAGACAATTGAAGGTAAGAGTAAATTAATTCTGTCCACAATGCCAAGTTGTCGTGCATCACGATTTCTATGCGATACGACTTGTTTTTGTTTTTTTTTGTTTTTTTTTTTTTTAAATTTCATTATTATTGATTGTGACAAGACTTTATATATACCTCCAGGGCGGGAACTCCATCTATTTGCTTATTACACAGACTGAGATTTTTTAAAGGGGGCTGGGATGGGATGGGGTTGGTGGTGGGGTCGTGGGGGGGGGGGCGGGGTTAAAATTTTACTATTTTGTGGGGACAAAAGTTTTTGTTTTTCTTTTTTTTTCTTTTTTTTTTTTTTTTTTTTTTGTTATTTGTGTGTGTGTGTGTGTGTGTGTGTGTGTGTGTGTGTGTGTGTGTGTGTGTGTGTGCCATTTAGCTAATTTTTCTTGGGGCTCACTTCAAAAACTGACTATTTGGGACAACCAGAATCTTCTGTATATTTTTTATACACAGGGTATAATTGAGTTTATTAAATAAACGTCGCTGTAATACATTAGAAAATATTCGCCTGCCACTTTCAATACGTCAGCATCACTATCAAAATACGATTATCTGTAAACATTGGAGTGTAAGCAACAGTTTTCTTGTCTCAATAAATATGTTCCTTTTAATAGAAAATATACGTCAATTTGTTGTTGTCTATCTCGTATATACATTAGCTATATATGTCTTTAACATACATTAGCGTTGCAATGCACATGTATGTCCTAAATTATACATTATGCCTTACGGCACACTGAGGCAATCCGGATGCTCAAAGATGTGAAAAGTTGCATTATCTGTAAATGAAGACGGATACGCTCTTTCGAAAATGTGAAAGGGCAAAGTAATAAAAGAAATCCGTTTTTTTTTTTGTTTTTGTTTTGTTTTTCAGTTTGCATGTAGGGCAAAGTAATAAAAGAAATCAGTTGTTTTTTTTTTTTTTTTGTTTGTTTTTTTTTTCAGTTTGCATGTCTGTGTTTGATGGAAGAATCTGGCGCCAAAATTTATTTATTTCTTTTACAACGCAATAGGTGGGTTAATTATCGCTAACACGTATTTGATGGCACTACGAAAGCGTTATTTATTGCCCTATAATGTTCCCATTAGCCGCACGATAACTTCATTAGCCCTCATCTCATGGTTGATTCAAACTTAGGCAAATCGAAGCAAAATGTCTTAACAGGTACCTCATAGAACAGGAAATATCTGTGTTATAATACAAACCCGGACAAGAAAACGTTCTTGTTTTGAAACATGAAACCTTTCTGCATTATCGCTATTTTTTACCTGTCGTCTATACCCATGTTTCTCTCAGAGAGCCCCTGTCTTATAAGTTATGGCCGAACTCCGCAAGTAATACAATTAACAGATGTTGATACAATTACTAACACTTACCATGCAATGGGCATTTTTAGCAAACGACAAAGTGATAATATTTTACTTATTTTTTTTTTCAGAAAACAGATTTTGTCATTACATGCAAATTTGTCTCCGCTGGAGACAATTTGCATGAAATATCAACATCTGTTTTCTGGGAAAATAAGTAAAATATTTCTTCTTGTTGTCTGCTGATTTTTCCCAGCATGCTAAGCAATGAATAAACAATTCCAAATGAAATGTCAAAATCTGTTTTCTGGAAAAATATATTCCTAAGTGTTATCTGCTGAAAATTTTTCCCATCATCCTAAGCGATGAATGAATTATTTCAACATCTTAATTTTCCAGAAAATAGGATTTGACTTTTCATGCAAACTTTCTCCTTTGGAGACAATTTGCACGTCAGAAACAAGCTACATGAAATGTCACATTCTATTTTCTGTGAAAACTAAGAAAAATATCATCAATATTTTGTAAGCTGAATTTTCCCCTAGATTGGTAAAGGTTAAGTAACCTGGTCATTTTATAGTGTCAACTGCTAAATTGAAATTTAGAATTCTGTTACAGAAAAAATAGACAAAACGGAAGAAATAATAAAGAAACAGATAAAGAGATAAGTCGGTTTCTTTTAAATAATAGCAGTATAACCAAATGCACAGTCATTATATATATATATATATATATATATATATATATATATATATATATATATATATATATATATATATATATGTATATATATATATATATATATATATATATGAACTCGCAATTATTATAAATTTAACTCTCAACGTATTTATTTGTGTTGAGGTTTTACGGCCCAGTCAACCCAATGGGGTCATCTCGAGCGCGGTCAGTTTACCTAACCACACGTTTACTGGGCAGGCTTAGTCCTCTAAGCGGTTACCCAGTATTGTGCACATTCTTTCGCCAAAAACTAACAACTTCTCTTCTTGAATCAGCGGGAGGGGGAGAATGACCGCAGAAAATATTTCATGATCAGTCTCCACGAAAGAATGTCGGTTGGGGTTGAACCCGCGACCTCCTGGTCTCCAGTCGGACGGCGCATCCAACTGAGCCAACAAGGACGACTAAGATCTGCACGTATATAGGTCCATGTATATTTTATTTCGCAGATAATATTTTGAAATGTGTCTTTTTTTTTCTTTTTTTTTTCTGTAAATAGGGTCAGAGGTTTTACACATTTTGAAACTAATTTCATGGGCTGTAAATTTGTGGGGAGGGGGCGGGAACGGCGGGCGAGGGAAGGAAGCTATCACAGTTTGACATCCACCGAATCGGCCCAGAGATTGCAATATTTAAGGGCACTGAAAACAAACTTTCTGCCATCACTGAAAGGGAGGCAACTTTTGTGACTCCCCGTTTGCTTTTCTGAAACCAAGCTTCTTCTGAAAGTATAACGCTGGATAAAAAGCATTTACAACCAAAAAGCATCTATAATTTCATCTCAGCTGAGTCGGTCGGAGGATGAGCTTGCCGTCCGTTGTTTGTTCGTACATGCATTTGAAGGACTTCTCCTCTGAAACCCCTGTGTCAATTTTCTTCAAACTTCATGTGGAATCTTCTGTTAAAAAGGGGGCTGTAAAATTATACAAACGGTCGCTGTCCATTATCTCGTAAGAAGGCCGCCATGCCAAAATATGGTAAAAACTATACCTAAAACTTTTCTCCAGAACCAAGTTAGCTTTGGGACTGAGTCTTTGTATAAAGCATTTAGGGCACAGCGTCAACTGATGACCATAGGGTGACCTTTGAGGTATAATTTGTGTGCCCATGTATTTGTACGAGGAAAATGTTGAAAAATTATTTTTTCAAAATAAATTGAAAACTTAAGGCTGAAGTTTACAATGTATCACAAGAGTTGTTGTTACAATCAAAATTTTGTCCCCTGGGGGGCTATCGGCCCTTGCCCCCGGGCTGTTTACATGTATAAAATTTGCAGTCCTTAAATGACTTCTTCTCTGAAACCGCATTTGTAATTCTCACCAGATTTTACATGGGACCTACTGGTGACAAATATTTTAATTTGTTCGAATGGTTCTGAACCATTGAACGAGATGGCCTCCATGCCCACATATGGTAAACACTCTTCTCTAAAGTCAAGAAAGCTTTGAGCTAAATCTTTTGTATACAGCATCGGGGACTCTTGGTCAACCAAGTTTGTTCCAATGATGATCGTAGGTTGACCTTTGATTTTTTTACAGCAAGGTCAAATTTTCACCCCTAAAATACATTTGTATGGGGATATAGCTGAAAAATCAGTTTTGCAATACATGTTCAAAGGTAAGAGAAAAACCAAGGGATAGCCACAATCACAATAAAAGTCAAAAAGGATTGTCTCTGGAAACAAAGAGCACACAAAATCACAAAAATCGGAGACTCAGTTTGTTTGAGTCTCTTCATATGCAACACTGTAGTTTGCACGGCTGCATACACCACCCCTCACCCCCACGCCCCCACCCCCGCGACACACAAACACACAGCGCCGGCTTAAGTGATATTCGATTTTCATTCAAAATAACCAGGACTCACCAGGACTCAATGATGTCAAAGGAAATAGAATAAAACCTGCACTATGATGATTAGACTGGCTCCTGTCGTTTTTGTTTTATGTCTAATTCTCTCTTTCTCTACATTATTTTTTTTTATCATAATCCTCTTTAATCCAACTAAGCTCAAAAAAAAAAAAAAAAAAAACAAAAAAAAAAAAAAAAAAAAACAAGAAGAAGAAAAAGAAAGAAAAGAAAAATAAAGTAAGGGTCTGGAGCCAGACTATATGATGATGTATGGACAGACTTTTTACGGCCACCACATGGTACAACAACAGCTCGAGTAAAAGCCCCAGCCAGTCCCAGCCATAAAAATGAAGAGGGAACAGACAAAACCAAACAAGCGCCAATCGAACAAACGTACGAAAAGCACAAAGATTAGCTCTCTCTTTCCCAAACGAGGTATTGGACTGGAACATGCAACAATAAAATAGCACAAGGCAAGACTAAAAGCAAATCGCCTCGTAGAATATATCACAGAGCAGAGAGTAAGACGAACACCGGGAAAACTATTAACTATAATTGCTTACACTCCAATTTTAAGGACTAATGACTGAAACTGACATTTGTATGATTTTAAAGTAGTGAAACGTTCTAGGAACTGTCAAAATTTTGTCTCACGGGGGTTAAATGCCCTTATCTCTGGGCTATATACATCTATCAAATTGTGTAATTTTAAATGCCTTCTTCTCTTAAACTGCCTGTGCAATTTACGTAACATTTCACATGTGGCCTCCACTATCCCTTAGCCGATTCTATGGGGAGGGGAGGGGCAAGGCACAGGGGGCTTCACTATACCTTTAGCCGATTCTAGTGGGGGAATGGGGGGGGGGGGGGCAAGGCATTTGCTGCCCTGAAAACTAGCCCTGTTATTTGAAAAGCCTCAATGAAACTGAGACTCATTTTTGTATTCCTTGTTTCAAATGGTAATGGAGAGACTGCGTTGCAGGTTGCAAGGAAAACTCGTATTTTATGACATGGTCTGTATGTATGAACAAGTGGCACATAAGAAGTATGCAAGTGATATGAAATATTCAACACAGACTTTTTAAAAGCAGAATATGAACTAACCTTTACCACTTCCTTGTTAATTCAGCGGATGACATATTGCTGATAGATCTCTTATTTTTTTTTCCGGGAAACAAGATTTGACAGTTATTGTCTGAAATGTCAAATCCTGTTTTCTAGGAAAATATTTCAAAATGTCATCTGAAAATTTTGGCCAAAGTGCTAAGCATTAATAAAGACAGTCCACTATGTTAATAAGTTATTGTGGCAATATTGGAAAATGTTGCGTGTTATTGGCAGATAAGCAATAGCTGTTTCACTCAGGTGAGCGTATTCGGGCCCATGGGTCTCTTGTTCTTATTTCTCAACGAAAACATATAATGTGGGTACTCATTAGAAGCACCATAGGGCGTTTCTCATAAGTACCCAAAACATATGTTTAAGTAAAAAATTAAAGAGAGGTCTCATTCTTCCAGGGTTCTTTCATCAAACTAACCTGTCAGATAACCAGGAGTGAAGTCGAAATTAACAGTAATATCAATGATGGTGTCCAGTTTGTAGCCACAGATTGGCTAAATTAAAGATGGCCCATTAGCTATTACATGCCAGTTTTAACACAAAGGTGTACTCCAGTACTGGGGTTTATTCTTTGTAATATATGTCTTAAATTGATCATTTTAGAATTTAATTCGGTAATTTTTGTAAATGACTTCATTATAATTTATTTATCCAATTATGTTTAGATGGTATACTTGACAATTTAGCCGATAACCAATCTTACCTAGACTTATTGAATAGTCAGTCTACTCTACAAGACAATACGTTGATATTTGAGCATATCAGCTTTTACAAGGGAGACAAAAATTGTGACAGAGTTGTTTTCCCTAAAAGTGTACTCAGTCACCTTAACCCATTGTAGACTGAAAAGGCTCCCCCACGCTATACAGTGGAAGAGTCCAGTTTCAATTTCAGGTACGTCTAGCTATAAGATTTAGATTAGATATCCACAGAGCCAAATAGCTAAACTATTTTAAAACAGTTGCGATCCCGATCAGACGCCGCGTTTTTGCAGCGTCTGATCTGGTTCTGCACTGTTTGCCAATCACTCTTTGGAGGTCTCCAGACTACAATGGGTTAAGACCCCATTAGAACACGGTCTCATTATTCGAACCAAATATCATAGCATCAGATAATCAACGTCAGAAATGTACTCTTGGACCATATGCGAGCAGCAAAGATCCAGCTAACCTTGCACATCCACACAGTATCAGCTGGACCATCTTCTTACAATCTAGTCTTACGATTCTACACTACCGTATTGACCGAGTATTCAAATATTTTAACTCCTCTGTTAGCTGTTCTAAACTTTAAATAAGACCACTTGTATCTACAAATATACTAGATTGGTGCAAACAATGTAAACCCTGATCAGACGCCGCTTTAACCCCCACTGTAGACGGGGGACCTGTAAAAGGGTAACTGGCAAACAGTGCAGACCCTGATAAAACGCCACAGAACGCGGAGCCTGATCAGGGTATCCACTTTTTGCTAATAGTATAGTCATTTGTCCCTAGGAATATATAACTCACACAGCCTGACATACCTAAAATAAAATTGGACTCTTCCAATTTATAGTGTTGGAGTGTCTTATCGGTACAAAGTGGATTAAAGGGCCTATAACAACTGCTACAGACATTTTGAGTTTTGTTTTATATTTATGTCTTCTATAAATTTTGCTTGGCGCTTTAAGGGTTGAGCTGCTTTGTGTCAAAACGTGTCTTCCAAACATTTGCAGACGATGTCCCGACCAGTCTGCGCAGTTTGATCAGGGCCTTCGCTGTCCTCTTACAGAAGCAACAAATTTGAAGGGGCTATGGAAATACCATGCCTTACTTGCCATCCCAACCACGCCTCTCCTACACACACACGTCCCTCAGCAGGGTTTTCCCTGACTCACAATTTGGCAATTGTTAGCGTCAAACCCTTGTTCCGGACCTTTAAAAATTAAGGGTAAGGTTCCTGAGTGAGTCACACAAACTTTCAGATCCAAAATACATTGTAAAGGAACAGTAATCATAAAAAATAAATTTAAATTAATCCTAAAACTATCAATCAGGACATTTGCAAACTTCTTTTCTCAACATGTTTCTCGGTCTTGTTTTTTTTTTTTTTTTTTTTTTTTTTGTCCGAGAGAATAAGGCTTGACATGACGTGAATCGTCTACCAGAAATGGCAAGCCTTATTTCCTTGAAAATATATATATATTTTTTTTAATATTGCTGTTCACCTGTTCACTCTATACATCTAAACATTTACATGTGCTTTACGGGTTAAGATGGGTTTATGTGATAAAGTTGCATTTGACATGATGTGTGTGTGTGTGTGTGTGTGTGTGTGTGTGTGTGTGTGTGTGTGTGTGTAAAAACTGTTTATACCCATTACCCATTTCTGAATGTCATTATTTTTATTCGTTTCTTGAATGAATGAATTATTTGAGAGTCACCACTGTTTACGATACAAACAGCATTTGAAAGCTTATGAGACACTAAACATTGAATATACAGGTTTAAGTCAGCAAGGCGGTATTGCTCACACATTATCCTTTTCAGTGTAACGGATATCACCTCGAGGAGCAATGAATCTCCTGGCGAGCCAGCGCATCTGTGTAGTCCCACCAGGGCACCCGCTGCCAACTCTCTCAGGCGCTCAAAGTGTACATATCATCTCGAAGAGCAGCGAATGACCGAGCAAGCCTGCGCATCTATACAGCGTCGCCAGGGCACCGACCGCTAGCTCGCTCAGGTGCTTATTGGACACCCAACACAAATACATGCCTATTCAATACAATGGACCCTCCCATGGCTGCGAAAATGAAAATTTTCAGGTGAAAATTGTGATATTTTTTGTTTTTGTTATTTCTGCGTGAAACAGAGATCGCGGGCACCCGCTAGAACCGCCACACTGAGGCGGCCCCAACGAGCTCACATAAGCGCCGTCCCGTGCAGAAACAACAACAATAATGTATATACCCCTGAAAACCCCACATTTTATATTAAATATGGTTCTAGGGGACCAAAATCACTCAGAAATGCTTCCTTTAGGTAAAAACTAGAGATGCATCGAATGTTCGGGCAAATCTGCGCATCTGCACAGTCTGCGACAGTATTCTAATTTATTTCTTCAGTGTTCTGGTACTTTTTTTCGGTTGCTGCAATTATAAAGTTTGCTACCAAATTAGCCACGGATATTTCAGATAACAGTAAGCGAAGTTTTTCAGGTAACGTTATAATTTGAAAAATAACCTAGCGTGGAATCATAGAGTTTCGATTATGTTTCGAAATGGAGCCCTTGACTATTAATGTACAAAAATGTTAGTGCACCCAGTGCTGGGCTCCAAGCATAACGTAGTACCTGTGCACTGTAAGTGTAACCGAACGTTTTGAGTTCTAACCCTAGGTCTGTACGTGTTCACTATTTCTGTGTGGTTTTTGCCAAGCTTAAAGTTAAATATTGTACATGCACGGATCTTAGGCCCTTTCTGGAAGTGTACTACTTTCATCTTGTCAGTATTGACCTGAGTGTCTTAAGTGAAGAATAATGCACTGTGTTGTATTGTAACAGATAAGCGACATTTGTCTGAGCATCTGTGCAGAGATTCTAACTGTTTCCATAATTCGTCAGGAGAATCAGATATTAAACAAATGTCATCAGCATACATTAGCAAGCTTACTCAGTTGGAACAGGAGCAATGTTTGTTGAAAGAATCTATGATTTTACAAAGGTGGTTTAGCATACAAAGTGTTAAGTAACACGTGATAATCAGGGTCTTGACTGTTTGTTGCAGTCCCTTTACGAGACTACAGGCAGAAATGGATTAACACACTTTATGCAAAAAAAAAAAAAAAAAAAAAAAAAAAAAACTCAGGTAACATGCCAAACATAATCTCCATAGATTCTTGGCTCTTTCTGATTTATCATTAAATTGTAGTTAGCTAGGCTACTAATGAAGCTGAAACCATTAAACAGCAGGGAGCAACTGCTAGCCCTTTCTTAATTAGTTGAGTTCCCCGAAATTCAGTCAGATAAATTCCAACACATTGCAGTTTGTAAATCACACACAGAATAAACAGAATAAAAGGGTTCTCTATACAGTTTTTGGTTATTTTGTTAAGAAAGTCTTGTTATTAGCCATGAAGTGAAAGTATATACAGAGCAGAAGACCATGTGTCAAAGGCTAGCTGATATTTTTTCTGCTATTATCCCATTATTGTTCTATATAGTCACCCATTTATGCCAAATGAATTCTTCTTCCTAACTGTCTGCGCAGGCCCATTTCCAGTTTAAGGGGAATCTGACAGCAGTAATACTTTTCAACTTTTATATCACAAATTCATACATTGTAGACTCTCTCAAATACTGCATTTAGCAACTATCGACCTGGGTTGACACTGTTTGCCAAGGTTACATAAAAAAGAATAAGCAGAAAAATATGCTACATTACAAGCAACAATAAGCCGGGACATAGCAAAGTGCATATACAATATTGCAAGTTTGTTCAGTAAAAACTCAGATCAGCTTGTACATTGGCACAGTCCAATCAGGGTATTCATTGTCAGCATGAAGAAGTCAAGTGTATTTTTTTATTAGAACGTATGCATATGCAGGCTAGTCTCAATATTCACTGTGCACATGGAGTCGTGTAGGTGATTGTGGGATGGTGGGGGTGGGGGAGCGGGAGGGGGACGTACTGTTTTCGGTGCATATATCATTATCATTTAAAGTTGATGTTGTTGTTAGTGTTGGCTTTGACATCAACGTCGGCGTCGGCATGGAGTTTTTTTAGCTTATAGGATGGCAGCCTCCATCGTCGTCCGTCATGCACACTTTCAAAATGCAATATCTCTGCAGCCTGCTGGCAGATCTCAACTGAATAGCGCTTATACGAATTCCAATAATGCACTAATTATAGACGTTACTAATTTTAGCATCCTGCAGCATCGCTGTGACGTCATCGATTTCGGACAAACACTTGTGTATGAAATGTGTATAATGCGTTATCTGACAGGCAAAACCAGTATATTGTTGCAAATTTCACGAGTTTTTCTAATGTTCAGAAGTTAAAATTCCATCATGGTGACTACGAAACATTGCTGTAACGGCGATTGTAAGAGTGGTTCTCGGACACTGGAGAAAAACAGCGAAATTTTTCTTTATCGTCCTAAACCAAACAAGGAACCGGAGAAGGGCCAGCAGGCACACGATGTTAAAACTGAAAGCAGCATCCTCTGATGTTGTCAGATTGTAGACTGAGAATCGGATTTTAGAAAACAATATTAAAATTTCATGTCAGCCTTTCCTGAAAAAAAAGCCTGTGAAACAGCCAGTAACTCGGGGATGGTGAGGAGGGGGGTGGGGGTGTCGGGGGGGGGGGGGTGGATGGGGGTAACAGGGGTGATTGTGGTACGGGTGTGCGAGCCAGTATTTCAAAACCTACCCCATCGTCTGAAATGTTGACCTATTCATATACTGCCCTTTGATTTTTTGTACCCATTTATTGCTGGTTGTCAGACAAATATTCATTGAATACCAAGAGAACAAGCAGCCTCGAAAACTCTCTTTCACATAGGAATCCAGAAAAATCGGGTCATTCATATACTTTTTGTTGAAAAAAGGGGGCCAATCATATACCTGGCAGCGCTGAAAAAAGGGGCCATTCGGCACGCACATCCGTACTATGCCATATATAGGAAGTTGCCCTTAAAAACTGCTCAGGTTAGGCTCTTCAGTTTTGGTATAATTTTATGAAAATTTGATCAAATTATGTCCCTTTGTGGACAGGCAGTTTAGCATAGGAAAAGCTTGTAAGCAATTTGTGCTAGGCACTTGAGATTTTGAAGGCAGTTTGGAACCAGTGTGTAGTTGACCTGGTTAAATTTTGATATAGTTTTTACAAATATTTACAAATATTTGACCAAATTATGCCCCTTTGTGGACTCAGGCATTCTATCATAGGAAGAGCTTGTAAGCAAAATATCTCAAGAACTGCTATGCTAGTCTCTTGAAATTTTGCAGGCTGTTTTGGACCAATGTAAGAAGACGATTAAATTTTGGTGCATTGATCAAATTATGCCACTTTATGGACTAAGGTATTTTAGCATAGGAAATGCATGTGAGCAAAATATCTAAAGAATGGCTTAGGCTAGGCTTATGAAATTTTTCAGGTAGTTTAGGACCAACGTGAAGATGATCTGTATTAATTTTGGTATAATTTTATGAAAATTTGACCAAATTATGCGCCTTTGTGGACTTAATTTTGCAGCAGACCCTTACATTTCCAGTTTTAGCTTTACAGTGTTGTGGAAAAAAAAAAAACTAACAAAAAAAAAAAAAAAAAACACACACACACACACACAAAAAAAAACAAAAAAAAAAAAAAAAACATTTTTTTTTTTATTAAATTAGCCAAAAGTTTCTTTGAGTTTTGTTTCTGTGGCAATATTTAACTCAGTATTGACAAATTCATTCAAATTGGTAATGTTGATGATTGTCAAATTTCGATAATTTGTTAGACATGACAAGCTTTTAAATGTCAAACAAATATTTTTGGGCGAATTGTGATAATTTGTGAGTTATGACACTTTTTAGCTCACATGTACGAAGTGCATGAAGAGTTATTGTACTACCCCCAGCATCAGCGGCGGTGTTGTCGGCGTTGAACCAATGCGTCCACAAAATGTTTAAAGTTTTATGGTAAAGTTTCTTTTTATATGATGATAAGCGCGTTCAGGCGGGCTACCCTGTCCGGTGACAGGTTTTGTTAAATGTCTAACAAAAAAAAAAAAAAAAAATAATAATAATAATAATAACCGCAGGCTTGTAGTGCTTGGATTTCCATTGGCTCAATAAAGCATAATGCCAAAGTTCTTAGCAAACAGTGTATACCCAGATCAGATGTGGCAGAAGGCTCATGTAAAATTGCTATTTCTGAAAAAAAAAAAAAAAAACAGTAGTAGTAAATGGACATGCCTGCTGTGTAAGATGAGATAAGTAAACAAAAGCATCTGATTGTCTGAAATGCTGGTAAGAATAAATGCTGGCTGAATATAGTCTGCATCTGCTGTTCAACACAATGTTAATAGACTATCCGTTCTCTCCTGTGTAGGAAAATCTACAGGTGCCTTTGGGTCAGCTTCAGATTATGATGTTGGAGTTTTATTGCTTCTTAATGGCTCTTATCAATTCATGAAATAATCATTATCAATTAGAGTGAGAAATGCTCTTCCACAGAGAATCTATGTCTGTTCCTATAAGAAAGTCTGTGGTTTCTATCACTTGCAAACAATTTCCATCTTTATAGCAGAAAACTAAGTATAGGGGGCTAGCAGACGGAACTTATGCACAAATCTAGTCTGGCCCCAGACCCTTTCTTTATTTTTCTTTTCTTTTTCTTCTTCTTTTTTTTTTTTTTTTTTTTGAGGGGACACAACACTTGTATAGCTTGTAGAATTTTTGTTTACTTCAGTCCCTTGGCTGTTCAGCCATAGGTAACTTGAAGATGGATTAAAGAGGATCATGATAAAAAAATAATGTAGAGAAAGAGAGAAATAGATATAAAACAAAAACGACTGGAGCCAGTCTAGCACAAATCAAATGAATGTAATTTTTAAAACAGTGGTTTCGATTTTAAAGCTTAATTGATGTTGTTGTTTTAACACGTATCAATAATTATGTGTTAAAACAGATGAATAGTTTGATGTTTATTTGTGTTCAGTGCTCTCTAGGCAGGTGCAGACGCTCAAAGATCTTTTATGACACGGTTATAAAAGAAACTTTTAAAACTTGTAAAACATTATGAACATAATTTATTCACACACAAACACACACACACACACATATATTTTGTAAATATTTAGATTATTTGTGTGTTACTATTACTCACACAAAAATATATATTAGTTCAAAGATGATAGCCTTGATAAAGGGGGAAACCCTGAAACAATATGTTAGTTACTTCAAGATGGAAAGATGTTCATGTAAACTAAAGCCAGCGGCCAGTCAGCTGGACAGATCAGCCACATGTGGTAATAATGGCTTCTCAGTGAAGTATTTATCACCCTCACAAGTATTTAATGCCTATCACTGGGAAGTTTTCCAGAACTACCAAGTTCGGCCGGCTATTGCAAAATAATTCATACGGTGCGAAGGCACACAAAAGGTGTTTGTACTAGCCTAATGTAGAAATTACTATCTAATCAGATAGATACGTAAAGCATTTTATACAGTAGCTGCACATTATTTGACTCAATTATGCAAAAGTCTGTGAGCTTCAACATTAAACATTTACTTTAATATATAGTTATCTAGGATCAATAAACTAATTGCCATCTATCTGTATTTCTTTTTTTCTTTTTTTTTTTTTTTTTTTTTATATAATTTTTGGCTTGATATGATGCCGGTAATTATTACACAGATCGGTATGTAGTTAAACATAACAAAGAGGGAAAATAATACGAGCACGACGTAGGAAAAGTGTAATTCAGACAGTCAGTATCGCCAATGTTTCAGTGCACATTCTCAGGCCCTTAGTGAGTCTAATACTGTGATTATTTCAGTGAATAGTGCCCTTTGCCTGCAGTTTATATTGATGAATAGCGAAGGTTCAGGCGAGACGGCGTGGATGCGCAGTCTCGCCAGAACCTATGCTGTACGCTTATGCAATAACGGCTGTTTTCCTGTGGCACGGCTCAATTTGCATTGCTTTAAGTAATGTTTATTGTTTGTATCTGTTGAATTCAATCTACACTTTAAAACTGTGTCATTCTTTTTTTTCAGCTCACCACGCGACCTTCGTGTTTTGTGGGGGAAAAATACCCTTGGAAGAAAGACATACGAGATCCGACTGAAGAGGAGAAACTGAAATACCGTGACATCTTTCAGTGACTATTCAGAAAGGCGGCAGATACGCATCCTTGTTTTAAGTGTCATACCTACGTACGTTCTGCGAATCGATGTGTGGTTCGATCATCTGGTTCGGCAACTTCCTTACTTTGAAATCATGAATTATTATACGTCCTTCTAGCAAGTATGGCAGATGCTCGTGGCTTGGGAAATGATGGGGACTGAGTGCTGGTTATCCGCTTAGACATCCTAAATTAGCCCAGGAAAAATGTGGTTAAATTCATTAGCTGCCTCGCCATAAGATGTTTACTTTGGCTTAGACTAGTATACAAACAATATACAAATATGTGTATAATAGAGCCACATTGTGCTCCGTCTACATTGTGCTCTCTCGAGGAACATTTTGCGTTCTTTGCATATATTTGGGCCTATTATGCATGCTACTTAAACAATATGTCCCCTAGCTGATGAGTTTCCATACGCTACCATGATATGATTATATGCCGTGTCTCCTCGACGTAGTATATTGTTTTATCGAGCACAAAGTGGCTCTACATTGCTTGTATAGAACTTGGTTTCGAAGCCATCTTTAATACAAGACCAGATTCGAAGCCTTCTTAAATATGTAAAATGGTGCTAGATTCCAATAATAACAAAGGATGATAATGGATGAAAGACATTTTGTCACCACAGGTGGGCACGAAACTGTGACAAACGTGGAAATAATTTTGTAAAACGGCTATGTCATGTAGAATTTAATAGACGCAGTTAAATAACATAACTTCAATTTCTACTGACCATTGCTATATTAAGATCAGAATTTTGTTTTTAAAAGACATAAACGTTGCATTTGATTAGTACTTCAAGTATATAAAAGGACTACCTGTAAAGCATACAATCACATTTTGACTGTCAGCATGATACCTAACTAAATGAAATGAACATTTTACTGCTTGCGAAATTGTATTGTATGGCAAGCTGTTTTGCTATTTATTATGCAATGTAGATATATATTATATCAGATATCTTATATAGGATATAAGACATTTCTTCTTTATCTTCCATCTTCTTTAGTAAATAAGATATCTTATATCCTATTTAAGATATTCAGATATCTTATATAGCATATAAGATATCTTTATTAACATATAAGATATCTAATTTATATTAGATATCTGATATATTACATATCTGATATATTAAATCAGATATCCGATTTAGAGAATAAATAGAAAAACTGTTTGCTGGGAAGCCGTTTTAGTAAGCCGTTCAAGTATTTATCATACATTATATCAGATATCGTATATCCTATATTAGATACCTTATATACTATATAAGATATCTGATAAATGATATTAGATATCATTTTAATTCTACAAATAAGATCTCTTATTTACCATATAAAACATCTTATTTGTTAAATAAGATACCATATCTTTATATAGATATCTGATTATACTAATAAAGATATCTGATATACTTAATTAGATATCTTATTCAATTGAATAAATGAGATATCTTCTTTGGTAAATAAGATATCTTATATCCTATATGAGGTATCTTATATACTTTATCAGATATCTCATACAGCATATAAGATATCTCAAATGTCAATTATGATATATATATATATATATATATATATATATATATATATATATATATATATATATATATATATATTTGTATAAGATATCTGATATATGATATATTAAATCAGCTATCTGATTTATAGAATAAATAGTAAAAAGGTTTGATATAATTTTGATCTCATAATGGGACGCCCGAATAGCTCAGTCAGTAGCGCCTCTAGTTCGCGACAGTGTAGATACCTCTGCAGCACAGGTTATAATCATTCTGACGGCGCTAGCAAAAATGTCGAGTGATAAAGATATGTTCAATTACTCCTGCGTCGAAATGAGTATATGTTTTGACTCTCGACTTCCGAGTCGCAGTGGTTTCATAGGGTATTTCCCGGCTGAATGCCGGGAACTATTCTGGCATTCACCCCACCATTAGATAATTGAATCTGTAGTATCAGATATTCAGTTTAGTTTGACGTCTATCTTGCGGAGCCCCGTAGTCTAGTGGATAAGAGAGTTGACTCTTAATCTATATGGTTTCTCACCGCTGTGGTTCGAGCCTCGCTCAGGTCATACGTGGGAAAGCCAAGTTATGCTTCCGAATGGTCAGGTGGTTTTTACCCTGGGTTCCCCGGTTTTCGACCACCTTTGATGAACGATCGGCTCGACATAAGTGAAATAGCCTTGAAAGGGCCGAAAAACCCAAATCAAAAAAAAATCTTACGGACGCCTATATGTGGCATTACTGTTATGTGAAATGCTGTGTTTACTTTTGCGTCTATAACTTGTTACTTGTGTGTTTTTTGACTAATGAGTTTTGAGTTTTCGCTGCATGTACGAGTAAATCTTTAGGATTTTGAAAACAATGTTGGCTTTGATTTTACCTATCTTATAAAGTAAATATTGCAGACACACGCTTTTAGTTTCAAAAAAAAAAAAAAAAAAAAAAAAAAAAAAAATGAACAACAAATATGGCTCTCGTGACATACGTCACATTACTACTAGGACGCACGACTATTCACTGGCATTTTGTTTCAAACAAAAGAACAAGAGAAACACATAACCCAAAACATAAAAGAAAGAAATCAAAATACAAAACACAAAACTCAAAATACAAAACATGAAATTCAAAAATGTTTATTTCAGTCATGGTATCTGAATTATCTTTGTACGATGGGCCAGTGCAATATGGTTTTCAATGTCAGGGGTATAAATAGAAGCCAAGTTTTTCAGGTAATCTGCTCGTCGCCGTAACTCATCACACCAAAGCTGAACCATTACATGTACAGTTATTAGCTTGAACAATTAGCTGATAAGATGAATAACTTGTCATCTACTTATGCTCCTGGCATATGAACCATATTGCACTAGCCTATCGTACAAAGATAAATTGAGGTTTGGGTTTAGCTTTAAATTTGTGATTTCACTTTTATGTTAAGTTTGTTTTTCGAAAAAAAAAAGGAAAAGATAACTAAGAAGCTACTGTATACTTATACGCTAGTACTAATGGTACATTATAGCAACGTTTTTTTTAGTAATTCTTTGAAAGTAAGTGTGCATTTCTCGATTGTTTCGCATTGTAATCAAGATAACCTTCAAGCTGTTTTTTTTTTTAAATTCTATACTTCTACACGCAGAATGCAAAATTAAAATGTCAAAATACACAAGTCACAAAGTAAGGCCACAAAAGTCCAAACACCATTACAAAAACACAATGTCTCAGAGGCTTCTATATTATCTGCAGTAAGATGGACTAAGGTTGTTCTTCTATTAATATGCTAAATTAATAACATTGCCTTTTAGTCCACAGATGTCCAGTTTTAAATTTTCATACATACTGACTTTTACATTCGTTGGAACTTGATACGACATATTGTTTATGTGGCAGATCATCAAAATTCAAAGTCTGTATCATGTGTGTAGAAGGGCATTCAGGGTCTTCACAAAAACACACTTATGCGACTTTGTGCCCATCACAGCACAATTGTATATAGTAAAACTGAAGTGAGAAGGGGTAAACGTTATTCTACTATTTCTGCTCTAAAACTTAGATTGTGGGTCATGGAAACAACAATGTATCTTTTGAGCAGAAATAGGAAAGATATCGCTATTATTCATGAGAAAATTACAGCCATAAAGACCCTATGATATCGAATTAGCGTGTTTTGTAATATTTGACATAACTGGCAGTGGTTCTGAATCATTTTATCTTTATTCTGGCTTTATCTGTGATTAACTGGTTACCAATAATTATTCATTTGGTGTTACAAAATGTGACATGGACGGAACACATACATGTTTTGAACCATAGTGAAGGTGAGGAACCTGAACGCAACTGAATAAAAGTTACATAGATAAAAGGAAAATTAAACATCTCAGTTGTCACCCTTACTTTCACTGTGGTTCATACATGTATTTGTTCCATCCACACTATTAGAATAGCGTGTACTGCTAGTTCCGTAATGAAAGAACGATACATTTAACGCCTGGGCCCTACATATATCGCCCAGAGACGTTAAATCTGCATTGAAATTTCGTTTGCCCTCTGTTTGTACAATACTATCGATGCTATCGATGACTTGATAATCAAGTTATAAGAGCACATATAACTTCATGTTTTGTTATTCTTCATTTACATTAACCATGTACACACACACACACACACACACACACACACACACACACAAATATGTATATAATTTAACACACACAAACACACACACACACACGTGTAAAATTGAATACACACACACACACATACTAACACATGTGTAAAACACACACACACACACACACACACACACACACACACACACACACACACACACCTTTGCAAAATATACTAGGAAGGAGCATTTCTTGCTATTTTAATAACTCAATACTTTAAGTTACAGTGGATACGCATTTACGAACAAATTCGAATTAATGTCGACAACATTGAATAGACTTTGACGCCATTACGCTGAATAAACTTCGATTCATATTGCTGCAACAATGTGGTGATGGGTTTAACTGGTTTAAATTCCCCTTAAACCTAATGAACTGGGATTCTCTCGTCCAATAATAACGGCTTTTCCGAGTGCTAGTCGAGAGCAGCCGCAAAATCTGCAGTCAAAAAACATATTGACCTTCGTAGAGCAGTTTAAGGGGAACGACTTCTGAATGTTGTTAGCTTATTGTTCATAGTGATCATCAATTTTAACGGTAATGGACTGGCATGGAACAGGGATTATTAAAAAAAAAATAAGTGATTTCATACTTCAAAATGCCCTCGCTTATTCCGTTCCTACTTATATAGCGATGAACTTATAAACAATAAAACGTGAAACGATAATACCCCGCCACTATCATGTTTCGGGTAGATAAGTCTGTCAAAAATGGACGAAATTGCCCACCAGCAACCCCAAATCAGGCCTCCGCAATATCAATGCACATACCAAAATTCATTAAATTTTACTTAAGTTACATGTATCGTCCGGAAATGAAAATACGGACGTACTGCTTGCATATAAATCTGTCAAAAAATAACGAAATTTGTCTATTAAAATTCCCAAACCAGATCTTTACAATATCAATGTTCAGACCGAATTTGGTGAAAATCCATTGATATTTACTCAAGTTATCGTTCGGAAACAAAAATACGGATATGATCCTCAAAACATAATGTTTATTGCCGGCCTCGGTGGCTCAGTTGGATGCGCCGTCCGACTGGGGACCAGGAGGTCGCGGGTTCAACCCCCGTCGAGGTCGGCAACATTCTTTCGTGGAGATTGATCATGAAATATTTTCTACGGTCATTCTCTCCCTTCCGCTGATTCAAGAAGGGCAGTTGTCAGTTTCTGGCGAAAGAATGTGCACAATACTGGTTAACCGCTTAGAGGACTAAGCCTGCCCAGTAAATGTGTGGTTAGGTAAACTGACCGCGCTCGACATGGTCCTATTGGGTTGACTGGGCCGTAAAACCTCAACACAAACAAACAAACATAATGTTTATTAATGCAAACCCACAATTTCCCTATATTAAAAGATGAAGTGACCTTCGAAAGTGTCCAAAAATTTGTTCCAAAACTTCAAGTTTTTGGTGCTTATCCAAGAAAATGTTTGGGACTGTACACAAAAGTTAGTTTGTAAAGTTAAAGGAACAGACCGAAGAAGTTGTGTTGGGATCCTGCCCAAAACTAATTTGAAAACTTCACAGGATGGATACAAAACGAAAATGGGGATCATGCCCAAAACTAGTTTGAAAAGTTCTCGAGGAAAGTTTTGGGATCGTGCCCGAAAGCAACTTTGAATTATTCTCGGGATCGGTCCCAAATGATCGTTTGGGATTGTGCCCAAACAAAATCTCAGGAACTTGGACAAATGATTTTTGGGATCGTGCCCAAAAGCAAGGTTAACACAATATAAAATGTATTCCTTATCAAAAGCTGAAACAATTGCTATTTGGGATCGATCCCAAAACATGAACTTTTAATCGGAAGGTATTTCAATAGACTTCAATATTTTGGGATCGATCCCGAAACGCATATTATATACACTTTAAACAGTCTATAATACATGTATTTATGATTCAAACATACTGTAAACAAGGGATCGTGCCCAAACTATAGCGATTAGGAAAGTGTTTGTTAATATACATTTCTAATATTCACGTGTTTTTTGTAATTTTTGCAAGAAAATTATTGATATATTACCAGAAATATTTCAAATGTAAATTTCGCAATCAGGAAAAAAATATTTTTTCACGATTTAAAATATTGTTTGTTTTTAGTAAGTCTTAAAAATGTAATTTAAGGGGAATCGCCGCGCATTTCGTCTTGTCCATAATTTCAAAATGTTTGCTTTCCGCAAACAAATATGTTCATCAAAATTCCATAAAATACACACCATTTAACTAAAAGGGACAAGATTTTTAAACAACCGGCGCTAATTTATACTCAGACATCAACTGAACAGATTAATTTTCTCGAGAGTCGGATGTATATTTTACCTGTGTACTATGCTTAATAGAACTTACAGTTGCTTGGCAAAACCCTGAACCAGTATTATGCAAAATACATGTTTTTTGTTGTTGTTTTTTCGAAATGCAATTAGTTTCGATTTGCTATACCGTGGTTTTGCATGAACCATTATTCAGGCTCTATATATGCAGAAACTCAGCACTACATCTTTCCGATTGTAAGGTTACGTTTTTTGCAAGAAACAGGGATATTTACCCTAATTATTCGATCTTGATCAACTGTCTCAGCCCGACGTTTTAGAGTTAATACCGTATATTTAAACCCGGTTTCTTTTTACGTTCTTATACCCGCAGTAGCATGAGATGCGTCGTGGGATATGTGAATACCAAATTTTAAGGTTCAGGCGAGCTTCCGCATCCGCGCAGTCTCGCAAGTACCTATGGTGTTCGCTCACGTAAGGGGTAATCCAAGGTAAAACTTCAGCCAAAGAAGTTTGCGTATGGCTTAGCTAATTGGTTGAGCATGCACACTAAAGGATTGATTCAACAAAAGGTCAGAAAAGACAATTTTCTCAGGACGCGGCTCACATTTATTATTATAACAGTTCTTCTTGTTCAAAAATATTTATTATGAAATGTAAACATTATCATATAGACCAAAACCGTGGGCAGCTTTGATGATTAAATAGGGTTTTTTTCTTCCCATTAACAATACCATTTTAGCCAGGTTATAGCATTTCCTACAAGATTGTATGCGCGCTCAGCTTGAACTCAGATCAGCATCACGAAAACACGCCTACATAATTTTGACCCCCTTAAACCCCACTTTAATATAGTAAAACTGGAGTTTACAGGGGTATACATTATATTTCTTATTTTGCTAATAACTATAGATTGTGGGTACTCGTTAGAACCCCCTCGGCGAGGCGGTTCTAACGAGTACCGACAGTCTATGTTTTGAAAAGAAATATGAAAAATATCTGAGTTTATTTATTTGAAAATTTCAGTTTTTGGAGGTGAAATTTTCTATATATTTGAATAGGCATGTTTTCGTAATGTCCTGGGCATCCGTTTCTGTCCCCCAGAAGACGCTTTTGGTCCTTGGCTACCCACATATTGCCCTGTGAAGACTCTGATCAGATTGCGCGGATGAATAGGCTGGGTGTACATGCAATATTTTAGGAAAAGCTGTGCCCCGAATCATTTTGCTTCACGGTGTGATCGGTGATATATTCCTCATCCTGCAGAGATGATCTATTATATGTATTAAAAACTACAATAAAATTAACGCTGCAAATAAAATAAGACGGAAACTTATGATATTCCATGGTTCATACTTATACAAGTTTGACAAAATTCTTAGACAAAAACACTATAACAAGTATAAAACACCTGAGCAGTCCGATTGCACCATAACGCGTTTATTAGAAATGTTACAAACTACACATTGTGAAAACTTCTTTCTCTTTCTCCGCTGTCTTCTGCGAAAATTGGCAGACACTATCCCATTCTTGTACAGATGAAATCCTGTTCATTGAAATAAAGAGAAGAAGAAGTGGAATTAAACAATAGCAGAACAGTATTTTCTCCCAATAATATCAGTTTTCTTGAATGTATTCTGTTTACAAATCATTTGCTTTACTTCATGACCGCTTCTTTATTAGAAGGCTGACTGTTAATTGGCTAAGCATAGCTGACTTAATCGTCGTACTTCCTTGTTTCTATTAATATTGAATTCCGTATTTACTCTAACTGTTCGGACATATTAAATTCTTATCAGATTAGCCTTTAACTGTGAGCATTACAGTTTTACTATTGAACGAATGACAAACAATATAGACACTGGTCTGTATCTACCCTGATTGCATAGACTTGCCTGTCCGAATACTTAGGATAAACTCGGTATAAAAACAGATTAACCAATATATGCCGAGTGGACTCGTCTGCATTACATTAACTCTTTGGACGGGTCCATTTTATAAACCATGCTCGGCAGACATTTCTGACAATAATGCAAACAGTGGAGACCTTGTTCAGACGCCGCGTTCTGATCTGGATCTACACTATTTGTTAATGTCCCTTTTATGGTACGCTAGGCTTAAAAGGGTTAAATGAAATTTGATATATGTATTCTGGAAACACTGGCTGCATTCATAAAAATGTGCGAAATAAACGGACCCAGAATTGAACTGGCGCAATTATACGCTCAGATCAGGGTTTACAGCTCAATGTCAGCTCTAGGTGTATTTACTCGGAAGTTCAAAATTTCTAGAGGGGTTAGATTTCATAAAAAATGTGGCATTTATCCAAAGTATTAGGACAGATGGTCCTGAGAAAACAGTGTAGATCCAGACAAAACGCTGTAGAACTCGACGTCTAACAGGGTCTACATTGTTTGCTACTCATCCAGCAAGACGAGACACATCATTGGCGAGTAAAATTGAATTCTTCGAATTTTTTAGAAGTATATGATAAAGAGGTAATGTGTGCCAATATTTAGGGAAGACGGGATCCAAACTGTACCCAAAATTTTGAAATAAAAAGGGGTTCAACTGAACCCCACGAATCCCCTCTGGATCCGCCCTTGTACCAATTCCACTATAAGTAATACACCGTGTCACAGGAAGGGTGTCTTCCAGCACATGCGAAGATTATGGCATGCATATCCACATCTTTCCATCAGAAAGTTACCTGTCCTAAAAGTCGCATAAGAACTTTGCATCAGAGTCCAATCAAAACTTTACAAGTCCACAGAGTCTCATGAATACTTAATTGTCCACAGAGTTCAATCAGAGCTTTACCTGTATAGAGTACATCAGAACTTTACTTGTAGACAGTCCCATCATAACTTCACCTGTAAATAGAGTCTCATCAGAACTTTACCTGTGAACAGAGTCTCATCAGAACTTCAGCTGCAAGCAGTCCCATCAGAACTTTACCTGTCAACAGGGTCTCATCTGAACTTTACCTGTCAACAGAGTCTCATCCGAGTTTCACCTGTCAACAGTGTCATCACAATTGCTAGCACTATGACTAAACTCTCAATATCATTAACTTCTCACCTTGCTGCTTCTCAAAAGCATGTTATTAAATACTGTGAGACAGTATAAGAAAGATCCAGTAAAATCTTTTAGTCTATGAAAAGAATTGATACAATTTTTAGTCTATGAAAAGAACTGATACAATTTTAGATAAACTAAAATCCAACCCCTCCCACCCCACCCCCTCCCACACACACACCAGTAGTTTTTCTACTGATCTTTCTAAGGCGGTTCGTCTGTTGCATTTCTTGCTAGGGACCACCAGATTTAACTTACCACATTTCGATAACCCGTTTCCTGTCCCTGCTAACGCTGATAACGATAAACTCGGCATTCGTATTAGATACTCCGATGCTTTTAAAAAGGGAACAAATAAACAACAGCAAAACAAACTTCAAATCTTTGAAGAAATAGGATTTTAATCATTGAGTACAATATTGGTGGACAAATAGGGATACTCCTGTAAAACGCATCAAATCTACATGTACAGCGTTTGGTCAAAAGGTAACACAAGCCGCGTCCTACTAAACACCAAAAAGGATCTTTTTTCACCGAAAAAGGATCTAGAAGGGGTTATCGGGTGTATTTCAACGTATATCAAATCAGTGCAAGAGGCCTATAAAATTTCAGGCAACCGCCCTTTTCGGCACTCTCAGTATTTTGATCTTTTCGTGCGTCGGCAGTTTTGTATGTGGCAATTTTTGTCATTGTTTGTTCCTCATCCGTTCTTCGTTTCGTTGACTCAGGAAGGCTGTGCCTCGTGATTGTAGCATTTCCTGAGTCTCTTCACTAATTTAGTGCAATGTGACTTCAAACCAGCATTTACACTTGATTAAAGAGGAATCTTCGAACTATATTTTCAGTGTAGGTAAGCTTTTCTTATGCATTCAACGTAAACATAAATGAGGAAAGAACCATCCTTTAATGGTATCGATGTTGAGCTTGTACATCTTTATCATGTTTCAAAGATTCGACAGGGAGAACTTTTGTTACAATGTGACAAAAATTCCTTCATGTTCGCCATCCCACCGTGTGCAGCATTAATTTTACGTGTATTGAAAGCATAGTTTCGTTCTCCGTGAACATGGTGGCAGACGATGAATATTGTACGTCCCTGAGAAAAAGCGTGTTTTTCTTGAGTTATGATAAATGCTTGTTTTTTTCCGTGTGTTTTATACAGTCATTAACACAATAATGCCCCTCGTATCATATAGGCTCAACAGTATATATGCATTTGCCATAATTATCTCCTTTGAGACGCATTCAAACTACTTCATGCAGCTGTTAATTGGGCCACGCCAAGCGAAACTGTGTCTTCGAGCACGCGCAAAATGCACATATTCAGATTAAAATCATATTTATGATCGTATTTAAGAGAAATGTGAATCTTGTGAGACCATCTCAGTATTTTTGGACAAATAGAGTTTTTTACGTCTCCAAAATCGTTTTACTGTCGTTCAAAGTTTCTTTTTCGTCGCATAAGAATACAATGTAATATCTACGTTGTTTAGCTTATGTGACTGACAAACTGAAACAATTCTGGCCGGTAAAACCAGCAGAAGTAAAATCTATCCAAGCATAAAAGGAATGTAATCATACCTAGATGTGCAGAACTGCCACAAAGAATATTGTCGCTCAAGTTAAGACTTGACAACACTGCGTGATCATAATGGCCGCGCCATGCTAAAACATGTCTTTGCGCCTAAGCGGACAGCGAAGGCTCAGATCAGAATCTATTAATGGAGAGCAAACGCCCGGATCAGACTTTGCGCATCCATGGGATGAACCTGAACCTGTGCACTTTGCGCATGCTCGAAGGCATATTTTCGCTTGGCGCGGCCCATATGGCATCAAACGAGACCAAGTGTCAGGTATCAGTGTAGTTAACATACCGTACATCCAGTGCCTTTGACGACAGATCAGATATAAACATTGTTGACATAAAAAGGGTAGGCGAAGAAATTATGCAAGTAAAAATCCCGAAAGAAAGCATTTTACTTTTATGCATAATCGGGATATCATTTAATGTTTGAAGACCACGCAGTAGTAATCTGATTTAATTTCACTGCCGCATAAGCCTATTCGAAATGGTCGAAAAAAAATGTTTCCTGAATTTTTCATCAAAATCCGTTTTCTGTTAGGATGGTTCTTCCTAGGAACAAAATGCGGTATTTTCACTTGCGTAAAATAAATTTGCAGTCATTCAACAGTAATTCTGCAAATTGTGGCGTCGCAGCTCGGTTTCATAATTAAGTTGTACGCATACAAACGGAGCAAGTATCTGAATAAACGACAGTCTTTGCCTACAGATCAATTTTTATTCGGATAACACACACGGCAGAGGAGATAATTTGAAAGCTACGAGGGTGAGTCAATAAGTAACCAGCCCAACTTATTCCAGGTTGAGATCCACCTCTTCTTTTTCGATGTAATTGCCCTCCAGTGTGATGCATTTAGACCAACAGTGTTCAAGTGCTCTCAGCCCAGAACTGAAAAAAGTCAGGGTCCTTTTCATTGACCCACTCCTCAGCTGTCGTCACTTCTTCATCAGACCGGAAATGAAGTCCACGGATATCCTTTTTCAAGTTTGGGAATAGGAAGAAGTCGCTAGGAGCTAGGTCAGGCGAATATGCAGGATGTGGTATTAATTCATACCCGTTTCGCTCTGCAGCATCCATTGCAACTTTGCAAGTGTGGACTCTCGCGTTGTCCTATTGCAGCAAAACACCTTTAGAGAGTTTACCTCGGCGTTTTTCACGGATGGCGGTTCTCAGCTGGTCTAACAAGTTTGCATAGTACACTCCAGTCATTGTACTTCTCTTGGGTAAAACGTTCAACATAATAACGCCTTTTGCGTCCCAAAATACTGTGGCCATCACCTTGCCAGTAGATGGTTGCGTCTTGAACTTCTTTGGCCTCGGGGACCCAGGCCCTACCCACTGACGACTCTGAGCTTTATTCTCTGGCTCATAATAATGAACCCAAGTCTCATCTACAGTCACAATACGCAAAAGAAAATCATCTTTTGACCTAAAACGCTTAAAAAAGGCGCTGCATACTGATACTCTGGTTGCCATTTGCTCATCGCTAAGGGATTTGGGGATCCAACGGGCTGTTAGCTTACGCATACCTAAACGATCATGTAAGATTGTTGAAACGCTACCATGTGAAATGCCTAATGCCTGCGCTATTTCTTCCACCTGAATTCGCCTATCAGAGTATACCAGATCCCGAACTTTCTTTCACATTTCTTCGTCGGTGGCATCCAGTGGACGTCCAGACCTGGCTTCATCTTCTAAAGACCTTCTACCGCGTTTGAATTCCCCTACCCAGAATTTAACCTGAGCATAAAATGGTGCAGAAGACCCATAAACATCGGCTAACTCGCCGTGTATTTCATTGCCTGTTTTACCTTTTAAATACAAGTACCGAATTACAGCACGGCACTCAACTTTAGATGAAAAGCATGCCTTTGCATTACTAGCCATGTTTAACATTCAATATCTTGTTAAAGAATGACTCGATACGTGTGCAATTTTGTACTCATGTATAAAACATATATTGAAACAAAGCATGAAAATCGTGACCGTCTCGGTCCATCGGAAATGGGACAGGCTGGTTATTTATTGACACGCCCTCGTAGCATGGACGCCAGATCAGAATTAAGTTGTTTATTCCAGAAAATAAGTTTTCTGACTGAGTATTCACTAATGTTTCAGTATGAAATCGATATCAGCTTTGAAAGAACACTTTTGTTAGTATTTCAAATTCATTCAAAGTCAAAATATCTATTCTAGGATGGTCCCATAGTAAAAAGTAAGCGTCATTCTGGCGATTTGAACTCCGTGTTTAATGAAGGGCTCAAACTATTTAGTACTGAAGGCTTATAGGGGAGAGGGGCTCGAGTAATATTAGGACAATACCTAAGCGGAGCTCTCAGTCTACCGTTGGCTCACTGTCTATTGCAGATCAAGACTTATTGGGGGCTTAATGTCTATGGGAGAGAATGTTGGGGCCTGAAGGGCAATATTAGGCTAGAGACTTATTAAAAGCTGAATGTGCTGAAGTCCTTTTGAGGGCTTAAAGTCTGTACAGAATACAAAGACTATCAGGGCTATGTAACTAAGTAAACGGTATTTATTTAGAGGAAAATCTCCACTGGTGTTCAGTTGTACGACTCCATGCCGATAGAGATACTAGGCAGCCAGTTTAATGTCGAAAAAAGTATAGAATATACAAGTAAAAAATATTTTTACAAAATGTGCGTTTTCAGACAAAATACTGTAATAGCAGTTGTAAACATTTAGAATAGCTACCAACTGGAATAATTGTTATGCAAAGTAAAATCTCTGACAGAAACGATGCGTAAGAAATGGCTGGTATGTACATGTGTAACTTATTTATAAATTTGGGTTGGCTTATTCTTACTGAGAGTATGCAGAGAGAGAACAGCGAAGTTAATCATTGACTCGGAAGTTGAACATCCCTTTCCCCCCCCCCCCCCCCCCGCCTCCCACCCCTGCTTGATTACCACGGGGACCGGCCATAAAGTGCGGAAACTTTCCTTTGAACAAGCGGTATCTTACTTCCCAAAACGCTTGTTTTGGCCTGCTTGTATCTCATTCATGACGAAAACATACCTATATAATTTTGACCCCCTTAAATCCCATTTTTATATAGTAAAATTGGGGTTTACAGGGTATACACTATTTTTTCTTATTTCTGTTAAAATATAGACTGTGGGTACTCGTTAGAACCACCTCGGCGAGGCGGGTCTAACGAGTACCCACAATCAATGTTTTGAGCAGAAATATGAAAAATATCAGAATTTCTTTTATCTGAAAAATTTCAGTTTTTGGTGGTTAAATTTTCAATATATTTGAATAGGCGTGTTTTCGTAATGCTAACTCTTGCAGATCGTGATCATTTTCATTTGTATCCACATCATCTATTTTTGTTCCTGTGTTCATTCAGCAAAGTCTCCATACTTTTGAAACTGTGCATCTGTCTTATCTCTGACTGAGGAAGCAGTTGATACAACGTACTTGATCAGAGAATTTACACGCTGTGTTCAGTTTTAGCTATACCGGCTGAAGGCCAGAAGAGTTTATGTCATGGCGTGGTTCCCGATCGTCCATGCGCCCGTCCGTTAACTTTTTCTTCTTCACATATTTGCACAGACTGCTTGTATCATTGTAAGAATCAGCCCTATTAAAAATGAAGAAAATCCGTCGAACATTATGGGAAAAGAACCGTTTAAAATTTTGGGTATTTTTTTTTTCTCTCGTTTACGTGATAAAGCCCACATTTTGATCCGATTCTTTTGAAACTTGCACAGATTGTTTGTGTTATTAAATCTCATGCCAGTGATGACAGAAAAAAATGAAACAACATTGGTTTCTCAAAACGTACAAAAAAATGTGTAATATGATGTCTGAAGGCTCCTTGGACGTTATCCCGGTAGATCCAATTTTAATTTTTACTTACTTACTTATTACATCACTATATCATTTTTATCATTAAATATTTGAACCATCTAAAATGAAGAAAATCTGATAATTACTTTGAGAAAGGGAGTTTTTTTTTTGTTTTTTTTTTTTTTTGTTAATAGTGCTTGTTTCCCTATATAGGATACAGGATTAATAACTGATTAGGGTCTTTATAATTATTATTTTGTTCAATTCCCACTGGCAGCAAGACTTTTCTTGGTAAACTGGCCAGATGGCCTTATGTCAAAGCGAAGTTCCCATTTGTCCGTGCATCCGTACGTCTTTGCATCTGTTGTCTTTACCTCATTATACCATTTATTCCTGATGCAGGAACTGCTTTAATCTATTACCAAACTACGAATTTTAAACTCTTGAATGATTATGCTGACAACAAAATTAGTAAAACTAAAAGTCAGTAGTTCACAGATAGGGAAGAAAACAATGCGGAATAAGGAGAATTTGCATGTAATTAGCGGTTTCTCATTTTTATGCACTGTTTTAAATAGAACTCTGCTGCAGGCACATAAACTTTGATATTGTTTCATAAGAGATCATAAGAGATGAATTGTTGATTGAGACTTACTCAGCAGACGATTCATGAAAACATAAATATTGTAAAAATTGTTTATAATTATATATTTTCCACTTTGTGAAATTTGCTTTCTATGCAGTGTAATGACAAAGATAGTTATTGTACCGGTGGTGAAAACCGAAAAAGTAAAAGAAAGAAAAAAGAAAAATAACAGATACTATACTTGCGAGTAGAGCGATTCAGGCCCTAAAGGGCCTCTTGTTTCTCCTTAGACCTCATGGTACGATATAATTTAACCTTGAAATTATCCCACACAATTGATTATCTGAAATATGGCGAATTGGAACAAAGTGAAGTATATGGTTCGGTAGCATACCGCACATGAGGTCCATGTGGACATAATTCCAGCAGACGGTGACATTGTTGTCACAGCCGAAATCAAAGTTGGAATATCATTTACTCAGTAAGAATGAACACAGATGCTCATTACGAAAACACGCCTATTCAAATATATAGTAAATTTCAACTCCAAAAACTGAACATTTTCAGGTAAAACAAAAAAAAACAAAAAAAAAAACAAAACAAAAAAAAACAAAAAAAAAAAACAAAAAAAAAAAAAACACACAGATATTTTTCATATTTCTGCTAAAAACATAGATTGTGGGTACTCGTTAGAACCTCCTCGGCGAGGCGGTTCTAACGAGTACCCACAATCTATGTATTTGAGCAGAAGTAAGAAATATAATGTATACCCCTGTAAACCCCAGTTTTACTATATAAAAGTAGAGTTTAAGGGAATCAAAATTATATAGGCATGTTTTCGTGATGGATACAACTGAAGATGTATTTTGTCGCACGGAGACTGATACCGGTAGGCTCTAGCCAAACGGCTTGCCAATTACTATTTTAATCTGCTCAATGCTTAGCCGAGGTAAAAAATGTGGAAGTATGAATATGATCGTTACTCTTAAACCGTATGGGATATTTTGATAAAAAATGTTTGTGCACGCATTTTGGCAGAACTGAACAGAAGGAATTCTTAAATGTCATTTTTCATTTTTACCGAGGTAAAAACCCAAGTCATAATTCTTTTCTGTGGCTAGTTAGTGAAAATGACCGTAACTCTTGAATCCTTAAATGAAGCTCGTTTTATGAACTAAAATACACCTGATAATCTAACCTATTAACCATGTAATTAATCTGGCATGCAAACTTTACGTGAAGCACTTTTTTCAGAAATGGCAAAATCATGAGGGAAAGGACGTATAAATTACCTCATCCTTTCTCGTATGAATACGCCCGATTTGTCGCTTTACAGACTTTTAGCCACATAAAAAGCTTCCGTGTCTGAAATTTCCATTTTTTTCATGAGCAAACACTGCATTTTTTCTCCCGAAAAACGTTTTAGTCGTTGTTATAAGAAGCTAGCTGTAGCTGTAACGGGTGCTGTACACAACGTTTAAATTATCCAAATGCGACACAATAAAATCATGATTTTATATTGGTTTATAACAGGATTAGGGTTAAATGTTTTAGTCTAGCAGCAGTTGTTATTTTATGTGCTATATGTAGAACATAATGACATCGAATGGGGATTTTGGTTGACCAATAAGGGAGAACACACTGGAACAATTAGTCCCATACTTGTTAGTAAAAGATTGCTGGGGATGTATTATTGTGTATAGTCAGAGGATTCATGATAAGTATTGATACTGACAATATCTAGCCAATGCCCTTGCCAAATTTAATTTTGTTATGACAGAGGTCAAACCGAGGCAAAAATATGAAAATAAAGGCGCACGCCGTACAAAGCAGGTCCTGCCCTTCTACTAAAGGTTAATTATGATACTGTTAAAATTTAGAACCTGGTGTTTAACAATCTGAATTTCTACCTATGGAATGGCTGTACGGGAACAGATAGAGGAAGCAGAAAACAGGAAGACAAAACAAACAATTTTTACTAGTTGCTTTACTTAATGCCTGGAAAGTCAGTCTCTGTAACTTAGATGATATATCTCTCTGTGATGGAAAAGTGTGGAAAGCATAAACCTTATGTTTTGCAAGCTAACTATATGACGACATCTGTTATTATGTTATCATGGGAAGGCTATCTATACCCAAACGATTGTTGTTCAACAAAGCTATCCTAACTTATAAAGCGCTAAATAATTTAATAAGTGCAGACGCACTACTATAGACTAACTATGTGACCAGTGATGTGTGTGACCAAAACTATGATGGTCCAACAAACGCTTGGGTGATTCGGTGCTTATCCTGAAAACAATAAGCGTTCCGTGATTTGGTAGAGGCTATTGACACGGCGGCCGTGCCGATTATAGCAACAAAACAGCAAATAACGCCAAGTATTCCAATTGCAAGGGGTTGAATCACGAAACATGACGTCAGCCTACAAAATTTGGGATCGCCGCCATTTTGAATTTTGTCTCCACTTCGAATTTTATTTCTATCCATTCTCCGTCTATTTACAAACAAAGCATGATTCGTTTAGTGCATAAGGTACACTTTGATGTAGATTTTTAGATAACACATAGACTTAACGCTCTTTTCACGTGATAATCAGTAAAAACTTCGACACAATAATGTGTTTGTTCGACTGGTTCGTAAATTGTTATTTTTATTATTATTTTTTTTTCTGCTTTTCATAATATGTAGATTCGCAAAAAACGTAAGTGTATTGTCATTGTACCTGCCATCGGCATACACTAGTTTTCGGTATTCGGAAAACATGGCCCCCGCCCATCGGGGCCCGCGAAATAGATGGGCTGCCTAAAGCCTCCATGGCAGAGCTGCTAGTAACTAAACAGAACCCGAATGCATGTGATTGGGTCGGGTAAAAGTCCCACAGATTTGGAGGCAATGTCTCTAAACTACTGAAATATTGTTGACGGACGTTATATCGCAATTCATGCAGTGGATTCAGAAGTCAAGCGTGGTCTGAAATCGAATTCAGTTAGATCTGGCCAACCCACCTATGAAGCATGTGATGATAATTTGGACGCACGGATATAGGTAGCACCTATTAAATTCATATTACCTACATGTATTTCGAATTTGTTAGAGCCAATATCTGATTCGCATAAGCTCTCATTGAGATCATCTGAAAATGGAATCTTGTCAATACCCTTGTCGCGAACTACGCTGTATGATCGCTCGTTTTCATACTCAGCTTCCAAATTGTGGAGTTTGCTACCACAATCAATAAGAACGGTGAGTTTGCTTGGAGAATTTAAAACAGGGCTAAGAAATTATATCTGAATATCTATACAAGGTAAATATCAAATACTTACGTATTTAATACCCCTCCCCCCCCCCCCCACCCCCACCCCCGGCCTTTGAAATGCTTAACAAAACATTGCACTTCCTGGACTTGTCTGTGATAGTCTTAAATGTTTAACCCGATTATATCAATTTAATTATAGCGTTCGTTTTAAACTCTTAAAGATTTTCAGTCTTAGCGTTTTAACTTAAATCTTAGTCTCTTAACATGTTACCAAACTGAAATGTATACTACATGCTTTATTGCATCCTTGTAATATATTGTATTTGATAGATGGCCACTTGGTAGACTGGCTTTTAGCTAAAAGTGAACCCTCTCGAAATATTGTATAAATGTTTTTATATGAACACAACTTATTTTAGACAATGATGTCTGGGAATTTACCATTGATGTACTATATAAAATGTCATTTAGATAATGATGGGAAAAAATCTAAAAGACATTAAAGTCTTTAGAAAAGACCTATTGACAATAATGTAAAGGTATTTGGCAGATTAGCTGCCCCTTAACTTATTCATTTCACTTAATGGGCAAACTATGCCATTACTAGAATGTATATTTTTCTACACACGGCTTGTGGCATATGCCCATAACAGGTTTTCAACTGATGCGGTGTAGTTAGCAGTTGGCATTAAGATAATGAGTTCCGCCTGCTTGTACTTAGTATATCGTGATATACTTGTGTGTTTGATTAATGGTGATATTTACATTACGAAAACACGCCTATTCAAATATATAGACACTTTCACCTCCAAAAACTGAAAATTTTCAGATACAAAAATTCTGATATTTTTCATATGTCTGCTCAAAACATAGATTGTGGGTACACGTTAGAACCGCCTCGGCGGTTCTAACGAGTACCCACAATCTATGTTTTTGAGCAGAAATAAGAAAATAATATATACCCCTGTAAACCCCAGTTTTACTATATGAAAGTGGGGTTTAAGGGGGTCAACATTATATAGGCATGTTTTTGTGATGAATATCCCATTTTAGTGACAGAATATCCCGTATTAACCCTAAATATCGAAATATCCAAGTTCCTTGTCATACTTGCCCAAAAATTTTAAACAACTCCATTGGAGAACCTATTGTGTACAAAACTGCTAGATGAACGACAAATAGTGTAGACTGGTCAGACTCTGCGTTCTGCGTTATCTGATCTGGGTCTACACTGTTTGCTAAGGCCCGCCTGTCCTAGTACATAGGGTTATTATGGTACAGCGTTTGTTTTGTATTTTAAACGTATAATGTTCCCGATTCGAGCAAACACAGCAACTTAAAGGCTCAATATTCCTCAAAGACGTTTTATTATCCAAGAAAATTTAATAAATTGATATATAGTGTATTAATACAATCATATTATTGTGGCATCATCAGCCTGTAAAATTTCAGTTAATCTCACGTTCTTGGAATGAAATGATTTTTATCGTATCTCTGAATTAATGTTGCCAACATTAATTCAGGGATACGATAAAAAAAAAATCATTTCATTTTTGATCCAGTTTAAAAACGAGAAACTAACTGAAATTTTACAGACTGTCATATGCCACATTTTATGCTCGTATTAATACTATATATCAATCTATAAAACCTTTTTTTTTTTTTTTTTTTTTGGATAAAAAATGTCTGTTTTTGAGGAATATGGAGCCTTTAATTATTGTTTTCATTTTTGTTTTTGTCATGAATAATTTTTCGGAAATATTTGTTATTTTTATGCCAATTATATGTTGCTACAGACTAACGGTTTGCCAAACCTCGGACCCATCAATCAATCAGTATTGATGGGTCCGAGGCCAAACGAGGAAAATAAATGTCTCAAGAAGTGATCACTTCTTATTACTTTTACATTTTGATTTTAATAACGAAAACACGCTTATTCAAACATATAGAAAATTTCACCTAAAAAAACTGAACATTTTCAGTTGAAAAAAATAAACTCGGATATTTTTCATATTTCAGCTTAAAACATAGGTTGTGGGTACTCGTTAGAACCGCCTCAGCACGCCGGTTCTAACAAGCACCAACAATTTATGCTTTTGAGCAGAAATAAACAAAAAATAATATATACCCTGTAAACCCCAGTTTTACCATATAAAAGTATGGTTTAAGGGGGTCAAAATTATATAGACATGTTTTCGTGATGTATAACGTGTAGAATTTATAGGCATACGTAAAAATAGACTTCTTGTGTTGAAGTACTATCAATGGAATGGAAAAATAAAAATCATCAAATTTTCATCAATTTTGTTTGTTCATTTAAAGCTTAATACAAGAAAACAACTTAAGAACCTCAGCTAGTGTTCTTTAGTTATAAAAACAGCGTTATGGTTACCAAGATTGCTAGATCTCTAAATGCAGCTCAAATGCTAGTATCATTAAACTGAGATAATGCCTCTAATGTTGCTCTAAATTTTCTTATCGCAGCTTAACGCTCTGCTTGCTGGGTAAAATGTTTACTTGACGACATTTTGAAAGACCTTTCTTGTTTTTCCCAGAAAATGGACCTTGATATTTAGTGCTAATTGTTTCCAAAGGAGATAAGTGAAAATTGTCTCCAAAGAAGACAATTTACATGCAATGTCGAAGCCTGTTTTCTGGGAAAGGCGGGAAATTATTAATTTATCGTCTGCTGAATTAGTCCAGAGAGTGGTAATGGTTAAATTTTTTTTTATGTTGAGAACCAATCATTTTGATATTACTATGTACATGTGTACTTTAATTACCCTAAATACTCAAGTAGCGTAAGTGTTCTAAACATCGAATAAAAATCATATGACTGTCTGTTGAGTTGTCTAAAACACAGAAGCTGAATTACAAACGGTTGAAACCTAGTTAGTTTGATCTGGATCTACGCTGTCTGTTCAGGCATGTCTGTCCGAATATTTTGCACAAATACGAAATATTGTGTAGAAATTATCAGTGAGTACCTGCAAAATTTACACAAAAAATGCAGGTGCTCAAATACTCCTAAATATGTTAAATGTCCATAATGTCATAGATCTTTATTTTAATAGGTTTTACTGATGCTTTAGTATTCATTTTTTCGGATCAGGAATAAAAATGTGAGAGTACGTATTGCAAAATTCTAGCATTTTAGCGTTCTCAGCTGTCACCCAGCACTGTTTGATAACTACATACACCACATACTATTCTGTTCCATCATAACTGGATTTTCTATTATAGTCTAGCCAGAGCAGGAGGCAAGGCTGGAACTACTTTCAGAAGTACAAACTTATTCAGACGGTTTTCTCTTTCCTATGCGGTATTTGTACAGTCTTGTCATGAACTGAAATCCATCACGAAAACATGCCTATATAATTTTGACCCCCTTAAACCCCACTTTTATATAGTAAAACTGGGGTTTACAGGGGTATACATTATTTTTCTTATTTCTGCTCAAAATATAGATTGTGGGTACTCCTTAGAACCGCCTCGACGAGGCGGTTCTAACGAGTACCCACAATCCATGTTTTGAGCAGAAAGATAAAAAATATCAGAATTTTTTATCTGAAAATTTTCATTTTTTGGTGGTAAAATTTTCAGTATATTTGAAAAGGCATGTTTTCGTATTGTATAGCTGTACGTATATATTTTCTTATTGCTCTACTAAACAAATGTACTGGGTTCTCATTTGATCAGTACCTACAACACGTTTTTGTTGCGCAATAAGAAAAAAATATCAGTATTTTTCGGTTGAAAAATTCCTTTATCTGGAGCAGTGGAAATCTTCTTATTATTAAAGGACAGTTCATGCCACCTGTACCACCGGTTCACCTGTACCACTGACACCTACGTAGCGAGATTAAAATATGTGATATTTAAGTTGAGACATTAAGTTGTGCAATAAAAAACAATAGGTGAATAATAACATGAAGAAATAAGGAAAACAAAACAATCGAAGATGACAGTTTTTATATTTTAATGTATAAGATTTAGGTCAAAATATATTTCATTGAGGTGCGTCAAGCGAAAAGTACCTCCGAGTATCTGCACATTCCTGACCTTCACTAGCTGGTTACGGAATCACTGTTTACGTCCTAAAGTAGCACAAGAAATAATGATGCGTTTGTCAGCAATCTGATCGGGGTCATAATTGAATATGTACGGTCGACTCTCGTTATCTCTAAGTCAAGAGACTCTCTGAAATATTGCAAGATATTCGTACCTCGACATATCAGAGTTGCAGAACTGAGGAAAAAAATAAATCAAACAATCATAATTCACAAACAAATATGTAATTTGACTCTTGAAGTTAGGGATATATTAAAAATATTGTAGAAAAGAGGAGAAATTGCTCCTTAAGAGCCATTCCTCCTATTTACCACAATATTTTGTTACCTGTTGTAAGATTTTTATGATAAAACAGGTACCAGATATTCAGTTCGAGATAAGCGGCTATTCGAGATAAGCGAAGTCGAGATAACGAGAGTCGACTATATAAGAAATGCATAGATACACATCATTACGAAAACACGCCTATTCAAATATATAGAAAATTTCACCTCCAAAAACTGAAAAATATTTAGAAAAAAAAAAACTCTGACATTTTTCATATTGCTGCTCAAAACATAGATTGTTAATACCCGTTAGAACCGCCTCGCCGAGGCGGTTCTAACGAATACCCACAACCTATGTTTTTGAGCAGAAATAAGAAAAATAATGTATATCCCTGTAAACCCCAGTTTTACTATATAAAAGTGGGGTTTAAGGGGGTCAAAATTATATAGGCATGTTTTCGTGATGTTATATGCGTTTGTCCGCCCGCGTTTGGTCGCAGACATACAACGCGTATTACGTGTATCTACGCATTCATTGTATACTCTTAGTTTCCTTTTTGCTTGGCGTGACTCAAATGATGTCTGAATATTGGCCGGGTCACAGCAAACTTTTAGATTGTAGAATATGTGAACAGCAAGAAATCAGACCTGTTTCTACAACCACACAAGTAGATCTGAAAATTCACTGTTCGCTCTACGGATTCCACATACAAATTCTATTGTTCATACGAACAACAAAGATTCAGATAATAGCGCATGCGCGTAGCCTTATTTGAAACTTTGTTGTTCGCAAATGGCAATATTGGTTTGGCTGTAGCCCAGCCTAATTTTAAAACATGTAATATTATGTTAATGGAAAACAAAGATATTGGATTGTAATGAGATGATAGAAGTATAATACATACATTAATCAATACTAAAACAAAAGTCAATGTTAAAGGCTTTTAATTAACATAAACAGGTTAAATCAAATAATTGTCAAAATGACACCTGTGAATGGCAATGCCCAGGTCATATAATGTAAATGCAAGAAAAGGGCCTTATGCCATATGAGGACAAGGTTCAGCCTAGATTGCATAGTGTCATTAAAGCATTCGTTGCCCGCTTACGGAAGCAATACCCAGTAAGCATTCTTTATAAATCTATAGCGAGCCGATAGCGGCCCACTATAGATTTATAAAGAAAGCTAGCTGGGTAGCTACTGTACAATATATTTAGCCAAAATATTGGTTCTATTTTATTTCTCCATAAAACCAAATTTGTATTCGGTTGTTACCCATTGTTTTGTGTAGAAATAAGGATAAAAAGTATTTATCTTGAAACCCTCTTATCTAGAGGTTCTAAGCAGACATTGTCAGCATACACACATGGGAAATGGAAACATTTGTAGATTTATACACTTAAAATGCTACTAATAACAGTCAATTCAAAAAAGCTGGTTTAAAAAACTCCTAAACCCTTCGCTTGCGGAACACGACATGCCCTGTCTTAGCAAACAGTGTGGATCCAGATCAGTTGGCTTCTGTAGAAGCAAACTGATCTAGATCTGCACTGTTTGTCATTAAATATCTGAATTTCTATCAAAAATCAAAAACTCGGATCAAGTAATCTGATTGGCTGGAAATTAGAAGTGGGCGTGGCATCTTAATTTATTCAGCATGACAAGGGTTAACATTGTAGGTCCTTACAGACCCCTCTTAATCACTATATGGCCGCGCCATGCGAATTACTCTTCGAGCATATGTGGACATCGAAGGTTCAGATCGGAGTGCGCATCCGCATAGTCTGATCAGCGCTAACAGAATCATTGGACGATATAGAAGGTGTCAGTGAAGAGCAAACGCCCGGACGAGATTTTGCGCCAACGTGGAATGAACCTTACTGCGCATTTTGCGCATGATCGAAGACACATTTTCGCTTAGCGCGGCCCGTATATGACAGGAGAACATGGAGGTACATGTTACATATATCTGTTAACAGTAATGATGTTTGGCCAAAAAATGTGAATAGATACGCCAAAACTTACAATGTAGACTCCAATCAACCTGCTCATAAGGAGGAGGTTTTCAGTTTTATGGGAGAATGCACTCTTTGGTCACTTCGCAAGTACCTGTCAGACATATGACCAAGCGGTCAACTGGACTGAAAGAAGTGAAAGGTAAGGTCGTCAGGCGTCCAAATATTAAGTGCAATTAATTTCTCCACGTCGTTCGGCAATGTAAGGTCAGAGTTTTTATTCCACCTTGCTATCATTTCAGAAACGCCAGAAAAAAATTGTCCTCGGTCAATTGACTTTCAACTCATTTTCATTTTTAGAAAAAAAAGATGTTTTTTCTTTCTTTTTCGTGTATTTTAGCTAAAGCGTTTTTGTTTTATCGACTGGAATTCTATCCCGTATATTCTAAATCTGTTTTCTCCCTTCGACCCTCATTACAAACGTAAACGGTTTCATAATACCTCTAGCCTAGATCACAGCAAGCAAAAGGACCACATTTACTTATACGCTCGTATATTCGTAAACAACAGAAAATAGAGTCGTAGCACAGCATTTCCTGCAATACGTATTGCATGTGCGCCTGCGTGGATAGCCTGCGCAAAACTTTGGATCCTTGGCTGCTTAGAGAGCCTGCGAAGATTCTGATCAGACTGCCATAGCGGAAATGCAATGTTGTTGGAAATGCTGTGCCTCGGCTTTCGTATAAAATTTATAATGAGCTTGTAACTTGTGCTTGCTTAATTCGCATAACTTGCATAATGCCCAATGTGACTTGGAGGCATTTGTGAACAACGAACAACAAATCCCCAAGTTAGCCTTCTGATCAAAGCTTTTTTGTAAGTTGACAGAATTCACTGAATGAAATAATTCAGTAAGGAGACATCGAAGGCCCTGATTACACTGTGTGAATAAGCAGGCTGATCTGGGCCTCGGCTGTCCGCACATGTCCCGAAGACTCAACGGTCAAACTGATGCATTTCGCGATGTGTTTATAATTGGATTTGACTTCTGGCAGACATACGACGTTTACAGCGTGGATCTGTCCTGCCAACGTTGATTCAACTTTGAACGTTCTATGCCTACCCAAGCAAACACACGACGTCGTTTTGACGTCGCCGCGAAACCGCAACGACATTGTTACGAAGCTGTGTGCATACACGATCTCATCAAGTGTTTTCAAAGACCAGAAAACAACAACAACAACAACAATAATTATAATAATAATAACAACAACAACAAAGAGAACATCTAATGCAATCCGTAGAAGTTATGTTTATACCTTTCTCAGGTGGTTAACGAACTCTCTTTCCTAACTATCGTTTCGGTAACAGTAAGGTCAAATCCTTAGAATCGCTAATTGAGACAGCGTACCTTCTGATATATGCCCCTAATGAAGACGCAAATTAGCCTGCGAAGTCTGAACAGTCTTTGTTGTCCGTATGAAGAATTTTCGCATCCTAGGCTATCCAAAAAAAGCCCAGCAAAGATTCAGATCAGAACTTGTATGTTGTGTGTACTCATTAGAATCGCCATAACAAGGCAATTCTAATGAGTACACTCAATATAGCATTATTGTCCAGAAGATGGAAAAAATCCTAAATTATCGCCATTTGCTTCCTTACCTGGCACCATCATTAACCCTCAGTGGCTCGAACAAACCATATCTCGAACATATTTCTGTGGTCTCAAAGATGTTCGAGCCACTGAGATTCGACAGAGTTTGGTATGAACACAGATATCAATAATAGTTAAAGGCACAAAGATAGCTCCATCGTTTTACTAGTGAGCTTCTATACTCTCAATATCGCTTATTATTAAACATCGTCACTTCTTTATCCGATCATTTTGGTAAGTTTAACCCTTTGATCCCCGAGTTTCTGCAGTGGACTATTCCATCCTTGGATTTGGATGATCGCACTGATGCAAAAAGGGGTTTCAGTCCCAAATCAAAAACAGAATAGCAAACAGTGTAGATACTGATAAGACGACTCGTGTGAACTGTCTCATCTGGATCTACATTGTTTGCACAGGTATCTGTTTTGATCTGCCGGGCTTGAAGAGTTAAAGGTTTGTGTTTAAAATATACTGACTGGCAGAGTACAGTGAAGGTGGCTAGATACATTTTGTAGATTTAGACATGGAGTCTGCCATCACAGTGAAAGGTCACCGATTGCAAGTGGTAGACAAGTTCACATACCTTGGAAGCTGTGCACATTGATGATGAAGTCAATGTCAGGATTACCAAAGCTAGTGCAGCATTTGGCCGACCACGCGGAAGTATTTTGGATCGAAGTGGAATCAGACTTGACACAAAGCTGAAAGTCAACAGTGGTGCTGCCAACACTATTATACGCATGTGAAACTTTAACAGTTTACCAACGGCATGCCAAAAGACTGAATCACTTCCATACAAGCTTCTTTGAAAACGTCTAAAGATCAAATGGAAAGGCAGGATTCCAGACACAGAAGTCCTAAAGAGGGCAGGGATGCAGAGTGTACATACTTTTCTGATGCCTAATGAACTTTTGCCAATCAAAATCGTCTATGGAAAACTACATGTGGGAAAACGCTCTTAGGGTGGTCAGAAGAAGAAATACAGGGACACCCTTAAAACCTCTCTTACAGACATCAACATACCAACAGGGTCGTGGACACAGATTGCACAGTATCGAGCAAAGTGGCGATGCCTCATAAAAAGGGATGCTGGTGAGTACGAAGCAAAAATAATCAGCGAAGCCGATCAGAAACGTGCTCAACGGATTGCCAGAGCTAAGGCATCACCAACAAAGCTTTCTTCCTCAGACATCTCTTGTTCTATCTGCAACAGGCAGTTTAGAGCTAACATTTGTCTCATCAGTCATCTAAGAACACACAAACAATAACACCACGCATTTGATTAGGATTGGTCATTGTCAGACATGACAGACGAACGACAGACTTCCACCATGATTACAAGGAAAACAGCCGTTGTTACTTCCTTTTTGCTCTGCTGTATAACAAATCCATTCTAAAAGGACGTCTACTCTAAAAAACGAAAAATGAATTGTCTCCCATGGGGAGCAAATTCTTTCCTTCAAGAGTAGACCCCTTTTAAGAAGGCAGACAAAAATCTTTTCAGAGTGGCCTCCCCTGAAAATGTGTTAATGTCCCTTAAAATTGAGCCACCTTATAATTAATCCAACAAAATAGATGTGCGCCCAGCAAAGGTCAGCCTGAGCATCCGCTCAGTCTGATCAGAGTCTTCGCTGTGCGCTCAATGGGTAACTAAGGGCCCAAGCTTTCTTCATACAGACAGCGAAGACTCTGATCAGACTGGGCGGATGCCCAGTCTGATCAAAGTCTTTGCTGCGCGCTCTGTGGGTAGCTAAGGACCCAAGCTTTCTTCATACAGACAGCGAAGACTCTGATCAGACTGGGTGGATGCCCAGGCTGATCTGAGTCTTCGCTGGGCGCACATGCCATTTGGTTGGTTTTGTCATGGAGTAGCTCATTAATACTTTAATTTATGTTCGCATAGAAAATAACGCTTGAACATTTTTTGCGCTTGTTTTAGTTTGACATTATAATGGCATTATTATTTTATTTCCCAGGATTAACTATTCGACAGTTCAAATAACAGAAACAATTACTTGCCGTCTCCAACAAATATAGCAATCGAAATAGGATTAATTACATAAAACTTCTCCAGTTCAACAATGAAAACTCCCAAAATATCCTGTCCCAAAGAAACCACAATGACCTCGAAGAAACACGGGTTATACAGAAAATCATATATTAAGGAATTTTAACAATTATAGTTTAGATAAATGCTAAAGAAGACAACTGAAATGATAAACTATTCAAATAAAATTGCATACCAAAAATAATACTAAACACATGAAAAAACACACAAAAATGTACCAAAATTCATTGATAAATTGATATATAGTCGACTCTCGTTATCTCGAAGTCCAAGAGATATCCGATAGCAGATTTGCAGAATTGAGGAAAAAAGATAAATCAAACAATCACATTTCACAAATGAATATGTAATTTGACTCCTGAAAATCTAGATATACTGAAAACATTGTGGAAAAGAGGAGAAATTGCTCTTTTCCACATTATTTTGTTACCTGTTGTCATAGTTTCATGTTAAAATAGGGACCAGATTTTCACTTCGAGATAAGCAGTAATTCGAGATAAGCGAGTTCGAGATAACTAGAGACAACTGTATTAATTCTAGAAAAGAGGTATTTGATGAGAATTTGTCAAATTTTGTGTTCCGGAGCATGCACATGTCTGTATTTGACCAATATATGCCTAGTGCCCCATAAAAGGAACATTGGCAAATGGTGTAAACTCAGAACGAGGCGTCTGATCAGGGTCTACACTGTTTGCATTAAGTATAGTTATTTTTTACAAAAAATGGTAAGAATAAAAACTAACCAGATACCCCTTCTTTTAGAAATAGATCTGTCCAAAGAGTAAGGTAGAAGAGACCACTCGTAAATTTTCGCAGGCGTAAATCATAAAACAACTAGTTCACGTTTAATAGTAAATGTCAGTTACGAAATAATAAAAGTTTGTATTTTTATTTATACAATGGCCTGGTGTTCTTTTCGTATAACTACTTAAGCAATATAAACCTAAGCTGAGGGCACCGTGAAGGTTTACGAACTGCCCTCAAGCCAGGACCTGGACCGTTGTAATGATATGATCCAAGCCGTAGGCGAGGGCTATATCATTTGGTCGGTCCAGGCCTTGGCCTGAGGGCAGTCCATAAACCTTCACAGTGTCCAAAGCTTAGGGTTCTATTGCCTTTATTGCATTGAACAGCTCTTGCAATTTTGGGTTACAGTTGACAAACACATGTAACAATGTATCTTGCACTGACCTACAGCCAACTGCCATCTCTACATCACGCAATTTTGCTCATACATTCCTAGCCCTTCTTTCTCACATTTTGTGTACAAAACGTGAGAAACATGGGGTAAGGCCAATTTTCCATCTTAATAATTATTCTCGAAACATTGTGTTTAAAACACTCTTCGGCATTACAGTAACTTTTTCATGTTTTCATTGGATTTAACGGACAAAACTTTGCATAAATTAAGTAAAATGCATAAGAAAAGGCAGTTGAAAGGAGTATGAAGCTGGCCACGTAATGAGTTATCATGCTAATCTTATAGGCAGTGACAAAAAGACCCTGACAATAATGCACAGTATTTTTATCTGGGTCATGATTGTTCGCACGTATCATATATGAGACACATTTTTGTTTCTTTTACTGTTGAACATCTTGCTGCTTTCAAAAACCCGCGCAGGTTTTCATTTCAGAGCAGCCACATTTTATGGACCGGTCCATATCAAGTGATAGTGCCCGCGAGTGTTTCTACCCATTAACTGGGACCTGCGTGATGCAGTTATGACCAACGAAAAAGCTTGTTAAATATGTGACATGCACTAACAACTGTTTAAATTAATCACTGGCAGACACGGAACCAGGCAGGCCACTATTGACGACACACTGTTTTGGTACCCTGAAAAATAGTCCTATCTAAAAAAAAGAGTGTACGGAATAGGTGTTGTATACAGTGTAAGGTAAAAAAGACTGCATTGTTCTATTCATTTCAGGCCACAGGAGGTTCCTGGAGAAGACGAATTCCAGATAGTAAAATATTCTGTAGGGAACTATTTGGCATGGTGGAGTGCTACAACGAGTCGGTCGGTCATTCCAATTTGTGACCCCGAACAGGAGGAGTATTTGGGATGTCATATGGTGGGCAATGTCATATGCTTTCGTAGTGATAAAGAGGACATGAAAATCCGAGGACCTGTTGCTGACTCAAGTGGCTGTCACGTCCCACTGAAACCTGGATCTGATTTAGGCCTATGGAACTGTAGCAGGTGGGACACTTTTGAATACTTAGCATTGTAGCCTATGGAGAAATTAATAGGGGTGTGTTACCACATCTACTATACAAATTACAGTCGACTCGGTATCTCGAAGTCCAAGGGACTCTCTGAAATACTTCGAGATATCCGTATTTCGACATATCAGATTTGCAGAATTGAGGAAAAAACATAATCAAACAACCACATTGAACAAATGAATATGTAATTTGACTCCTGAAGTTAGAAATATATATATATATATATATATATATATATATATATATATATATATATATATATATATATATATATATAAAATAATGTGAAAAAGAGGAGAAATTGCTCCTTAGGGGCAATTTCTCCTCTTTTCCACATTATTTTGTTACCTGTTGTCATAGTTTCATGTTAAAACAGGGACCAGATTCTCACCTCGAGATAAGCGGTAATTCGAAATAAGCGAGTTCGAAAACGAGGTTCGACTGTATATCCCTAAACCAACAGAATCTTATTTTCAGTTGTCGTTAAACTGAACTGAAAGACAACCTCAAACTACCATATTTACCCTACATATACGAACACCTAACCGCCTAACCATACTTGTCCTAAAACCTTGATATGTCCAACAACTGCTGAGTGTGTGTGTGTGTTGGGGGGGGGGGGGGGTGCAAACAGTGTAGACCCTGATCAGTCGCCTACCTCGGCGTCTGATCTGGGTCTTCACATTTTGCTTCCCGAATATGTAGGGTAAATAAAGTACAATGAGCTGTTTATCCCATTCGCTAGTCTGCGAAATAACTACAAAATCATTTCATTAGTTTACAGTCAAGAAACTCTGAAAATAACATGAAAGACAGTATTCAGAATTGTCTGTAACTGGGTTTTAAAGACACATTTTTTTCCTTCTTTGGCTAGACACCCCCTTCATGATCACCCCTAATAAACAGTCCTGATAACAGAGCGCACATCAAAGGTTTATCTTATCTAAGTGATTATGGAGTCTTTATAAGGCTGTTAAGTCTCCTTAGGTGGGGCCCTATAAGGGTTAATTCATAAAATTCAGCAGTATTCAATATGTTACTTTAGAACCAAATAAATTCATTTGCAAATTTTACATTTAATTTGTTGATTTTATTTGTTGATTTGTATTGTATCACTTTATTCTTTTATTTATTTATTTTTGATTAGTTTTTTTCCCTAAATACAAAAGTGTTGTTTTTTCTTTCATTGTGAAAAAAAAGTACAAATAAACTGAAATAGAAATATAAAATTGAAAATATTTACTTATTTATTTATTTATTTTCTAAAGTAAATAAGAACACTGCGCAATCATTCCATTTCCATTTCAGTAAAACAATACATTATGGAATATGTCAAAAAGTTCTTAGACAATTTAGAATGTGTATTTTATGCCAAAAAGCTTCTCTTTTTCAATGAATACATAAATAACTAAATAAAATACTATCTATCTTCCTAATTTTCTGTATTTGATCCAAAGAAACAGATAAAGAGGGCATTTGGTGATAAATTAGCATATAGGCATAAATATCTGTATTTCTCCATAAAATATGTTGCGAGTTTCATTAGGACTGCCTGGGAGAGGTAATTCTAATGAATAAAAAAACAGGTATATTTTATTGAATAAACAGAAAAAAAAAAACCATCAAATTATCACCAAATTACCCATCTTATCTGTTTCTCTGTCTTCATCATAAATTTTGCTGATATAAAATCTAATTTCCCCTTATCAGGCCCCTACCTGTAAGGATGGCTAAAGTCACCAAGAATTTCTTATCTTAATCTCCATAGAGTCATTAGGGTGTTATGCAATCCAAAATGTGTCTTTAAGGGCTTTAACACGACAATACCAACATATGTCTCACCATACGTTTATATAAGACTCAGATTTACTTGTTCATTGGTGCTGTATCATCAGGTCCTTCACTGTTTGCATAGAGAATTGTTGTATGGTATCGAATATATCGACGTACAATACAGACGCCGATCAGACAGTACTTATTAAGAAATAAATTATTCCGAACCGTGCTCAAATGCCTAAGATAAAGCACAGATGAATTTGTGTTGTACTCATTTGAGCACGAGCGAGCGCAGCGAGCGAGTGCTCAAATGGATACATCCCAAACTCAACTGTGCTTTATCTGGGGCATTTGAGCACGGTTCGGAATAATTTATTTCTTTTCTAACACCCCTCATTGAGCGAAGTTTGCATAAATTAAATTTTCTATTGATTTACATCATTATTTTTATTACCTGACTTCCCCTTTGGTAGTTGACAATACCTCTTAAGCATTACATCACGAGGTTACGTAGTTACAAGTTTCGATGACGAATATTCAAAATGGCGGATAACTTATGCGGATCAGCTGACGATGTAAAATATAAATAAACGATGTATTAATATAAAAACTTGAATCCTGTGTTCATGAAAGAATTGCAAAACGTATGAAATTTGAGTGCCGCGATGGACTTAAGAAGAACAGATATAAAACAGCAAAATAAGAATGCTAACCGACTTACTTTTGTTCTCGAACATGTCAACAAATACACGATGGAAACAAGAAGAAAAACGAATGTGTTTGAATGGTATAACCTGTACAGGAACATCAGGTAAAAAAAGTCAGTTACTGCAATGCTCATAGATCATTTTCTGTCTTAATACAGAATATAAATTATTATGTATATGAATGTTTCTGCCAATATTGTAAGCTAGCGTCCATAGTTACCAGGGGGCGAAACTTTCGCAAAAATGATTCATTTCCCGTCGATAGCGCGCGACGAAATTCCTGTGCTAAAACACCTTAGATAAAGCATGGCTAGAAATATAAAGACAAATAAGGAACAACACATGCAGGGGTGTTAGAATGTGCAATCTATCAAGGCCTTTGCGGTTCGTATATACCGAAGACACATTTTTGCGTATCAAGGTTTACACGCAAATTTTGAAATGCGGAAGTATATACTTTAGCTTCGCCTGGAGAAAATAAATTTTTGAAGGATATACGAACAACGAAAATGGTCGGCCATAATCAGACTAAGTTCTGTCCTGTTTGTACAGTGTATTTGACCTTCTTTGACAATACCTACAAATCTGCTGATTTTGAAAATGGACAAACAAGAACCTAACCTGGGCCGTCGTTGATCGCATTCGTCCTGACATGCACTTTCTTGTCGATCGCCTAACTGAAATAAACTTATTCAATCTTTATAATCCGCATGTACGATACATCGACCAAGGACCTCTGACAGTAACAATGTAAATTTACCTACAAAATGATGGAAAATAAAGTTTCAGTAAATTGCATATTAATTTTTTATTGCTGTGGACCTCTAATGGATCATCGTCAATGTTATGAAAACAGTTTTTTCAAATGCAATGTGTTTGAACCCTAAGTTTGGGTGAAACTGTCCAATTTTGCTATTGAAATGCATGGAAAATGGAAAAAAGTTTCATACAGTACTGTCCCCTACCCCTCCCCCAGCCACCACCCTTGCCTCAGCTAATCCTTTTGCAGGCATTTGTATATGCATATTTTACACAACATATGTAAGTGGCTACCTGAGGCAAGGGGATGGGGAACACACGATACCCTAGAGACAAAAAAAAAACTATTTGTTCACTGTCACTGTAGCAGTTTTAAGCATGGAAAGAAGTATGACTGTTTCCAGTTGAACTATCTGAACTTTCCTGTCCTGGCATATTCATGCTAGTCAGCACTACAATTTAATCGGTCCATATATTTGGTCATCTGCCTGACTTCTGTTGCAGAAATGCAGCTTCACTCAGTACCTCAAGGATTTAAAGTCTGAGTCAGTAATATGCATTTGGGAGGCAACTGTACAACACAAGATACCTGTGCATATATTGTATATATAGCCAATGAAATGGAACCTACGGGTAGATGTGGGATAGACTACAGGGCTCCAGTTAAGCAGACAGATGTATTTTTATTTCTTATTCTACTGTGACAAAATTAACCTTGGGTCTTAATTATTCATAGTGTCTTGTAGATCTAATGAGATTCCAACACTTATTAATTTGTATAAAAATGGTAAAAACGTACTGATATTTATTTCTGTGATAAACTTACCTGGAGCACCTGGTTACAAATGGGATCACTGAACAATAAATGCTAGCACTGCTATAGAGTATGTTAAGTGTTTGGTACAAGTTTTCATTTTTCTGTGGAAAAAGTACATTTATACCATCAATTGTAGTCAAATAATTGGCTATATACCCAAATGTAAATGTGGATTTTATAAGGATATGCATAAACATTCACTTACATGAAAAAAAATCCAAATCCGGATCAAATTAATTTTTTAAAAATATTATCCCCCCCTCCTATATAAATAAAATGCAGCTTCTGTATGACAAATATTTACAATTTGTCTACTTCTTCTTCGTTATAGAACATGTGTCTTCCTAAAAATACCAAATATAATAGTATGGGGAAATCATGGAAGCTTGGACAACCCGCTAAAAAATAGGCAGATTGCCTATGTTACCGACAGAGGTCCTTTTTATCTGTACAGCGAACAGCAATGTCTCTGATCGCACTCTCCAGAGGTTACACTGTTCGCAATAGCATTAAGCTGAATAGATACATATGCAGGGAAGGCAATTCCATCATTGTTTTTTAACTCTTTCACTGCCACAGGCGATGATAATAGGATTTTGTAAACAGCATAGATCCAGATGAGACGGCTAAACCGTCTCATCTGAATCTACGCTGTTTGACATTCAGTCTTTCAACTTTACATATAAAAGTCTTTCCAAGCGACAGTTTGTTAAACAAAACCCCCAAAAAACAGACAATAAATGTCGTCTGAAATTTGGCACCGAAAGAGTTAAGAAGGTCCAATCTGAAAGGGAAAAATTGCTATCTATGGGTGCAAATTCTTTTCATTTAGAAAAGATCCACTTTCAGAAAGGGCTGGGTGTGCATGTAAACCACTAACAGGAAAGTCAAAAACTTATCGCCCATGTGACAAATGGTGGAGAATGAACGTCCTCTTGAAGTATTATGTTGTTAAATTGTCGCGCTCTCTAGTACAATCGAGGAACCGAGGTTCAGTAATACTGACTGGAATTTCCATGATAGTAATCATTGTCTCTGGCTCTTCTCTTGATGTGTAGCTGTCGACCACACTGTCAGTCGGTGGTAGGACCCTTTACCAAGTACCTTGAAACACAAAATAATCCCAGCTAGCATTCTTATAAATCTACAGCGGGCCGTTATCGGCCCGTCAGCTACCTGACGGGCCGATAACGGTCCGCTATAGATTTATGTAGAATGCTTACTGGGATAACAGTATTACGAGAGGCACAAGATGGCCGAAACAATGAACAGAAGACACCCGAGCTGAGCTATGGACTACATGTACATGTATCTGTAGTATGAGATTGTCGGGAACAAATGAAATTGTAACCCGGTCATCTTTGGTATCGGCTTTGCCGTTACCTTAACGCTTAGCACTCTGGGTAAAATTTTCAGCAGACGACATTTTGAAATATTTTTCTTATTTTTCTCAGAAAACGGATAGGACATTTCATGCAAATTGTCTCCTTAGGAGACAATTTGCATGAAATGTCCTATCCTGTTTTCTGGGAAAAATAAGAAAAATATCATCAATCTGTCGTCTGCTGAAAATGCCCAGAGAGAGGTAAAGGTTAAAGGAACCATCCATACATATGAAAACATGACCATTCATGGAAAAAAAGAAGATAAGATTTCACATAAAAAATTCCCGAAGAAAGTAATTTCAAAGAACAGTGCAAATATTTGAAAATATGAAACGCTCTACTTAGTAAATGATCGTTAAGAGAAAAGATTGACACATAAAAAAAAACTTTTGGTACAAATTTATATTATGCAGCTAGTTATAAGGATGTATCTGTGATTATTCTGATTCATCATATATAGTGGGAAACAAACGTTCGTACGATATAATCTGACACACTATACTGTGACAAATACACAGATTTTAACTCAGCCAATCATATTGTGATTCATCATGGAAACTGCGTTGTAAGCAAACATGCTCATGATTATCCTCTAATATAGTTAGGCCGCGCCGCCACAGGAAAACGGATCATTAGGGTATTATGGCAAACTAAAGTCCGATAATACTGCGCATTGCTAAAGTCGGATCAGTCCGAATGTACTTCAGCAATGCACAGTATGATCGGGCATTTGATAATGTAGGATATAGCGGCGTATAGAAATTGCCGACATCAGAGTGCGCGTGTCTTTGACGCTCCCAAATATCTCGAAGACACATTTTCTTATGGTATGGCCTATCTCAGATCACGAATTAATCCATTCACACTTGATTTTCTGAAGTGATTCTTTCTTTGAATTTTAGTTTTAAAATATTTTATTTCAACATTTTGCTGTATGCATATAAGAAATAACACATTTTATAGGATTAGAAAGAAAGCAGTCTGCTTGTTTGGTTCCTTTCCCTATTACAAATATTCTGTATACACTTTGAAGGGGAAATCTGCATGCTCAGGCATTGAATAACTATATTTTGAACTTTGACATATCCATTGTTGCTAATAGGGGTGATCTAAAACGGAATGACAAACAGAGTAGATCCTAATGAGACATAAACTGGATCTACACTGTTTGCAAATACAGTTGACTCTCGTTATCTCGACCTTGCTTATCTCGAATAACCGTTTATCTCGAAGTGAAAATCTGGTCCCTGCCTAAACATAAAAAAAATAACAATATGTAAAAAATATTGTGGAAAAGAGGAGAAATTGCTCCTAAGGAGCAATTTCTTCTCTTTTCCACAATATTTTCAATATGTATCTCTAAATTCAAGAGTCCAGTTACACATATATTTGTTAAATGTGGTTAATCGAATTAGTTTTTCCTCAATTCTGCAAATCTGATATGTCGAAGTACGGATATCTCGAAGTATTTCAGAGTGTCCCTTGGAATTCGAGATAACGAGAGTCGACTGTACATATCTTTTGACCTAAAGGGTTGAAAGTGTCAATTTACGGATATTAACTGTAAATCGTACAGTTACGCAGAAAATTTACTCAAAATCGATTTTTTATTCAACCCAGACTGATGGAATTTACCCTTTCATCCCTGAGTTTCTGAAGTGGACTCTCCCAACTTAGAATTTGGTAAACACCATTTGTTCAAAGCAGGTGTCTCAGTCAAAAATCGAGATTGAACGGCAAGCAGTGTAGCTCTTGATGAGACGGCTCATAATGACCCATCTAAGCAGGATGTAAACATTGACAAAACTTTTTTTTGATCTAAAGGACTGTTAGGGTTAACTACAATACAAACTTCTTTATTACACTTGGCCAATACAAACTCCTTTATTACTCTCGGCCAATACAAACTCTTTTTAGTACACTCGGCGAATACAAAATTCTTTGTTACACTCGGACAATACAAATACGGCACATTATGAGGAAACAAAAATACACTAAACATCTATATGACAAATTGGCGAATACGTTTTGAGTTTATGTTTAATTACACGTCCTACGTGTACAGTAAACCCTGGTTACATCAACAGCATTTGTTCCTAAAGATGTTGCCATCGCAATAAATTTGCTGTTGTAAAGAATCCTAAATGAGCAGAACGACATGAAAGAACATTTTTTTTTATTATTGTTTCCTCATGTGAACATATGGTTTTGATATTTGTTAGAATCGCCTCAATGAGGCAATTTGAACAAATATCTAAAACATATGTTTCTTGAAGTATTAATTACATGCTATTGTATAATTTCGGGATAAAACTGTCATCTCTTAAACGAAGGTTTCGTGCCACTCAAATATAATCATTAAAATGAATTTCGTCATTGTATTGAGTGTCGGTAAAAAAGGGTTGATTGTACATGGATATGTTCTATGGTAATCATTGACCCTGTAAATTGACAACGATAACCATGCTCAATCGACATGTAAATCATAATTGAATCTCCGTTATCGGCATTTAGTACGAGCGAGGATACAACGTAGTTTCCACCATGGAAGACATATGAGCACAATTTGGGACAACTTATTTCTTTATCCGTTTGCGAAATAATACATGTTTATTTATGCACTCTACCTGTACATCTGTGGCCTTGTTGAACAGCATACGTAAATACTTATTTCCTTAAAATATAAGAGAACATCGGGCTTGCCGTCGTGACTTGGTTAAAACCAGAGGACCAATGGTCCTGTAGCTCATGCGAGACAAATTGCTCAGAGCAAGTCTATAGTAAGTTTTTTAAGAATGAAACATATGGGTATGGTAGCTGGTGCAGTTCCTAATTCCTACAGTAACTTTTTATGGAATTTAGCTTTAATTAATGTGGCAAAGCAGATACTAAAATATGGTTTTGATAAATGACATACTAAATATCAAAGTTCTTTGCCTTATAGTTACACACAAGACGAGTTTTTCCTCATATGAGTCTATGAAAAACAAGTGACCCTTGGAGCGGTGCCATTTGTTTTTTACCCCAGAGCTAAAATGCGAACAATCTTGGTTAAGGTCAGCTAGATCAAACTAATTACCAAATGTCAAAGGTGTAGACCTTCTAGTTTCACAAAAGAATAAATTTAATCTTTTCTCCAAATGAGTTTAAATAAGACAAGTAACCGACAGGATGGAGCCATTTTGACCACAGGGCCATAATTTGAACACTCTTGGTAGAGATTCACAAGACAAAGCTACATACCAATTATCAAAGGTATTGGCCTTCTAGTTTTCTAACAGGAAGATTTTTTAACTTTTTTCCCCTGGAACTAGACTATGCAAAACAAGTGACACGTGGGGCAGGGCCATTTTGTACTATAATTTGAACAATCTTACTAGAGGCTCATTAGATAAAGTTAAATACCAAGCATCAAACGCTGGGCCTTCTAGTTTCAGATCAGAAAAATTCCTTGGGAAGATATCCAAACCCTCTGTTTGTTGCAGTCCTCCTTGTGTTTGACCTTAAAAGCGAGAGACAGTTTTCCGTAAAACAGAGTGTATATCTACTGTATAGATTGTAAAGCGATCGTTTTGACATGCAATTACTAAATACTCATTACAAAAAGACAAAGCAGACATGAATTTTAAAACATTTGCCATGCTCGAGTAGGCCTGCAAGACTACATTGTAGATGCCTATCCGTTGCTAGGCAGTGTTTAATTCGGTTATTTAAAACACACACAAAAAAAATCATTTTTAAGCTATGCAGCAAAGCAAATATCATTTAAACGATAAGTGCTTAGCGGTGTATGAATAGGACCAAGGCAAATAATGTCGACCCTGATCAGACGTCGCAGAACACGCTGTCTGATCTTGGTCTACAAGTTTTGCACTAAGCTTAAGAATTTCTGTAAAAGAATTATGTGAAACAAAATAAATCAGACACTCTTACGTTGGAAATGGACCAGTGCAAAGAGTGAGGTAGAAGAGTCACTGGGAATGTAAGGGTTAATATAAACCATTCTGACATGGGCCGCGCAATACGAACACGTCTTTGGGCCAATGCGGACAGCGAAGGCCCAGATCAGCCTATGCATCCGCGCAGTCTCATCAGAGCCTTTGCTTTCTGCTTACATAATCATTGGATACTTAACTTTGCGCATGTGCAGGATGATGTGAATTCGCAAATTTTGTGCATGCTCGAAGTTACGCTTTTGCTTGATGCAGCCTATGTCATCTGTTAGGAGATGTTTCCATCAAAATCTGTTCTGATTAAGCTTTACCTTATTTGAGTCAGCGCATTACAAAACCTACGATATGGCATGTGCGCCAGCGAAGACTCAGATCTGCCTGGGCATCCACCCAGTCTGATCAGAGTCTTTGCTGTCCGCATGTAAAAAAGCTTCGGTCCTTAGCTACCCATTGAGCGCACAGCGAAGACTTTGATTAGACTATGCCCAGGCTGATCTGAGTCTTCGCTGGACATACCTGCCATTTTGTTGGTTTTGTCATGCGCTGACGCATTTGTGCATAAGCAGGTGAATCTTACCTTTTCATGAATGTCTAATGTGGTGCTGCTTGCTGAATACTCCGTGGCACTGCAGAAACACTCTTGGGAACGTTAGGAAGATCCACACCTCGCGGAAGACTAAAGATTCCCATTACTTCTGTATTCCCAGCTGGCACTGAACCAACAGGTTGACCTACTCTGCCAACACTACTAGCATCAATTGATCGTCCTCCTATATTAACAGGTGCACCTACCCTTAGCTCTTCAAAGTTTTGGTTATTATTGTAGAAAGAATTCTCTGCAGTATTAAAATTTCTATTATTATTGTTATTAAAATTCCTTGAGAAGAAATCCAAACCCTCTGTTTGTTGCAGTCCTCCTTGTGTTTGACCTTCTCTACCAACTAAACTATCGGCTTGTCCTCCATCTAGAACAACTATTTGAACGTTGCTGGACGGGCCGGTGCCTTGCCCACTTTCACCGGGTATCACTGGTCCTCCTTGCCCACCTCCAGCACCACTAAAATAAAATTTAACTGGTCCTAAATCCGTTACTGTAGATCCAGCTGGTATCCCGGCTGTATCTGATCTAACCTTAAATACCTGAAGGCCGTTTGATCTATCTATACCAGAGCTCCTTTGATGACTTGATTGAAGACCCGCAGGAATCTTAACAATGTCTACATTTCCGGGATTTCTAGGACTTTTCGAAATATTTATGTTCTTTGCACCTTCGCTGTTCATGTCTCCTGCATTAAGACCCGATGCTACGGTGGAACCGCCTACATTCATTTCACCAGTGCTACGATTTGTTGAGAATGAAGAGGCGCTGCCTGGATTCATTTCTGCCAGTTTTTGCCCTGCTTCCAAAATGGCATTGGCGGAATTCATTTCCCCGGTATTACGATTCGCCGCGATAGCTCTACCAATTGAACCCATGTCTCTTGCATTACGACCTGATGCCAACGTAGCGCTGCCTGAACTCATTTCTCCAGCATTACGACCTGCCGTCAGAGTGAAGCTACCTAAATTAATTTCTCCTACGTTCTGACCTGCTACCAGGGTAGCGCTGCCGGATTTCATTTCCTTGACATTCCGACCTGCTGCCTGAGGGAACCATCCTGCATTCATATCTCCTGCGTTAAGACCAGAATTTAAAAAAGCGCTGCCTGAATTCATTTCTCCGATATTACGACCTGCTGCCGGACCGACATTCCCTGCATTCATTTCTCCTGCGTTAAAACCAGAGTTCAACAGAGCGCTACCTGAGTTCATTTCTCCGGCATTACGATTTGCTGCCGAAGTGGCGATACCTGCATTCATTTCTCCTGCGTTTAGACCAGAATTCAAGAGAGTGCTGCCTCGGAGGTAACGACCCGCACCCGCAGAAGTACGGCCTGCATTCCGTTCTCCTGCATTAGGACCAACTGCAGGAAGCGTACTGTCTGTAGACTGTGCTCTAGGTGCATTGAAGTTTCTTGTCATGTCTACGCCGAAAATATCGTTGTTAACAGTAATTTCTGTTACAGAACCACTCCCACCCTGAACGCTTCCCGCAGTTTGTAAACCTCGATCTCTTGCAAACCCAAAATTTGTTCCAAGGTCGCGAAAGTCCAGAGTTCTTCCAGTTAGAGGTTGATGGAAGGAAGCTGTTGACTCACTTTGAAGTGAATTACCCCCAAATCCGTTCATGTTACTTCCATCTCCAGCTTCGAAATTTCTGACATTAACATTTCTATTTGCTAGATCTGCGTTAAAACCACCACTGCCTGGTTCAGTTCTTTTACCATTGGTTATTGAATGCGCACTGGCAAGACTTTCATATACATGACCAAGTGTTTGTACAGAAGGTCCTCTTAATGCATCACTGGCTAAATAATTCCTATTCTGATTAAAGTTTCTGTTATTATTGAAACCACCGCTTGTTTGTCTACCATTCAAAGTACCTGTCATTCTACCAGTTTCAGGTAAAAGTATCAGTTCATTACCACGGACACTCCCTACCATTGGTCTACGGCCTGCAAATACTGTTGTTGGTCTGTAATATCCAGGTCCTTCATTGTTGAAATTTCTGACATCATTCCTGTTGTTAACAGTGCCACTAGCACCTACTTCCAATACACCAGGATTATTGAAATTATTGTTGTTAAAATAATTTGAAGTACCTCTTTGCAATATTGTTTGACCCAGAAAGTCAACACCTGCTCCAAAATCATTGTACGTTTGGCCTGCGTTATTGTTGTTGTTATTATTATTATTATTATTATTTCCGTTCGCCGAACGAAAGCCAGTAGCACGTTCATTATTATTAGTGTTAAACAGATTATTATTGTTGTTGTTGTGTCTGTTATTATTGTTGTTGTTTCTGTTCGGCAAAGCATTTTCCATTCTTCCATTAATATTGTTGGCTCTATTGTTATTGCTATTATTTAAATTATTATTATTGTTGTTTTTATTGATGCCATTGAATCTATTATTATTATTATTATTATTATTGTTATTAATATTGTTGTTGTTGTTGTTGAATCTGTTATTTTCATTTAACCTATTATTATAATTATTACTATTAATGTTGAATCTGTTGTTGTTGTTGTTGTTGTTAAATCTGTTATTATTATTATTATTATTATTATTATTATTATTATTAAACCTGTTGTTGTTATTAAATCTATTACTATTATTATCAAAAATATTATTGAACCTGTTGTTGTTGTTCAATCTATTATTATTATTATTATTATAGTTATTATTGAACCTGTTGTTATTGTTATTCAGTCTATAATTATAATTATTATTGTAGTTATTATTGAACCTGTTGTTGTTGTTGTTAAATCTATTATTATTATTATTATTATTGTAATTATTATCAAACCTATTGTTGTTATTGTTGTTGTTACTTCTCGTTATTGCATTATTGGATAATTCTGGTCCAAGAAGATTTGTGTTTTCAAGTGGACCTGCACCCTCTCTAATACCGACAGGTGGTCGTCTTTCACGGACGGGAGCAATATCATTAACACCAGCAGGAATGACTGAAGGGTCTGGCACAACGTCGGCAGGTCGTTGTGCTACAACTTCACGTTGTAAGACTGGTTCTCTGTTCCTAGGCAGTGGTAGTATTTCATTCACAGTAACAGGTTGACTGCTGGGTGGTAAAACTGTTGGTTGACGACTTCTGACTCTTCCCATTCTACGGACGTCTGACATAACTCTAGGACCAGTTCCAAGAGTGTTTATACCAGACATAGGTGGAAATATCACTGGCGGTTTAATAGGTAACTTTTTCTTCTTGGTCAGTGGAGGTGGTAACATAGGAGTAAGAAGTTTGGGTTTAACTGGAAATTGTGGAAACGGTAACATACTTCCTTTGAACACACCTGGGTGAAATAACTTTGCTTTGAAATGTTCATGGTGTGGATCCATAAATTTATGTTTGAACGGTCCAGGGAATGGATGAAGACCATGTAGCTTGACATGCGGAAGAAGTAGTTTCGCTTTAATGTGTGGTACCAGTGGTGGATGAATACCGGCCGGGTTCATCAGTGGTCCTGGTGGTGGAGGGATGAATGTTGTCTCAATACGTACTCCCAAGCACAACAGAATGAAAAACAAACACAGTGGAAACATGGCTGGTCACTGATCTATCATCTGAAAGATATTTAAATTCGTGATAATGTAATGGCGAACAATATATGCATAAAAACCTATTTTCTGCGAATACCGTTTTTACCTTAGTACTCGGACAGACACGCCCTGAAGTTATAAAACTATTTCATGCTCAACTCATTGAGCATGAAATTAGTCCTGCTTCAAATCTCAACTTGCTAACAACCATAGGCGTACACTCATTACTCACATTACGCATGCGCGTAACAGGCTTTAGAAAATGATATTATTTGCAATAAAGAGGCAGGTGAATCAAATAGCATATAACATTTTGCTTCTCTTAAAGGAAAGAATTTATCGCTTCAAGCATAAATTTCCATGACTTCCTGAAACTGATTCCATTCTGGCAACGCCTCTGACAACTGCAAATTCTTTCTTGCTAAACATAGCTGAGCATGAAATATTCTCTACTAATTAATATGAAAGTCCAAATTATTGTTGGTATTTTCATATTTTTATGAAGAGATAATTTCATGCTCAGCTGACTTGATGCGGCACAAAAGGTGTTTTATAACTTCGGGGCTTGGCTTGAGTAAACAGTGTTGACCAAGATCAGACGCCGGAGGATGCATCTGAACCTGATTCGGGCCTACAGTGAGGGCTGCTCATTCAACAGTTTTCGACATATTATAAAAATATAAAATATATATATATATATATTAGGTAATGAAATGGACTTGTTCAGATATGTTTAGGAATGTTAAGAAAGTGTCTGAGAATAGATACACCTTCAAGGCAGAAAATCATTCAAAATTATTTTGCCTTTCTTTTGAAACGAGGACTACTAAATGGAACATATATTTTTTTTCTTTTAGTGTAGACTCCTTTGCATTTTTAGTAGACACTTTAGAAGGGTTTTGTGCGCCGGAAAGCAAACTCGAAGTCACAAAATGTGTATCCCTTGTAATAATAGCGAAAATCCACAAGGTGCATCCAGTCACCTTAAAGTAAATACGCTAATCGAAACCGCTTCAGCTGACCTGACCGTTTGCACTAAGGTCCGATCTTTGCGTAAAACAACTCATATTAGAGAGTGCAATGCAGCATCTAGATCGTTAATACGTTAACCGCGATTCCATAAGGCATAAGATCCGCAATGTCAGGAAACGGTCCAAGACGGTTCCTCTGTTGCACTTCTATTTTGTTTGTACGTCGGTGGTTTTGTCTGTCCTTTCGCAAACATACCTAATCAAATATATTGAAAATTTCGCCACCAAACAATGAAAGTTTTCAGATAAACAATTGATATTTTTCATATTTCTGCTCAAAACATAGATTATGGGTACTCATTAGAACCGCCTCGCCGAAGCGGTTCTTACGAGTAACCACAATCTATGTTGTTGGGCAGAAATAAGAAAAATAATGTATACCCCTGTAAACCCCAGTTTTACAATATCAAAGTGGTGTTTAACGGGCCAAAATTATAAAGGTATGTTTACGTGACAGACGTTTGTTTGTCATTGTTTGTTCCTCATCCCACCTGCTTTTGGTGCATCTGAAAGCCCGTGCTTCGTGATTGTGGCATTTCCTGGGTATTTTTTCTTAAATTTCCTCAATCGGACAGCAAAGACTCTTATCAGACTGCGCATACGTACAGGACGATTTGAGTCTGTTTCTCGCGTTGGGGCTCACACAATCTGCAATCTTTGCTCGTTGTAGGAATATACCGTATATACCCTAAGTATTGGAACAAAGATGTAGACCCAGACCAGACTGTCACGCTCGAGAGTGGTCAAGACGGAACGAGGGTGACTTCCCATTGCTGTGGCTGGGTAACGTCTAACTTTATCACTACGTAGAAATTCTAACACCATTAGAATTTTTTTAACTCACCACACGATAGTGTCGGGGTATTATGGTATCACGTCGGTCGTCTGTGGGTCTGTCTGTCTGTCCGTCCGTCCATCTGTCGTCCGTCCATCCGTATTTTCGCTTCCGGACAATAACTTGCGTAATGTCAATTGAGTTTTACCAAACTTGGTGTTTTCATCGATATTGTAGAGATCAGATTTCGGATTGTTACAAATTTCGTTAATTTTTGACAGAATTATATACCCGAGCCATGAAAGTGGCGGGGTATTATCGTTTTACTTTTTATATTTAAGATATTTTACACATATTAAATTTACAACATATACAAAACATATAACTGCAGCAAATTTCGTTAATTTTTGACAGAATTATATACCCGAGCCATGATAGTGGCGGGGTATTATCGTTTTACTTTTTATATTTAAGATATTTTACACATATTATATTTACAACAACAATAATCACAACATGATCGGAAATTATACTTTATATTTTGATTAATCTGGCTTGACTTATCACATTTTTGATAACCAGTACAATTCCCACCCAAGTGCGGAGAACGTTGTCGTGCCGATGTGAAAAGGAATGCCCCGTCAAACTTCTAGAACTCATGTTAACAGTAACTAGAATGTGTACCGGTTATCTACCTCTTCACTGAGCTTAGTCTATTTTTATTTTCTAATCTGATAAGTCATTCCGACTTTACTTGGTTTTGGCAATTAATGCCTACTTAATTTTTACCACACGGGTTTTATAGCATCCGATGCCCACTTTTTAAATATTCATCTATATCAAGGTGACGGCCTCTTTTCAGTCTCAAAAGAACCTGTTGACTGCTGTTACATCTACATCAGACATCGGTCCCTTCCGGGTGAGCCCGTCATTCAGCCCCGCTTACGGTACGCTTAATTTGACTTCCCAGCGGTCTTCACGCCTAAACTCAGTCCTGGGAAGGAGAGAGCCTAATCCTATAACGAATGAACAAATACACTCAAACTACACATTCTTGCTTCTATGCGACTCTATACTATTATTCTACGATTACGACGTGAGTGACGTCGGCGTGACTCCTCGGTGACCGACCTCTCGGTTGCAGTGAGCAATCCATTAACTGTTGACACCGTCGCGAGACCTCACAATCACATGCAAGCATTTTTCGAACAAGACAATCAAATTCTGAATCCTCTTTTATTAATATTTTCATAATACATGAATAACGATAGGGCTATGACGTTTCAAATGACGCAACCCTAATGTTATGAAGACACTACACTTTGTTGCCTGTACAGGCAACCTTAGAAACACAATCCATTGAAAACGTTATAAATAAGGATTTGATGATAAGTCTAAGGGAGAAAACTCTAGAATCAAGTTCCCATTATAAATTATTTGTTATATTTTATATAACAGATCTAGCAAAACTGATTGTCCAGATCGTCTGCTCGAGTTAAAATATACATTGCGAAGTAAATATAAACTGCTTGGGAACGTGCCTCTGCGATGGCGCGTTCATCGTTTATGTACAGACACTGCGCACATGCACATATCCTCAATTACATATATATAAATGTGTGTGAGTGTTTGCGTGTATGTATGTCCGTGCGTGTGTTTGCGCTCCCTTAATCCTATACTAAACCGGTGCGATCCCTTATGGTACTGCCATTTCTACATTTAACTCAGCAAGTTCGATTCTGCACTTTTCTAATTTCCGCCAAAACCACTATCTGACCCTACGACAGAGAGACCCCGACCAGACTGCACACAGCCAGTGCAGTCTGCTAAGCACTCTCGATAATAACCACAAAATGTGGAGAAATCCCGACAAGACTGCACACAGCCAGTGCAGTCTGCTCGGTACTCCCGACAATGCTTTGGTCACGTATGCAGAATCGAATCACACTGCGCACAATATTTATCATCTGTAAATAATAATTTGAAGGTTTTGATTTACCAGTCTCGATATGCAACCTGCCATTTTGAAATTTGTACTGAAAACCAACAAATAAATTGTTAGAATAAAATAAAATACCACTCTAGGAAAAATACGACAAAAGTCTTTGGAGATGTTTAACGTCGTATACTTGTTTGCCCTTTGCAGTATTCTTTCAGTGGAATTTATTTAAAGTCAATAGTGAGTATCAGTTTTGCCAAAGCAGCTGGAAATCGATATTTTGCACTTTCACAAGATAAAGGTGATTCAAGTATTATGTAAAATTTGTACTTGTATGTAGAATATGGACTTAGGCGCTAAAACGAGGGACTTTGCGCCCTAAAAACTTTGTGCAATATATTCAGACTGCTCTGTATCTTAACACAGACCCCACAGAAAGCGGCGAATGATCAGGGTTTTAACTTACCCGTACTTCGCATTTATACATGTAAAGTAGTTTATATTTCCTTGTACTTTATGTCATCCGGTATTATTGAAAAATAAAGGAATGGTAACGGATGAGGCCTTAATGAAGCTTACCGGTCTGGACAAGAAAACTTTAACAATACAGGAATCTTTTTTTTTTTCTTCAGTTTTGTGTATGTGTTCATAGTTCTCAAGTGTCATTTGTTTTTTTCCTCACTATAGTCGGTGTTAGTGCCATCTGACGGTCGTGAAACTTCACCCTGTACTGCACTAGAGTGTAACTGATATGTTCATGTACTTTCTAATCATTGAGTACATAAAAGAATAATTAAAATATATGGGTCACTGATGAGGCCGTTTTGGTAGAAACTTTCTGACCCAGAAAATGTCGCATCAGGAAAACATGTCTATACAAATTTGACCCCCTTAAACCCCCTTTTTATACGAGGGTCCTGCAAAACGTTTTGTCACTGGGTTCGGATTACTTCAGTGCTACATTTTATCAAACATATTTTTATTACAAACCTTCAAAGTATTCCCCCTTTACTGAAATACATTTTTGTAACCTTTTTACCCAGTCGCGAAAAACAGATAAATAGTCTTCTTTTGGTATCTGTTGGAGACACTGATAAATAGCGCTGCCAAGAGAACTTCTAGACGTATACTTCCAGACAGCATTTTCTTAAGCCTTGGAAATAAAAAGAAGTCACAGGGACTCAGGTCAGGTGAATAAGGTGGATGGTTTAAAACTTTCACCTTTTCAGAAGCCAAAAAAGACTTAACAACCTCACACTTCTGAGAGGCGTTGTCATGTAAAAGGTGGACTCCTGACCATCCTTTGCTTGGTCGTTTCTTATTGTAAAACTCTTTCACTGTCTTCAGTACAGAATTCTTGTAGACTCGGCCAGTGACTGTATGACCAGATGGACAAAGCACTTGAACGACTGGCCCACTTGAATTAAAGAAACATCTTTTTCCAACTTATGGTACTCTTGGCAATACATGGGCATTTTTTATCTTTTCGCTTCCATTGCTTATTATCAGCCCTTCTTTGTGGCTCAAACATGTGCACCCAGGTTTCTCCCCTGTTAGCAAGTTAGAAATAACCCGACTATTACAGCCTTTGTATGTTCAAAAGTTCCCGGGCACATTTAAGGCGTTGTGTCTTTTGCTCCTCAGTGAGCAAATGAGGTACCCACCTAGCGCAAACCTTTCTCAGTTCCAAAAGCTTTTTCAGAATTGTTTGCACACTGCCTTCTGATATGCCAGTATAACTAGCTATATCTTTGACAGACAATCGCGCATCCTGTTCGACCACAATCTTTACAGCAGCGATGTTAGCCTTGATAAGAGAGGTTTTAGGCCTTCCAGGATGGGTATCATCTTCAACAGAAATTTTCCCAGCTTTAAAAGCTTTAACCCACCTAAAAACTGTGCGCATTGAAATGGTCGGAGGTCCATATATACCACACAATTTTTTTTAAATATCTGCTTTGAATCTATATTAAGTCTAATGCGGCATTTAATATAGCTACGAATTTCAGTCTTCTGGTCCATGTTCCAATGTAACAAGTAAATTGGTCAGTGTATATGACTGCATCTATTTCAATTTGAAATAACTCGGTCAGTTGGAAAGCAGTTTGCACGAAATAAACGGGTATCGTTAGCTATTTAACACACCATTCAAGTGCAGTGAAGCATTTTAAAATATACCTGGGATAAAACAAAGGAAGCCTATTAGTGACAGAACTTTTTGCACGACCCTCGTATAGTAAAATTGGGTTTTACAGGGGTATACTATATTATTTTTCTTATTTTGCTAAAAACATAGATTGTGGGCACTCATTAGAACCGCCTCACCGAGGCGGATCTAACGAGTACCCACAATCTATATTTTCAGCAGAAATATGAAATATATCGGAATTTTTTATCTGAAAAATTTCCTTTTTTGGTGGTAAAATTTTCAGTATATTTGAATAGGCGTGTTTTCGTAACGAACACGTCAATTACGTTTTTTCAGTTTTGCGTGTGCGCTCATTGCTCTGGCTCAGTAGCGAAGAAAGTGTGGCTCATTGTTAGACAACCTACATTGAACATGTGCGCCCAGCGAAGATTCAGATCAGCCTGCGCATTTGCGCAGTCAAATCTAAATCTTTACTTGGCGCATTTTGGATAGCCAATGAGGCAAAGTAATCTTATGCGGACAACGCAGACTGTGATCAGACTGCGCGGATGCACAGTGTAATGTCAGTCTTCTTTGGGTGCACATGTTAGAAGGTACCTTTTATCACATTGCGGCTCTATTATAATACCATCAAACACACAAAAAGCTAGTCACGAAAGTTGTTTTCCTTGTAAGATGGCGGAAAATGCATGCATCTAGTCCATTAAATGGAACTTTTCTCTAGGACGCTGGTCTACATTAGGGAAACATAGAAGATAGGAGGTACTACCTTTCCTGACCCATAGATATTCAAACTAAGTTTGTTTTTGCAACGAGTTGGGAAAACTGGCCAGACTAGTTCAAACCAGGTTTGACTGAACAAGAGTTGTGTCAAGCATAAAAAGACTACAAAGGAAAGACCAGATCAACCGCCACATCACAGCAGCCTGCCTAGGCTCTGTTTTGTCAGTATCCTTATTTATGTACATTATGAATAGCGCACAAGAAACGTAGGTATAGAACAAAGGCAATATTTTTATGTTGTGAGTGTGAGCAGACTATCCGAAGTCTTCACGGTTAACGTAAATACGTCATGTCCCTTCTTTACATAGCACACAGCTACCGTTAGTGTATGCCCCAAAGAGAAATTATCCGGCCCCCGCCCACAGCTGAGTTACAGTGACATTTTATGGGATAAGAATAGCTCGATTAAATCAATTTTGCAATGAAATTATAATGCATGCACATATCTCAATACAACAACATGGCCTTGTATACAAAGTGGAGACTTAACGCCCAGGCGAACAGCAATAGCCCGTCTGTCAGCCCAGCAGGCACTCGAAGTTAATACAGCGTCACCTCAACGTCAATGCAACGTCAAGACGTTGCATCGACGTTGAGCCGACGTTGTATAAACGTCATGTGCCCGCTGGGAGTCGTTGGATCTGAGCATCCTCAGAAATTCTGCCAAGTTCAGACATACAGGTTGCAGTAATATATATATATATATATATATATATATATATATATATATATATATATATATATATATATATATATATGTGTGTGTGTGTGTGTGTGTGTGTGTGTGTGTGTGTGTGTGTGTGTGTGTGTGTGATCTTGATCTGCGCTATTCTCACAAGAGCAAAGATCCCTTTTAGTGTTATGCGACTGTTATAACTTTGACATGTGGTGTTTGACAGTCATTTATGACATTGTTTATGGTAATGATGAAAATAAACGCTTGTTTTAACACTAAACCGCATTACTTTACTACGTTTGATATTTTTTACAGCCAAGGGCGATCAAGTGGAGGTTTACGCATTGTAATAGTTTCTCGTATTAGTGAAAGTTATAATGCTCTCTCTCTCTCTCTCTCTCTCTCTCTCTCTCTCTCTCTCTCTCTCTCTTATATGTACTTAAATGACACATTTGTCTTTATTCTATTGTAAAGGTATAATACAATTACATGTACGAGCCTCTTCTAAAGACTGATTCTAAAGAGACGAAAGACTCGATATGGGAAATTGATACCTTTACAGAAGGCAACTGCCAAATATGGTGTCCCTCCTTTCTGAAAAGGGATCGATTCTAAAAGGAAAGGAATAGTTCACAGGGAGCAGAATATTTCCTTTTAGAAGGGACAGCTGTACAGGGAAATAAACAGAAAATCATAAATGTTACGAAAACACGCCTATTCAAATATAAAGAAAATTTCACCTCCAAAAAACTGAAAATTTTCAGATAAAAAAAAAAATGATATTATTCATATTTCTGCTCAAAACATCGGTGGTTCTAACGAATACCCACAATTTATGTTCTTTAGCAGAAATAAGAAAAATAATGTATTCCTCTATAAACCCCAGTTTTACTATATAAAAATGAGGTTTAAGGGGGTCAAAATTATATATGCATGTTTTTGTGATGTTGCCTCCCTTTTGATAAATGGCGGATATATCCAGTCCTGTTCATGAGTAAAATAAATGATGCACAATATGTGAACAGTTTATTTGACTGTGAATAGGTCTACAATCTTTTGGATACGTGACAGTGTAGACACTGAGCAGACGCTTTGTTTTATAGCGTCTGATCTGAGACTACGTCGTTTTATCTGACCAATCTGTCCCAGAACACTGGGTAAATACGGCTCCAACTATACATATGGGTCGCGCTATGCGAAAATGTGTCTTCGAGCATGCGCAAAATATACATATTCAGAATCATCCCACGCATGCGCAAAGTTCCATCCAGGCATCCATTGATTCTCCATTGATACAGTCTGTAGTGTCTAATGACTTTGTTAGTAGAAAGCAAAGGCCCTGATTAGACTGCACAGGCTTACCTGGGTCTTCGCTGTCCGCATATGCCCGTATACACATTTTCGCATGCGCGGCCAATATAAAGTAACGCAACATTTCTTTCCTTTATTCCCCTATCTATTTCCAGTTATGGGCCTTGTCTTGAAAAATTGCAATTGCGACTTGGGTAAATACGTGCAAAGTTTTTTTGTTTTTTTTTTAGAATTTTCTAGAGGAGTAGAGTAGACATTGTTCTAAACCAAATAGCAAGTATGATGTCAGTAGGTTGATTCTGAAGTTTAGTGTTCTGCACGTGAATTTTAATACATTGTACACGATTGAAAATACCCTTTGTTGGGGTTTTGGATTATGCCGATATACACTAACAAAACGTGCGTTACCTCCAAGGAATATATTTAGAGTTAAAATGGATAGTTTTGGAGGTGTTTCATTCAAGATAAGAAAGCCGACTTTACAAAGCTACACGAAAACGAAAGGACGTTTTTTCGCTTGACTAATCATCAGAAGTTTTAGATAAGGGTAACGGATACGTTTAACGCGGTGAGAGGCGTCAGCTGTTTCAGAATTTTGGTGTCTCTTTTCTGAAAACGGTCTACTCTAAACGGTAAGAATTTGCCCCATGGATGCAAAATATCTTTATGAGGACAACGAAGAGTCTGATCAGATTAGCGCAGTCTTATCTGTATCTTCGCTGGGCATACATGTCTACAGGTGCGTTGTTTGACGATGCGGCTCACGCATGTATGCAGCCCTGCTTAAGAATCGTACATATATTATTAACAAAATAATAAATTTAAAATAATAAAGTAATACAAAGTAGCATGATAAAAGTTACACAAAATACGGATATCATAAATGAAAACAAAACTAATCGTAACAACAAACAGTAAAATAAATCAATCTGAAATCAAGAAGAAAATATAAATAAATAAACATTGCGACTCAACAGGTAACACAACTTTAAGGATAAAGTTCACCCAAATGACCCCAAGAATGCTTATACCTTTTTCTTTAGCCTTTCCCAGGTAGTAACATAATCATGTCATTACTTCATTTTGATGCTTAGATTTTATACTTTCAAATTGACTTAATTGTTTTGTTGTTTTTTTTCTCTCTGAATCTAGTAAGTAAAAGGTAACAGCCTCGCAAACTACAGTGTTGCATATGAAGAGACTCAATCAAACCGACAGCCTCGCAAACTACAGTGTTGCATATGAAGAGACTCAATCAAACCGACAGCCTCGCAAACTACAGTGTTGCGTATGAGGAGACTAAATCAAACCGAGTCTCCAATTTTCGTGATTTTGTGTGTTCTTTGTTTCCAAAGGCAATCCTTTTTGACTTTAATAAAGCTAAATATGCCATTACTAACCCAGTCAACATTAGTTTTGATTAAGTATCAAAGCAAAGACTTCAAAAGAGTTCCAAACTTCGGAAAAGACTTAAGAAATGTTAATAAACAAAACCGTATCACAACATTTTGAAGAAAAAAGAAATATTTACATGACGAAAACACGCCTATTTAAATATGTAGAAAATTTCACCTCCAAAAGCTGAAAATTTTCAGATAAAAATCTCTGATATTTTTCATATTGCTGCTCAAAGCACAGATTGTGGGAACTTGTTAGAACCGCCTCAGCGAGGCGGTTCTAATGAGTACCCACAATCTATGATTTTGAGCAGAAATAAAATAAAATAATGTATACCTCTGTAAATCCCAGTTTTACTATATAAAAGTTTTTAAGGGGGTCAAAATTATATAGGTATGTTTTCGTGATGAGAAGTAAAGGTACATGTACAGCTTGTACAGCTCAATTACCCAAAGTCATTTTAGTCCTTCATTTCATAAAGATCACACAAATGCTGAATGAAAGCAGTCACAAAGAAACTGTCAAACCAGAACTGAGCCCAGAAATAAAAAAAAAAGTTGAATCATTTATGTAATCTCAGATCCTTGATTTCCAGTTTGCAGAAATAAGCCACAATAGTTTGAGACTAATTTATTTTTATTTTTTCTCATGACTACAGACAGAAATCTGGGCTAAAGTGAGGCCAGCCAATCAATACCCATCCCACTTTTGCATGACTACTATACAGAAAATCTGAAATACTTCTTTCATGAAATAATTAAGAAAAATAATCAGTTTCCAAAGACAACCAAGAGCTGAAAACCACTATATTATTATACACTGATAGACAGCTATTTACAACTTGGTCCAAACCCATAAAGCTATTCATTCCAGCAGCATCGAGAAAACCAAAGTAAGAGAAAAGCCCAGGGAGTGCCACAATCTCAAGCCGCAGCCCTTCCCAGACACCAATAGGAAGAGGAAACAGACAAAAACAAACAAGCGCAACTCGAACAAACATACGAAAAGCACTAAAATAAACTCTCTTTTCCCAAAGTGAGGTAATTGTAATGCTAAAAGGACTGAAAAACACAAGAACAAAATAACACAAAGCAAGATTTTAAACAAATCGCCTCGTAGAATAAACCACAAAGCAACAGAGAGTAAGACTAACATCTGGACCACCGCCTTAGAACGATCAGTAGAATAAATAAACATCCGGTAAGTGTATGGGAGTGGGGGAAGGGGGTTAAAGCACTTTAACAGTCGGCCAACTTCACCCTGGGTCCCGATGCTACTCTTAATACAGAAATACATAAAATTTGGTTCGCATAAAGGCTCCCAACTCAGTCAATGCATCAAAGCAAAAACACAAAAATCAAATTAACCACTGTGATAAACAAAGACGAATACCCATAGCTAATTCTACTGTGTTCCAGAGTAAATGACAACCAATAGTTGAACCACGGCGGGCCAAGCCAAAGACATGTCGTCAAACACCAACCCCAATTGAGGCCACAGCACGCGGTAATTATGGATGAAGAGCAACAGACAAAAGAAAGCAGAAGTATTTATAGCCGTGGATAGTTTTAAAACCATTGCCATGTTAATGATAGTGTTGGTATGGAAAACAAAATTAACAGGTACTGTTAGAAAGCATTTGTTTTTCAAATAACAGTTTTATTATTAAAGATAGAAAATAGTACTTTTTCGATGTATTTCACATTCTAATGAGGAACACAATTATATACAAATGTAAACAATGCTTAAAAATAATAATTCTAACCCATACTGTATTCATAACTCTGATCACTAATGATTAATGAGATCCAAACAATGTTTCATCGAGTTAAAGTTTAAATGTCCATAAATTTTGGAATATATGTTAACGAATATACAATATGTTTATAGTGTTTAAGACTATCTTACACGGTAAGAAGCGCCTTCTACTAAAAGTGTTTGAGAGATGCTAAAAGCATTTGATATTAGGTAATTGCATAGAAGATACTTCAACTTAAAGACTTCGTATTCCTAAAAAAATAGACCTTTTTTATCGAAGAAAGGTTTAATAAATTGATATATGGTATTAATACGATCATAAAATGTGGCATGTGACAGCCTGTAAAATGTCAGTTAGTCTCTCGTTTTTGAACTGAATCAAAAAAGAAATGATGTTTATCGTATCTCTAAATTAATATTGGCAACATTGATTCAGGGATACGATAAAAATAATTTCATTTCAAGAACGAAAGACCAACCGAAATTTTACAGGCATTTTATGATTGTATTAATACCATATATCACTTTATTCCAATCGTTTCCAACAAAGGAAAAAGTAAAGAAAACAAAAATAGCATCCCTTCAATGTGCTTAAAGATTTCCCATATTTTTACAGTTTTTGAGACTTCTTGGTAATACTGGTTAACGCCAAAAGTAGCTTTCTACTGACAGTTTCAAAGTTGTTGCGGTTCTTTGTTCGTGTGTCGGTGGTTTCATATGACGTTTATTTTGTTTTGTGTTGTTTTTCTTTTCTTTTTTTTCCATCTCCCCTTCTGTTGGCTCTGCTTTGTAATTGTGGCATTCCCATTTAATGATAGTGTTGGTATGGAAAACAAAATTAACAGGTACTGTTAGAAAGCATTTGTTTTTCAAATAACAGTTTTATTATTAAAGATAGAAAATAGAACTTTTTCGATGTATTTCACATTCTAATGAGGAACACAATTATATACAAATGTAAACAATGCTTAAAAATAATAATTCTAACCCATACTGTATTCATAACTCTGATCACTAATGATTAATGAGATCCAAACAATGTTTCATCAAGTTAAAGTTTAAATGTCCATAAATTTTGGAATATATGTTAACGAATATACAATATGTTTATAGTGTTTAAGACTATCTTACACGGTAAGAAGCGCCTTCTACTAAAAGTGTTTGAGAGATGCTGAAAGCATTTGATATTAAGTAATTGCATATAAGATACTTCAACTTAAAGACTTCGTATTCCTAAAAAAACAGACATTTTTTTTATCCAAGAAAGGTTTAATAAATTGATATATGGTATTAATACGATCATAAAATGTGGCATGTGATAGCCTGTAAAATGTCAGTTAGTCTCTCGTTTTTGAACTGAATCAAAAAAGAAATGATGTTTATCGTATCTCTAAATTAATATTGGCAACATTGATTCAGAGATACGATAAAAATAATTTCATTTCAAGAACGAAAGACTAACCTAAATTTTACAGGCATTTTATGATTGTATTAATACCATACATCAATTTATTAAACCTTTCTTGGATAATAAAATGTCTATTTTTGAGGAATATGAAGCCTTTAAGTGAAGTTAATGGATGAATGTATTGGGTGAATAACTACAATTATTTTGCTGTTTCTCATATTCATGCATGGCAAATTATAAAATGTATGAACGTTTTGGACAACTAGCAATTTACAGCTTTGCAAATTTGATTTGATTTGATTTGAGTATGCGTTTTACGTCCAAGACAACACTACTTAGATCATGTCAAGCCGGTCAGTTTACCTAACCACACTTTTACTGGACAGGTTTCATTCGCTAAGCAATTAACCAGTACTTGTACACATTTATTCGCCAGAAACCGACAACTGTTTTTCTTGAAGTTTTGAAATTACATTATGTTTTATATCTAAGCACCAACACAGGAAAAGTTGAATAAGGTTTTCTCATTTTGGACTACATTGTTAGCTCAGGTCTACTTGTCTGAATGCCTATGGTAAATAGATACACGTATTGTTTTCTGAAAACAAAACAAAACAAAAAAGAATAAAAATAAATAAATAAATGAATAAAAACAGTAAATTATACCATCAGATAAGACACTTTATTCCAATCGTTTCCAACAAAGAAAAAAGTAAAGAAAACAAAAATAGCATCCCTTCAATGTGCTTAAAGATTTCCCATATTTATATAGAACTTTTGAGACTTCTTGGTAATACTGGTTTACGCCAAAAGTAGCTTTCTACTGACAGTTTCAAAGTTGTTGCAGTTCTTTGTTCGTGTGTCGGTGGTTTCATATGACGTTTATTTTGTTTTGTTTTTCTTTTCTTTTTTTTCCATCTCCCCTTCTGTTGGCTGTGCTTTGTAATTGTGGCATTCCCTGTGTATATCCACTGACTTATTTTTCTTGTTTTCTTTTTGACACATTAAGTCCTTTTCTGAAAATGGGACTGCTCCTTCTTTCCAGAGCCTTTTTACAAGGACAATATGGAACACTTACTGGAATTGCCTGTTCTGAAAGTGTGTCAGTTCCCATTAAAGCGGCGTTTATGGAAACTGCTTTAGTTGTTGGTTTCTGTAACACCAATGAAAATCAGTGCTAGCTTTGTTTCGATTATCGATTACAGTCGATATTCAATCACTTTTGCTTCTTCTGATTAATTATCGGAAAGAATTTTCATAGTCGGCTAATCGGAAAATTGCTTTTTCTTATTTTTCTCTCTTTTTCATCTCAACAGACAAGTTGTATAAAATGAAATACCAAGCTGTTTATTTTGGGTCATCATAGATTTGTAGTGAATAAAGGTGAAGACATTTGAATTTAAAGAAAAAATAGCCTGAAATAAGAATAGCTACAGATTAAGCTTTTTTTTCAACCAAATAATACAGTTATTGTTCTTTTTTCTCCATGAAAACGTGTGTTGTAAGTGCTTATTAGAAGCGCCTCGTCGAGACGCTTCTCATGGGTTCCCACAACATACGCTTTCATTGAGAAGTAAGAAAAAATATTTTGTGGATATCCCGTCTTATCTGGAGCTATGAAATATGTATGCGGAAGAGAGTTAAAATAAGAATGAATATATTTTCTCCAAATCTATATTAGTCGATGATCAGTCGGTGTTATAAACCAATGATCGACTATGAAATTCTGATCTAGTCCCGACACTGTTCCGTACAAAACTTACTCAATGTCTGATTCTGGGCTCAACTGTTTGCAAGATCCAGTTTTGAGATGTTATAGTTGTGGTCGACGGGTGTCTTAATAAAGACATTCCATTCAGACCGATAAAGGTGTTAACTTCAAAGCTATTCTTCACGCTAAAATTATTTAATCATGCATTGTTTTACTCAGCAGAAATATTTATTAACGTTGCAAAAGTTTTAATGAAACAAAAGTTGATTGATAGATGCAGGAAATGAAATACAAAAGATAATACCAATCATGCTTAAGAATAAATTTTATGTGTTGGACAACCATTACAGAATGACAAAGATTTATTATTAACATTTTGCTTTTTCAGTAATTCAATATTTTATCGGTTACCGGGTGCGCCAAAACGTTGAAGGCGGATCATTACGAAACAACAACAATACCATTTCTTGAGCATATTTCTTTTATATAGCATTATAATTATAAGCTTTCACAAAAAGCAGTGGCGGATTTAGATGGCGGGGGACAAGGGTGGGTTCGTGGAGTTAAGGCGAACCCCGCTTATAGTTGAGAAAATGCTGGCAACATGGTCAAATCGAACCACCTTAGTAAATTTGAACTCCCTGTCTAAAATTCCTGGATCCGCCCTTGAAAAGCTTGGTCTACGCTTCGCACATAACAAATGTTAACGTTGATTTTAATGCGGAATAGTATTGAATTCTTTACATGCAAAACTTGGCTAAATCAGATTAATTCCATATTGCATAAAGGTGAGTTTGGGAGATTTAAATGAGATCTTGTCCCGTTGGCCTCTACAAGAACGACCCTCACATTAAGAAATAACTGCACATCGCTTTTTAGGCTAACCTCATCAAAACTAAAACAAGTAGTTAAGAATATCAATATTTTTTGTCACGCTGTCCCGGGGATGCTATAAATTGTGCTTAGCAGTACCAATGCATCCACCCACTTTAATAATGAAATTGTCAAAATTAATGTTTACGCCATAATATTTGACAAAGTGCTACATGGTAATCTTTTAGAATATCTATATAAGTGTCCTTCTGTATATGTAGGTGTTCCAATAAATACTATTCTATTCAGTGCTCCTGCTAGTACCGGGTTTAGTTGTAGACAACAAACATAAGGTCAAAGATGTATTGTGGGTCAACAATGGATTCACTCCCGTGTCCCAAGCAACCTCTATGTAGTTGTTTCCACCCAAGGACGTAGACAGTAACTTTCGCAACATGGAAAACGTGCCTTCTGACACATGCGCCCTATGAAGTATCAAATCAGCCTGCGCACACTTGGAGTCTGATCAGATTCTCCTTTGCCCGCGTGAAGAAAGTTTGCATTCTTTGCTTTTCAAAATGCGCCCAGTGAAGAGTCTGACTAGACCACACGAATGCGCAGGCAAATCTGAATCTTCACTGGGCAAACATGTCCGAGGGCATGTTTTCTAGAAACAAATGTTGAAACAATCAAGGTTTCTTTCATAACGTGGTAATTATTTTTTGAACATATCTTGGAAATTGACAAAACAGTTGCAGTTAAAATAGGAAATAGTGAAAGGGCTTAATGTATTTACCGTATGTATTCGGACAGACAGGCCTGAGCAAACAGTGTAGACCCAGATGAATGTGGCGTCTCATCAGGTTCTAAACTGTTTGCCACTCATCTAGCAATTTTTAGACACAACATCGGGTAGTAAATTGTACTTGTTTTAATTTTAGAACATGTTTGATAAGGAGTTGAGGTGTCCGATTATTTAGGGTAAATACGGTACCATGAATACTGGAACAATAAAACTCCTCGTCGAGCTAAAGTTATGACCAATACGTAGATAAAATTAACGGAGTGTGAGCGAGAATATGCCAGTTGGGACACCATAACTCCTCGTCCAGCTAAAGCTATGACCTATACGTGGATAAAATTAACGGTGTGTAAGCGAGAATATACCAGTTGAGACACCGTAACTCCTCGTCGAGCTAAAGTTATGACCAATACGTGGATAAAATTAACGGTGTTTGAGCGAGAATATACCAGTTGGAACACCAAAACTCCTCGTCGAGCTAAAGTTATGACCAATACGTGGATAAAATTAACGGTGTGTGAGCGAGACTATACCAGTTGGGACACCATAACTCCTCGTCGAGCTTAAGTTATGTCCAGTACGTGGATAAAATTAACGGTGTGTTAGCGAGAATATACCGGTTAGCGGTTTATGGTGGATAATGCTGATTGTGTCGCGAGGGTTATGTGTAACTGGAAAAAATACTAGTTGCGGTTTAAGGGAATAAAATTAATACATTTTCAGGGGATGCAACCACGTCAAAATTATTTTAGCATTCTTTCTGAAAAAGAATCTTCTGTAAATGAAAATAATTTGCTCCCCTTTCCTTCTAGACCATGGGTCCCAGCAAACACACAACGTCGTAGGGACGTCGTTTCGACGTCGCGGCGACATCGAAACGACGTTGTTACAACGTTGTGTGTTTATTGGGGTGCAAATTCGCTCTATAGCCATGTATAGCTCTGAAGAAAATGATCGCGTTTGATTTGGTATGTATAACATGTACAATAACTCCATATAGGTGTGGTATTCTGAAATTACATTTATTATTTCTCGATGTTTTGGGTACTCATTTAGGACAGCCGCGTGCAGGCGCTTCTAATGAGTACAACTACAATTGTTTTAGTTGAGAAATAGCAAAACTTGGTTGAAAAATTGCTTTATCTGAAGCTAGGCAATTGTTATTATTATTATTATTATTATTATTACACGCTGCTGCTGCTACCTGATTTTATCATAAATTAATGTAAGATGGCTAGACTCCTACCTGCTAGCTTGAATGTCAAATCCAGAAAAAGAGAACCAATTGTGTTCGGCATGACAAAAATGCCTTTTATTTCCTTATTAATTCACCTGTCATTTAATTAAACATTGTTAACCAAAATGATTACTGTTGCGTAACCTTGGAACTTTTGACAATCATATGCGCAGCAAGGTCAGAAAACGTACCTTTGGACATGTGCGCCCAGTGAAAATTCAGATTAGAGAATTTTCACCGGGCGCAGATTGGTTAGCCAAGGATGTAAAGGTTCTCTATGCGGACAACGCAGACTCTGATCAGACTGCATGGATGTGCAGGCTGATTTGAGTCTTCGTTAGATGCATATGACCGACGGCACATTTTCTCACGTTGCGTCTCATATATATGAATACGGCATGCGGAACTGTGTCTTTCTGCCATACGCATATACCGAAAGCTAAGATCAGTCTGTGCAAATTCGCTGACTTCTTGCAGAATCACGGCTACTGCAGAAAATAACACAACAACAACGACCCTGACGAGACTTTGCAGATGCAAATGGTGATGTGCGTCTAAGCATTTGAGATATTCGAAGAAATCATTTTGCTTGAGGCGGCCCATTTATATTCTGTGTTAAGTTTCACCTATCCATCTTAAGGAGAATTTGTGCATTTTAGGGAGGCAACTCTGTAAAAATGGATTTTGTCCCCCTTCTAAAAATGGATACACTCCAAAATGAAAGACTGTCGATATATGTGTACATGCATGCAAGCCTGGATTTCTGTTACCAAGGAACACACGCTTTATGAATCATTATATATGAATGTTAATAAAATTGTGTGTAAATACAGTCAAACCTGTGTTAAGCAATCACCTGTATTTAAAGGTTAGTTTTCCGGTCCCATTAAATGAAAACAAAAGTGTGAATTTACCTGTATTGAGAAAACAGCTGTCTTAAGCAACCACTTTTTGGCTTTTGTTTAGGTTCTTGCTTAACACAGGTTTGGCTGTACAGTAAGAATGTTTGGGCGTTAGTTCCATGAGATTTTTGTGAACAAAACAGGACAGAACAAAATCTTTATTAAAGATAAACATTTTCCCAAGCCATACACCTACTACACTTGGAACGTTCACACGACAAATTAGAATTTATACTATCAAAATCCCTTATAGTTAAAGGAAGCGCCAAAACTGCTACTTAGTTTTAGATAGAAGGCGTATGTTGACGTAATGTAAGTTATGCGTAAATACCCTATTCGACCTAATTACCGCACATACCCCTTTAAGCGCACAGTCAAGCCTTTCGCAGTCGCCAGATTACAGCCATGTATTTTATCTGATTCTGTCTAAAAGCGTATGTTGTTGGTACTCTTGCCTTGACAACTTCGACAATTCGAGGCGATTCAAATGAGTACCAACGACATTTTGCTTTTGGTACTTACTTAAATGTTTGAAGCGATTCAAATTAGTACCAACAACATATGCTTTTATAGACTTACCGAGACAATTAAATGAGTACCCGCAATATATGTATTTATAAAGAAAATCAGAACACATATCACATTAGCATCAATAAATATGCCCCTTAGGAAGTCCTCTGCTCATATTCCATTACGTATGCCTTTATTAGGAAGATATTTTACTGCATGTTTTCCATTTTTTTATTTATTTTTTTTTTTAAATAAGCGTAAAATACGGTAAACGGGACGAAAACGGTAGTTACATAAATAAGTGTGTTTTTTTTTTGTTTTTTTTTGTTTGTTTTTTTTTGTTTTCTTTTTTTTGTTTTTTGTATTTTTTTTTTTTTTTTTTTTTTTTTTTTTTTTTTTTTTTGTTAATTGAGAGGCATAAGTTTCCGTTGTTTTAGGTGCATAGCAATATAAATGTTAAGTTTAGTTTCCACTTCGCTTATAGTAAGGCGCAAAGTCTGAATCGGTTATGCCTAATAAGTCACCAAGCCGAGCCCGAGGGCGAGAGACACACATGGTTTGGACATTGTTTTCCATAATATCCAAGGTAGCATGCGGTTCCAGTATGACGCAGGACAAGCCCATACCTAAAGCGATTCTTATACAAATTTAATGTTTTGAAATTAATTTTCTGAAACAAAAAGATCTATCTCTAAAATGAATTTCAAATTTAATATTCCAGCTTCGTAAAATCGTTACACACTACACTGCCGAAATTTCATTCATCGTTCCACGCCAGTGACACACGACTGCACGATTCGCACGGCGAAGTAAGCTAAACAATAACAAGATAAAACCGGTTTGGGAACTATGGATAAAATGGGCTGTGAAGTGTGTTACTGTTGTAAATTATGGAGAAAAGAAACAGTCATGGTTAGTATTATTAATATTTTTTCTTTTCTTTTTCCTCCCTCCCTCCCTTTTTCTGGTAATGACAGCGAAGTCATGTCCCCACTACGGCAATACGATACTGGGTCGGGGACCGGACTTCTCTCTCCAGACATAAAAAAAAAATCATAAGACTTTGAGGGAAACATTTGTCATTATTATGGACATTGCATTTCGTTTTAATTTGTTTTATGTATTTTTCTTCCACTGTTGTCCTCTCTTTCTTTTACTATATAATCAGATTTGTTGGTGTATCCGCCGTAACGCTTCTTGTATGTTTGATAAATGTTCTAGATCTACATGTTGTTAGCATAGCTAAACTGTATGTAATAAAGAATTTGAAATTTGATGCTTTATAAATCTAAAGCGGGCCATTATCGGCACGTCAGTTACCCTGACGGGTAGACTTCTCCAAGGCTTATATATATATATATATATATATATATATATATATATATATATATATATATATATATATATATATATATATGTTTCGGCTTTTTTAGTTCTGTGGTTAGTCTATAATTATGGTCTGGATTTTTCAGTTTATTTCAGAGAGATCCACAGAAGAAAAGTTCACCCATAGACTAGCTAAACATTGAATCACAAAGTAGAATAGAAATGAAATAAAAATAATAAGTAAACAAAAAGTAACAAACATACCTTTATGTTGGCCTAGTAGCTAGGCTACCTGACGTGCCGATAACTGCCCGCTTTAAATTTATGTAGAATGCTTACTGGGTACGCTCAACTATCAGCGCTTCCACTCCGTTTCAATTTGTCCACGAAAAAATCGTTAGCAAATAATCTCTGTTCAAAAGAGTACTTATTGGGATGTTTCAGTGTGATGCCTCTGGAGGTGGCACAGCCGGAGCAGAGTTGGCTCGCATATTGTTGATATAATATTGATGTATATGTAAATACTTAAAGTATCTTGGTTGCTTAATTTATATTTTAATCGTAATACAGTCGAGTGAAAGTTCCACTCACATGCAACAGAAACCGATTGAAACTGATGTTTTGTGGCCATGGCTATATTACATTAGAATTAATATTACTGAGCAACTTTTGCTGAATCCATACTTCTATCCACTCCCTGTTTATCAGACGCAATTTTTGTTTTTTGTTTTTGTTTTGTTTTGTTTTTCTATTCTGCCTCTTTCACTGAATAGTTGGAAGAAACTAAAGACCTTCTTAGAAGAGAGCATAAATCAAATAGCAAGAGTGACAGCTAGAAGTGAAATGTCACTTGACATGTCGGAGTTCAGAAGATCCAGATCGTACAAACGGGCGATCTACTACTTCGGGAAGATCTAAATAGCTCAGGCCCCTTGTGTTTGTTCTGTCCTATCTAGCTTTTTGACCGCCTCACTTGGAGAAGACTGAGCCTGTCGCTTGGGTAGTCTATGTTCAGGCTGAGGATCCATGTTTCAGCTCGTTCGATCTTCCTCACTGTATCTTAGATAGATTTCAATCTGAGTAATTTACATGTGGTAAGGTTTTAGTCGGTCAACTATAATTTCCTCAGTTAATCATAGACAATTTTCAGTTGTAAACAACTCTGATTTAGACTGAAAATCAGAGGATATTATATATGTTCTCACTTGCAGCGAAGGAGGCTGAGGAATGCAGTGTGTTGGACAGACCAAACGGGCCCTGTTAACAAGGTTTAAGGAACATTTGCTTAAAATCAAAAAAGCAAAGAAAATTGATACGTTTCTTTATCACCATTTCCGGAGGACTGGTCATTCATGATCATCTAGTAAAGTTTTGGTTCAACCTGTTGAAAAAATAATACACAAGTCCAATTCTACTGAAAGATTCAAAAATATTTTAAGACATGAACTTAAACTTAAATGAATTAAACGTTTACAAACCCCTTTTCCACTTGGATTTAATGATAATATTTACCCTGAAGGAAATATTTCTAAAATGCCGGATTTCGATGCTTTTTCCCTTTTAGATATTAAAAAACGTAATAAACGATCCCATGGTAAGCGCAAAAATGGCAATTTTAAACGAAAACATAAAACTGTTTTATCTCTTTTTGATTTAAATATTCTCTTAAATTCTGGACGTCATCAAATGCTAGCTTCACTGTCTGTTTCTTCATTACGTAAGTTAGATGATGAGGCGAATTCATTTTATGATAGGAAACATAATTTGTATGAAGCAGCTCTCCTTACTAGATGTTATACTCAACATGCTCTTCGTCCTTACATTGATTCTGAAATTAACCACATTAGACACTTCATCAAAATTCCATTCATTAATAAAGGTATTGAATTCATAGATTTACCTAGCATATTTCGAGATAATAATGTTATATCAGGTATACCTTCATATTTAGAAAACACGGAATCTCCTATTATTTGTTATAAATATAACAAACCTATCCGTAATACTATACTTAATTTCAATAAATTAGTTTCTGATCTTGCTCTTGAAACTAGTTCCCCTGATTCTTGAGATTGTAAAGATTCTAAATTTTGTTATCGAACCAGCGGGTCATATTGTCACTGGTATTTTGAAGATTATAACTGATTCACGAATCCGTTCAGTTATTTCAAAAGGACCTAAATATAGATTCCCAGCCCACATTGATTTCAATAAATGTCGGGAAACAATTGCCAGTGCTTTAAATGATTATTGTTGGTGTAAACGAGAGCATGTTGAGTCTAATGCTTTAAATAATTGGAAATTAAAGATTTTTAAGATCATTAATGAACGTGTGTTATTTTACTCTAATAACCTTGATCTTCTCCCTCCTAAGCCTAAATTATCTTTTCGATATTTGAAACAAGGTAGCCAAGATTTTCATTGGTAGTATGTTTTGGCTCCAGCTGATAAAGCTGCTAATAATGTTGTTGTTGTGTGACGACTTTATTATATCAATACTCTAAAACAAAAACTTGGTAGCACCAAAACATATGAACGGATTTCTACTGACGAGATATTTATTGTCAATACCCATTCTATCGATATTACTGCTAAGTTTGCAGGAGTATTAAAGAAAAGCAAGACAGACTTCCTACGTTATATTGGTTACCGAAACTACATAAACGACCTTATAAAGCACGTTTCATTGCTAATTCTAGTTCTTGTACGACTACTGTTTTGTCCAAACTGCTAACTTCATGCCTTACTGCTGTTAAAAAACATTGGATTAGATACTATGATACTGTTTACGAAAGGGACGGAATTAACTATTTTTGGTCAATTAAAAATTCTAATGATGTTCTCAATAAATTTAAATCTAAAAACTTTCAGGCTTCTAAGTTGTCTACATACGATTTTCCTACACTGTATACTACGTTACCTCATCATCTTATAAAAGATAAACTTATTGATTTAATTAACCGAACGTTTATTCGGGAGAATACCCAATATTTGGCTTGCAACGAAGAATGTACTTTTTTCACTTCTGATGTGTATAATAATCACAATTTATGGTCGTGTCAAAAAGTCTGTGATGCCTTTGTTTATCTTTTGGATAACATTTTTATTAGATTTGGAACTAAACTTTATAGACAAACTATTGGTATTCCGATGGGAACTAATTGTACTCCTCTTGTTGCAGATTTATTTCTTTTTTGTTATGAGAGAGATTTCATGAAGTCTCTCTCACGTGAAAATCAGGCTGACATTATTGAGGCTTTCAATTCAACTTCAAGATACCTTGACGATTTATTAAATACTGACAATATTTATTTTGACCAAATGGTGGACCGGATATACCCTACAGAACTCCAATTAAATAGAACAAATTCTTCCGATACCGAGGCACCGTTTTTGGATTTGAATCTATGTATATCTAATGGTACAGTTTCCACCAAAATTTACGATAAACGGGACGATTTTGATTTTGATATAGTTAATTTCCCTTTTCTGGATGGCGATGTCCCCCGGCGTACCTCATATGGGGTATACATATCTCAACTTATAAGATTCGCCAGAGCTTCTTCTAATCTTAATGACTTTAATTACCGTTATAAAGCTCTTACTGCCAAACTTCTTAGGCAGGGCTATCGTTATTTTAAACTTCGTAAGGCGTTTTCGAAATTTTATCGCAGACACCGTGCCTTGTTAGAAAAATAAAGCGTCAGTCTGAAAACACTTCTGCAACAAGGTATATCGGAACCCGAATTTTACGGTGACTTAGTGTACAGATTTAGAAAAATTATAGGTAAATCTAACTTTTCGGAGCAATTCAGAAAACTTATTAACCGTTATAAAAGAATTGGCTATAGCTTGAATATTATGCGGCAGACTGCATGCCTAGTTGTCAACCCAATCATTGTTGATGGCTATGCTTCACTCTTTAATTGCACGACGGCGGTTCGGGCCTCACACTCAATGACGGCCTCTTCGTAAAACTTTAACCAGTGAGTTTGGGCTTGACGATATGTCTTTGGCTTGGCCCGCCGTGGTTCAACTATTGGTTTTCATTTACTCTGGCATACAGTAGAATTAGCCATGAGTACTCGTCTTTGTTTATTATAGTGATTAATTTGATTTTTATGTTTTCGCTTTGATGCATTGACTGAGTTGGGAGCCTTTATGCGAACCGAATTTTTATGTATTTCTGTATTAAGAGTATCATCGGGACCCAGGGTGAAGTTAGCTAGCTGTAAAAGTGCTTTAAACCCCTCCCCCCCCCCCCACCCACCCCCCTCCCGGTGGTTTGCTCTACCGACCGTTCTAAGGCGGTGGTCCCGGTGTTAGTCTTACTCTTTGTTGCTTTGTGGTTTATTCTACGAGGCGATTTGTTGTATGTCTTTCCGTGTGTCATTTTGTTCTTGTGTTTTTCAGTCCTTTTAGTATTGCGATTACCTCGCTTGGGGAAGAGAGAGCTAATCTTAGTGCTTTTCGTACGTTTGTTCGGTTTGTGCTTGTTTAGATTTGTCGGTTTCCTCTTCCTCTTGGGGTCTGGGAAGGGCTGCGGTTTGTGATTGTGGCACTCCCTGGACTTTTCTCTTACCTTTTTTTCCAAGCTCGTATAAGTCAGAAGGGAATACATGAGATAGCTTTTGTTGCCCCTGTAACAATACGTGTTGCCTCGTTTAGGATTGTACGCATTAAACTCACTTGGTTTATTATGATAAAGCACTTTCCAAATAGGTGTTTTTTTTTAGAAAACTTTAGCCATATATTTACCTCCCTCACCTTAAGTATATTCATAAAATGCGTCTGTTAGGGTTTTGTGAGTTTCTTGTAAACTTCTAATCATACTTTCACGAACCTATTTCCACTGTCAGACAGCTGACGGTTCTAACGAATTGACATAGTACTGTATGCAGTAATGAATCTGAAATATCTTGAAATGCTTAACAAGACAAATTCTATTTTCTACCATCTAAGGTCGCTGCCATTGTGATAATAAATTCTGCGGTACAAATTAACTACTTCCCTACCGCGGGCGCTTTGACAAAAGATTAACACACGTCGACGTCTCTTATTCAGCAAAAATAGGTCAAGCTCTAATCATGCTGATTGCTGTACAGATGTGATCTTCACAAGTGAGCCGCCGCATGAGAAAGCGTACCTTCTGATATGTGCACGCAACGAACACTCAAATCAGCCTGCGTATCCGCGCTGTCTGATCTGAGGCAGTCATTTTTGTTCGCATGAAAAAACTTTGCATTATTCACTATCAAAATAGCGCCCGGGTAAGATTCTGATCAGACCGCACCCATTCACAGTCTGATCTGAATCTTCGCTGGGCGCACATGTCTCAAGGCACTCGCGGCTCAATTGTTTAACTCTTTCAGCGCTAAATTTCAGACGTCGTCTGCTTTTTTTATTTTAACAAACTATCGTTTGGAAAGACGTGTATATGTAAAGTTGAAAGACTGAATGTCAGACAGCATAGATCCAGATGAGAAGGCTCATTGAGCCGTCTCATCTGGATCTATGCTGTTTGCAAAAGCCTATTATCATCGCCTGTGGCAGCGAAAGAGTTAAAATTAAACCGCTTAGGTCGAAATGTACAATGTAGCTGTTGTATTAACTCTTAGTATTAGAACAAGCATTTCTAAGCTATCAAAGTTGGCCCAGCTCATGCGTCTGGTCAGCGCCTACACCGTTTGCTATTCAATAACTACTTGTAAGGGGAACTGATATGTTTTCGATGGAGATCTGTCAAAATGTTTTGCTTCATTCTGAAAAAGGGATCTACGCTAAAACAAAATGATTCCTTTTATTGTTTATGGATTTATGATTTTGAATTACGGCTTTGGTACCATGACCGCAACTACTTTACAGTAGAAATCCATTTCGATGTGACGTTCCACTGCAGTATCTTCACCCAGCCGCATTGCTAGAGAACTATCACGTCACATCTCAGAGGACATATGATGTTTATTCAACGCTGTATTAAAGTCCATGCAACATCATGAAGTTGCATAGACGTTCGTCTGTCATTATGACAATGACCAATCCTAATCAATTGTGTGATGTGTTACTGTTTGTGCGTTCTAAGATGGCTGATGAGACCAATCTTAGCTCTAAACTGCCTGTTGCAGATAGAACAAGAGACGTCTGAGGAAGAAATCTCTGTTGGTGATGCCTTAACTCTGGCTTTCCGCTGTGCACGTTTCTGCTCGGCTTCGCTGATTCTTTTTGCTTCATTTTCACCAGCTCCCGTTCTTATGAGGCCTCGCCACTTTGTACGATCCTGTGCAATCAGTTCCTCAGTTGACTCTGTTGGTATGTTGAAATCTTTAGGGGAGGCTATGAGGGTGTCCTTGTATCGCTTCTTCTGACCACCATGGGAGCGTTTTCCAACTTCTAGTTCTCCATAGAGGATATTCTTTGGCAAACGTTCATCAGGCATTCTGGTAACATGGACTGTCCATTTAAACTGTGCCAGTTTCGGTAGAGTATGTACACTCTGGATCCCTGCCCTTTTAAGGACTTCTGTGTCTGGAATCCTGTCTTGTCACTTGATCTTTAGAAGTTTCCTAAGACAGCTTGTATGTAAGTGGGTCAGTCTTTTGGCATGCCGTTGGTAAACTGTCCATGTTTCTCATGCGTATAATAGTGTTGGCAGCACCACGGATCTATATACTTTCAGCTTTGTGTCAAGTCTGATTCCACTTCGGTCCCAAATACTTCTACGTAGCCGGCCAAATGTTGCACTAGCTTTGACAATTCTAGCATTGACTTCATCATTAATGTGCACTATACAATGTGCTTCCAAGGTAGGTGAACTTGTCTACCACTTGCGGTCGTTGACGTTTCACTGTGATGGTAGGCTCCTTGTGAAGCTTTCCAGGTGCTGGCTGATATACTACCTCAGTCTTTTTGATGCTGATTGTGAGATCATAGCTGCCACATGAATGGGATACTTGATCTACACCTTTTTGCATAGACGTTAATACTATATCGTTTAAACGTCATGTGCCCACTGGGTATATTATACTACCCCTGGTGCGACACTTTCTAGCGCTTTTGACTTATACTTATCGCCAAGAGAAAGAGCAGCTAGTGCCAGTTTTGACAGTATTAGATATGATCAAGACTTGGGACTGATTCACAATCTTCCGGTCCTAAACCCGACTCTACCAAGAGAGCCGCTTTGGGCAGTTAAAAATACCACATTTTAAGTTTGATTTCATATGAGCTCCGCAATACTGTACCAGTACCGAAGTATCGGTGCCACCACTGAAACACTGTTTATTGAGCAATGATACCTTCGGAGAACCGAGTCCACCAGCAGCGGCATCAAATCAGCTTCTTAATAAAAGTCTCAAATTATGAGGCTATCCTACTAGAGCTAATCTATTTCTAAAATGAGGCGTTTTCATGAGAGGTATCTATGTCAAACTGTTTGGCCTCCCCTCTGAAAACTGTCTACAATAACAGGAAAAATGCTTCCCTGGGAATATTCTTTCCTCTTAGAGCGAACCCCTTTTAAGAAAGAACTCGTTGTGCAGGAAGGTAAACAGGATGTCACACAAGATGCCTCCCTTGTTAATCCAAATAAGCCTAATGGACTTTTCCATCCTTATATATTGGATTAGTTCGTTTGTCATTTAAGAGGTGTCAGATTTATTTGTTTCATTTTGGTTCTATTTGTAATTGAAATTTCTGTAAGCAAACAGTGATGTCTGATAATGCGGCTTCTGATCTGGGTCTGCACTGTTTGCCAGATCTAGGTCTGCAGTGTTTACCTAGGTCCCGCAAAAGAGACACCAGGCTTAAATGGGTTAAACATGGCGGAAAATCTACCGGGTGTAACTAGTCTCCTTAAGTGAGCTTCTAAAAGTATAATTCAATAATTTAATTTTTATTGTGGCTAAATGGTAAAAAGTATGTAATTAAAAAGAAACAATGAACACGTCATCTTCTCAATTGGTTTTGACATCATCTATCAATCTAATATCAAAACGTGTCTGTATTAGACAGTGTGTTAATATGCATTGTGTTTTTTATAATCATTTTGTTGTCCTATTTTACTCAGTCTAAAGAAAAGGTACATGTACATTTGTAAATACATACTAATACAGAGTACAGATTAACCTTTAAGTTTAAACTCTTTAGGCAAATTCTGCAGACGACAAATTTATGATAGTTTTATGTTCCCCAGAAAAAACAGTCTGTGGCATTTCATGCAAATTAAGGAGATAATTTACTTAAAATGCCAAAGCCTGTTTTCTTGGATAATAATAATAAAATTTAAAAAAATTCAAAATGTTTTCTGCTGATTTTTCTACTCAGCATGCTAAGCGTGAAACCGCCAGGTTATAGTGATTTGTGAGTCCACGCCGAGAGAAAAATACCAAGAATAGTCAGCTAGTCCGCCCGATCCGATAAGAGTCCTTACTATTATAAAATTCAGGGATACATGTGTTCTGCGGCTGTCAATGATTCTGTGAGCAGGCAACGAGCACCCTGACGAGACTATGCAGATGCGTACTCTGGGGATCTAGCTGTCCGCATGTGCCCCGAATGTACATTTTCATATGACACGACTCAGATATAAGACAAAATTCAGATCATAAATTAAAGAGAAACACAGACCGACTCATCTTCTCATTAACTCACCGGAGCCAAAGGCTCACAAGGTATACCAAGGCTCTGGTGTCCGTTGTCCGTTGTCGTCCGACACCCGTTGTCCACACTTTTGAACAAATATATGTCCAGTATCAGTCGACCGATTTTTAGTTAAAATTTATCAGTAGCATTGTTCGGGTAGGAGAACGAGGTAACGAGGAGATGCGATGCATAAAACCAAATGTCGGCCAGTTCGGACCACTGACTAAAGAATTAGTTGCCCTTAAGCGTCTTAAATATTTGCCACAGACTTATGACGGTGAAATGGTGTCTCCATGCTGGCTCTTTATTTTTGATTGAATCATAATCAAAGTTGCTGTTAACCAGGACAGGCATAAAAGCTCGAATGAATTTGATTTCGGGCCAGAATCCTAAATTTGAAGTTACTTGTCCTTGAAGGAGGAGTATTTTACACATTCGAACTTGAATGCCTGAGGCCAGTTGGCCAAATTTGATCAAATTTTATGTGTGGCATCATTGGGGTTTGGGAAAGGCTGCATAATGTTTTGAAACAGATTGGTTTTAAACTCTGCTGTCCATGGCCACAGAAATAAACGTCAAAAAGATTGCCTGCTACATATGGATGCATCACTGTGGACACGAGCGAATATCCAGCAGTCATAATATGTGTCAACAGCAAGGATATTTAAGGTATATGTACACATGTCAGCAAACATTTAAGTGCAGATACCAGTGAAATGCCACAATGTCAAAGTACAGCCTATCTAAGGCACCGCAAAAATAGACATTAAGAAACAATAATGACCATCAACGCCATTTATGAAACCATCGACACACAGAAGAACTGCAATGGAGAAATCGCCTTGATGGTCAGTAAAAAACAATACTGGGCGACTTTAGCCAAATGTCCTAGCACAAAAGCTTAACCTTATCTCCTGGTGCAGTTCCAACAGTAAAACAATACAAGCAAAAAGAAAACAGAAAGTAAAGTTGGCAACCGTTGAATAAGTTGATTACAATACTAGCATCACAACAGGAAAACGTAACTAAAAGCGAGTAGCTGTAAAGCGGGTGACCAAAATACTAAAACTACAACAAAAATCCCCATTAACGGCTGTCCGCATTGCTTACTGTTTTTATGCTGTAATGCTAGTATTATGGCCATCTTTCTTCAATGACTGTACTATTTGATTTCTGTTTTCTTTTTGTTAGTATTGTTGTACTGTTGAAATAACTGCGCAGAGAAAAAAGAAACATTCACATGCCTACCACTGCACCTGCTGTAAGTAAGTAGGCCCTTACTGCTATCCTACCATATACATTTGGAATTCAAGCATTTGTATATGCACTTGACGAGTTACTAATTCTTGTGCTCCCCACTGATGGATTTTTGTTTTTTGTAGTTTGTTTTCTATTTTCTTGTATTTGCCAAAGACAAGATAGATCTGTTTTATACTAGCCTAAATATAAATATACAAAACACCAAAAATAAGCTGCAGTCATCTCAAAGACCGTTAAGTCTGTAGATTGCGTGGTTAAAAACCGTTTGTCAAAATGAATAAATACATATGGAGATAGCCCAGAAAAAATCATGGAACAGAGCCCTCCCAAAGCATTGGGGAGTAGGAAAAAACAACAAAGAAAACAACATCGAAATCAAATTGCAGAAACAAAGAGCGACTGGAACAGGAATGTGGCCTTGCAAAAAACAACAGCTAAGTTAGTCTGTGTTCTTGCATAATACATTATATTTTCAAATGGTAAATTAGATAAACATTTAATACTTCTGCTGAATATAGTAATTAAAAAGACACACTGTTACATAAAATATCAGGACTGTTATTAAGTAACAAGCATAAGAAACTAATCCGTAATTTATTTGGTAACATGTCATTCATGTTGTTTTCTAAACATAAAACTAGTTCTTTATTCGTTCACAACATATTAATCATGATGAATAATTATGTTCAGCATACAACATATGTGTAATTATTATTAAAATTGTTACTGCTATATTTAAGGTGTGTACACTTGCCCAAGACTACCGCAAAATACAGAATGAACAGTGAATACCAAACTAATCACTAACAATAGTTTGATATTCTTTACAAATCGAATTAAAACCTAAAACATAACACGTGTTTTATATGATGAGAAATCAGATTTTGAATTTCAAATTTCAAGTGTGCAAGTACAAGCATGCTAACACTGTCACTGTATAATATATGTAGTTCGTTGATGTTATTTACGTTACTGGCACACACAGTATCTCATAATTCGACTGATGATACAATAATCATATATAATATTTCAGAACTTGCTAGTATAATCAATTGCTTCTTTTCACTACATGTGACGTAACACTACCTAACAGCGAACCTGTTCACAATTTACACATAAAATCGGAAAAAAATATACACTGTTCTTGTCATACTAAACATTCTTCTACAGGATAAATGATGCATTAAAAACGTTAAAACCTACATTTTGGTAAGCCTTAATGGTGTAACCTATGTATAAGGTTTAAAATACAGTAAAACTGATTTACGCCGCCCCTTCCCCAACTATAAATTTCCTACTGATCGTCAAGGGCAGCTCATCTGTTGCAGTTTATCTTTGTTTGTGAAGCTGTGGTTTCATATGTTGCCTCATATGTCATTATTTGTTCCTCATCTCTCCTTCTTTTGGTGGCTCGGGAGGGCTGTGTTTCATGATTGCGGCTTTTCCTGGGTATCTTCACTTATTTTTCTATTCCTGTCATAAATTGTAGTAGAAGTTAAACATCTGCACCAAATCGGGTGGCATTGTCCGTTTAACATCAGTATAACTATTATATTTTGTACAAGGTAGTGCCAAAAGTAAAGCGCCTCACATATTTTCTGGCAAGACCTTAAAGAATAATGTTTATGGTCCCAGAAGAAGTAAAATAAGCGTCAAAAAGATTGCCTTTGGAAACAAAGAACACACTTCAGATAAGAAAATGGGAGTCTCGGTTTTATTGAGACTCTTCATAAGCAGTAATGAAGTTTGCAACACTGCTTACGCCCTCTAGCGTATACATGAGCAGAACTCCATCTTCAAAGATTCCACAATGGGACCAATGATCCCAAAGGAAATGAAATATAATCTGCCCTATGGTAAAATGCGGGAAGACGTTCTACCGCCGCCACACGGCACTAATACCAGCTGCAGTGTAGTAAAATAAACGTCAAAAAGATTGCCTTTGGAAACAAAGAACACACTACAGATAAGAAAATGGGAGTCTCGGTTTTATTGAGACTCTTCAAAAGCAGTAAAGCCTGTTTCGCATTAGAAGCACGGCATTAATAAAAGCTGCAGTATAGTAAAATAAACGTCAAAAAGATTGCCTTTTGAAACAAAGAACACACTACAGATAAGAAAATGGGAGTCTCGGTTTTACTGAGACTCTTCATAAGCAGTAGAGCCTGTTTTGCATTAGAAGTAAGATAAAGTGTATCGTAGTTGAAGCTCAACAAAAAGCTACCTGAGTTCCTGAGTTCTCTGATTTACTTTTAATGCGTTTAATCGTATACGGTAATCATACGACAACTCACACGATCAATATCTGCAACAATTTAGGATCATTCCACTAGTTGAAAAACGAAAATACGCAAAATGTATCTTACGTCACCGGGGCGTCCAGCTGAAATTTGCTTACATTTGGACAAGGCCTGCTATATTTGTATCAGGTAAGTGTAGAGGGGGGATGTTTCTGTGTCTTCAGTTTGTTCACTTTCATTCCTGTTCCTCTTTCTTCTATGCCCTTCTCTTTCATCTCCTCTACTATCTGTCCTATCTCTTTTCTCCCTTCCTCTGAGAGATGACACAAAATGACCCACAGGGGTTGACATGTCGTTAAACCCCAACACAGGCACTATAACATAACATAATTTATACACTCTAAATGGACAAATGAATGTATGCATAAAACTGTAATACATTACATTAACAAGGCTATGTAATTTGTGCACCATATTCCGCACAATGTAAGCAAGAGTGTCAACAAAGATGTGCAAGGTCTTACATTATTAGGGGCGTTTTTCTGAATTTGCAGTTTTTTTTGTTTTTTTTTTTTTTTGTTTTTTTGGGGTTTTTTTTGATGATTTTTTTTACCGGCGATTCCCTGTGGGTTTTACTTCTGGTAGAACTTGTTATACATAAATTGGTCTTAGTTAGCTTGATGGCCATGCCTCTTTTCCAAAATACTATACTGACAATGTTATAGATTACACAGCTTTAGATAAAAGGAATATCAAGATGTTTTACGATTTCTCCACAAAATGCATGTGGGTACTTGTAGGAAGGCTTTGCAGGGGCACATTAGTAAGGTCCCGCAGGCGTGCCTCTAATGAGTAACCATACATGTTTGTGCGAAAAGAAAGCACCAAAATGTATATCAATAATAAAATGTGCTTATCTAGAACTAGGACCAGGACGTGTAATTCTACGTGTGAGAACCGCCTTCAATATAGGGATCAAACATAGTTTTTCATGCATTAACATTCACCAGGTCCCGTGGGAGGTGTTGAAAACCGAACGGACCTGGCGAATGTTTATGCATTGAAAAACTATGGTCGGTCGCTATTATTGCATAAAACTGTAAATATTTGCTACATTTCGCGTTATTTCTTGCACTATTTTTTTTTCGCCTTTTCACCGATGTCTCGCGAACGCAATTTCCACGGACTATGCTCATTCTAGGGCCGGGCAGTACACATGTCATAACGGCAGCAAATCTGTGGCCCCGGTACCATCATATTGAAAGTTGCGTAGCCGTGCATTAACATCTCGTGAATTGCCTTGTTAATACACGACTTTCGGCCGGTTAATGCACGGCTGTTAATTACGTGTGTGTCACGTCCATGTTTTATCTTGAATATATTTTAATATGTACATAATATAAAAAGAAGTCAGTTTTGATTTTTATAACCAGGTTAGATTATTTGCATTTGTAACTGGAGTGCTGATTATGATGACTGTTTTACTTTTTAAGAGAGTAGGTACACTTCAGCTTTCAAGTTACGGTATTACGGTAATCACGAGATATATATGGTGATGTCGTATTTGATTATTTACGTCTATAATTTGAATGGTTATCAGAACATTGTATATTCCGAGTGAACCTAGGTTCAGTGATCAATATCTTCATTGTTCTGGGATTATTTTTTTGTCTCAAGGCTATCTTTTGAATGTGGAGACAATTTTCGTTCGTAATTTTGCAGTCTTGTAGCGTTCCGAGAGAAAAAATGTTTTCTGCTTCATAGTTTGAGCAGAGGCTGTGTAAGATTTTGCACCGTTCGGATAAATAAACAGGTTATTTTATATCTTGACTATCACGGGTCTCTTGTGAATATTATTTTTAGATCTTGAAAATCACGGGTTTCTTGTGAAAAAAAAGGTAAGAGAAAAGTCCAGGGAGTGCCACAATCACAAACCGCAGCCCTTCCCAGACCCCAAGAGGAAGAGGAAACCGACAAACCCAAACAAGCACAAACCGAACAAACGTACGAAAAGCACCATGATTAGCTCTCTCTTCCCCAAGCGAGGTAATCACAATACTAAAAGTACTGAAAAACACAAGAACAAAATGACACACGGAAAGACATACAACAAATCGCCTCGCAGAATAAACCACAAAGCAACAAAGAGTAAGACTAACACCGGGACCACCGCCTTAGAACGGTCAGTAGAACAAACCGCCGGGGGTTTAAAGCACTTTACAGCTAGCTAACTTCACCCTGGGTCCCGATGCTACTCTTAATACAGAAACACATAAAAATTCGGTTCGCATAAAGGCTGCCAACTCGGTCAATGCATCAAAGCGAAAACATAAAAATCAAATTAATCACTATAATAAACAAAGACGAGTACTCATGGCTAATTATACTGTATGCCAGAGTAAATGAAAACCAATAGTTGAACCACGGCGGGCCAAGCCAAAGACATATCGTCGAGCCCCAACCCACTGGTTAAAGTTTTACGAAGAGACCGTCATTGAGTGTGAGGCCCGAACCGCCGTCGTGCAATTAAAGAGTGAAGCATAGCCATCAACAATGATTGGGTTGACAACTAGGCATGCAGTCTGCCGCATGATATCCAGGCTATAGCCAATTCTTTTATAACGGTTAATAAGTTTTCTGAATTGCTCCGAAAAGTTAGATTTACCTACAATTTTTCTAAATCTGTACACTAAGTCACCGTAAAATTCTGGTTCCTATATACCTTGTTGCAGAAGTGTTTTCAGTCTGACGCTATATTTTTCTAACAAGGCACGGTGTCTGCGATAAAATTTCGAAAACGCCTTACGAAGTTTAAAATAACGATAGCCCTGCATAAGAAGTGTGGCAGTAAGGGCTTTATTACGGTAGTTAAAGTCATTAAAATTTGAAGAAGCTCTGGCGAATCTAATAAGTTGAGATATGTATACCCCATATGAGGTACGCCGGGGGACATCGCCATCCAGAAAATGGAAGTTGATTATATACAAAATCAAAATCGTCCCGTTTATCATAAATTTAGGTGGAAATGGTACCATTATTTCAAAACACGTATTTCAAAACGTGCCACATTACTATAAAGGTCACCCGGTTCAGTAGAGCTGTACACACTACAATATTTTCATTTGAAGACGTTATATTGTGCTGTATTTCGGGGATCTGACCATGGTAAGCCAATAATTTATTTAATTTTAATTCTTGCAATATTCTTGCTCGTCTTTACCACAGCTAAGATTCCTGTTGGTAAATTTATTGCTTTTGAACATCTACTACGTTGCGATTCATATACCGTTCGTACTTACTAGCCACGGCATGATGTGTAGATCTTAATCAGATGGTGAAACATGTTCAGTTCCGTAGACCGTGATCAGGTGTGCAAGCTGTGTATGTAGACCCTGATCAAGTGTGCGGACCGCAACAATATATGTAGACCCTGATCAGATGTGTACACTGGTTATAGGTGTAGACCCTGATCAGACGAATAAGCCGTGTCGGATGTGTAGACCCTAACTAGATATGGAAATTACATTTGGTCAACTCTAAAGATCCTAGTCGGTTAGGTGAGCCGAATTGGTTCTGTTGACCCTGATCAGATGCCAACGTTAATATTCTTACATGAGTAGAGAGATAAATGGATCAGAGCAATGATAGCATATTCTAACGTAACATATTCTGATCTGACATGTACATAATTTTAAATGTTCATGATTACCAGACATAAACACTTGAATGTACGACACAGTTAGGCGTTATGTTATCTGCACATGCATTCAGTATACAGTAACACAACTGTATATGTATGTATTTGTAATAATGTACACAAGTGACACGTGTGATAATTACCTTAGACACCTATACAGATATTATTTTTATTTGATTATACGCAAGTCTGTTCTATAGAATTTTATACTGTGAAATGGCTCAAGCAGCAAGGAGTCATGTTTGAGGCTATGACGACTGCATGTTTATATTGTACCCAATGATTACGTGGGGACAATGTGTGATCGTGTAATCATTGTGGTGAAATGGCAGTTATAATTTATAGTAGCCTTTAGCGTTCTAAAGGATTCTTACAGTGGAGGACGCTTGTGTTTTTCCTGTAAGAATGTGTAATCGTCGAGATGCCATTCCTCCGATTAATGTGACAGCATAATTGTTGTGTTAGTCAGATATGTCCTGACTGTGTGTCTGCCTGTGTTGAGTATATGTACAATATTATAAGTCATTAACAGCGTCCCTGTGGTTTTTGGATCTGATTTTGCTATATAATAATCAAATGCAACGGACTTGTTGAATTACAACATTTGGCGTACATACTCTGTATACCTAGTAGAAATTAATAAGACAATATCTTGTAATGTTTGATATCGAGATTTATAGGACATGATGCGTATTTTCAGGTCCCGTATATACATATCTGTATACGTCGCTGTGTATGTAACTATGATTTGATGTATACGTCGCTGTGTATGTTTTGATGTATACGTCTCTGTGTATGTAACTATGATATGAAGAATAAACCAGTTGAATCCAGTCAAGTTCAAAATGGTATCCGATTAATGGCATAACGTGTAAACCTGTTTATATCAACTGTACCAGTACTACATACCAGAAGACAAAAGATACGTGTGAAGTTCTTCTTTCAATTTTATCAGCATATTGTAAATTATAAGGATGACAATTACCGAGGAACATCTTGGACATTCAATTTCTGAAATTTTGAAAATTACTTTATAGTTTGTTTGTTGTTGTTGTTGTTTTGTGTTTTTTTTTTTTTTTTGTTTTTTTTTTTTTTTTTGGTTTTTTTTTTTTTTTTTTTTTTTTTTTTTTGTTAACTTTTTAAATACATACTTGTTTTTATTTATAAAGTGTTATGTTTGTCCTCTGATTGCTTGTGATCGCTCTAGTCTCTCGTCACCGGCCCAACGCTCGTCCGTTTATGTGCGACACTGCTTTTTATGTAATGATATCCGTTTGTTTACGTATACTTAATTCCAGGGGTATACAAATAGCTTTAATCACGGAACATAGGCTACCATTGACTACGAAAACAATTTCAATATAAAATTGTAAAATAAAATCCTAACACAGATGATTGTTTTGCAAGGTGAATGAGCAAATAGGAACACAGTGGCCTTGGCTGTAATATAATTGATTTCTGCAACTAACAGTTCTGTGCAAACAATATTATACTTGAAATTACCTCCATTAGTGTTACGCAACAGATGTTTTAGCGGTCAAGGACTCCACTTTAGAGCGTTTATAATAATTGCTAACAGTAACTGCGGTAAAATAAAGTGGAACTTCTATCCTGGGATAAAATGTAGCAATATGGATTATTGAAAGAGTGCGAATTCAAATTTAACGACAGCAAAGTAACATTGAGATTAAACACTATCGTGACAGCTGGACCAAGATTGATATACAAAACGTAATCATAAACAATTTAAAAATGAATTTATGATATTGTACATACAAAAATGTACTTAACAAATTAACGAATTTATGAAAGAAGTAACCCAGAAAAGGATAGCATCAACAAATCGCAATATTATATAGCTATTCAATGGAAACGAACGAAGCAGAATCAACCGTAATTTGTATAAACTGCCGATTTGTTTTGTTTATACTACACAGCCGTATTTCCACTTCGTAAAGGTTTGGGCACACAGCATTACAAAAACATGCCCATTCAAATATACTAAAAATATTACCAGCAAAAAAAATGAAAATTTTCAGATAAAAAAAAAAATCTGATATTCTTCATATTTCTGCTCAAAACATTGACTGTCTGTATTAGTTAGAACTGCCTTGACGCGGTGTTCTAACGCGTACCCACACAGTCTATGTTTTTGAGCAGAAATAAGAAAACGAGACACAGCATTACGAAAATATGCCTTTTCAAATATACTGAAAATTGTACCGCCAAAAAATGAAAATTTTCAGATTAAAATAATAAAAATTATTCTGATATTCTTCATATTTCTGCTTAAAAATACAGATTGTGGGTACTAGTTAGAACTGCCTTGGCGAGATGTTCTAACGCGTACCCACAATCTATGTTTTTTGAGCAGAAAAGAAAATAATGTATACCCCTGTAAACGCCAGTTTTACTACAAAAAGTGGGGTTTAATGGGGTCAAAATTATATAGGTATGTTTTCGTTATGTAAGCTTGTGCTAGAGGGGCATATATATCCCTGCAAATTACAATGATAACATAAGAAGACGCTCAATTAAATTGAAACGCTCATTTTTGTTATTTTAAACATATTTTTGTTTCCAAGGGTACGGTGTATCAATTTTATTTGTTGTTTGTACAACATGCATCGCTAAGTCGTAGCGTTTTAATATCAAGCAAACTTAACTCCTCGAATTTCAGACATGCCGAAGTCGTAAGAAATGGTCAAACTTTTATATGAACTCCGATATGCAATTTAAGACGACACCTGCACATCTTTAATATATCGTTTGTCTTCTCTTTGAATGCACTTTCTAAGCATAATGATATGGAAGAGTTTTAACTATTAGTCTCTGTCTTGTAGTTCTGTACAATGATCTACAATTCTTCGTTAAGTTCCTTTGTACGTTTTCATCATCATGTTTGCCTCAGTATCGATAAGCAAAGAACGTTGAACAAGAAAGGTAGGTGACCTTTTAGCTCCGTGTCTGGACTTCTATTATCAGATGTATGGGTAAGTACAGTGTACGTGCAAGTCGTCAATATCTTTAACTATAGTACGCTCAATTTAAAACATATACTCCTTAACGGTTGTTGTCCTAGACATTAATATTTCAATTAAAGGTAAATGTGAGCTTGACGTGGAGTGTACGTTTTCAATGGTCTTTAAAATTTATTTAATAACAGCCGCATGATGGACTTCCGTTAGAAGAAATAGGGGAAACAACCTTGCAAAACATCTTCGTTTCTCCCTCTCTTCATAAAAGAAGTGCTCCCTAAAGGAAATAGTTCACTCCACTTGAACTGGTCTATTAACGTTTACTAATCTGATCGACTTACTTAGGTTAATTTTCTAATGACTTCCTAATCAAATGCAAGTAAGCTGGTGTATCAATATCAAACTATAAATCTAGAGTTAACAAGGAATGACGGCAATTACGGAACATAACTCTCCTAAGATACTACTAAAAGGTTGCCCGATTTGAAACCACACCGGGAAACGGCACTCTGTCGAAACCAGAACAAGAAAAGTAGTTGCGGTCATGGTACCTAAACCGTAATTCAAACTCATAAATCGATAAACGAATGACAAATGAGAGTGTTCAGACCAACAGACATGGACCCCAGAATAAAGGGTGTAATCAGGCGTCCGCGGATAGTAAGCATTACTTGGTAAGCAAGCTTCGCCAACCATGCCCATAGGCCTGAACGAAGGAAATATCGGTAGAAGCGTATGTCCGGGATTTGGGAAGTCTACTTATGGCGCGTCACTGGCAAAAACATCAGAAACAATTCTGGAAACTGCCACATTGTAGGGATTGACCAGATCATGATGTCTCCCATAGAACTGCTTAAGTGTTGCTACCAGTTTGATTGTTTGTTTTTTTTTTTTTTTTTTTTTGTTTGTTTTTTTTTTTGTTTGTTTTTTTATACCCCTGCTCAACAACTTTGTAGTGAGCACTTTCCCACGCTCCATGAAGTCCTGATAATTTGAACAGGTTCTTGCATAACGGATTAACTCTGAAACGTAAACGCCGTATGCTGGTGCAGAAGGGATATTACTGCTCAGGAATGGAAAGTTAACAATGGGAAAATTGAAGTCGTCCCGTTTACTGAGAAAATATAACAAACGCTGCCTTCGAACTGTCAGCATAAAAAAACAACAAAACTTTAAAAGTGTTCTTATCGTAAATGGACATTTGGTGGATAACATAGATCCAGGACCACGTCTGATGACTTAGAGAATCGGAAAAAAAGTTTACTTTAAGTGGGGAAAATAGACAATGGTGGCTAGATAATAGACAATGCACTCGAACGGTTATCTGAGGGTTCCGGGCTGGAGCCTGGTACGGCTGTTCATTTTGTAATTGTGTGGCATTTACAATTGCTAACACATTCCCCGTCATGACACCATTTAATACCAAAGACCGTTTCTAGATTTTTCCTCAATTCTAAACGACTTTATCTCTAATAAATTGTATTTTAAATGGGGCTATTTTGATTCTTTACATTTCTAGACGGAGATGTTCTTCGTGCTACATCCTGTGGTGAGTATATTTTTCAGTTGATCGTATAGTCAAGCCGGGGACTTAAATAGTCGAAAACATTATTAACCGACAAAAACCTAAGCTGAGACCCCCTGTATCGTAGACTTGTAAATTATTTACTAAGTTTTATTGGCGTCATTCTGAATTATTGTCCAAATGTAACGTTGGTTTGAAAACAATATTGCAAGACGGTCTCTCGAAACTTGAATTTAATGGCGACTTGTTCTTTAAATTCAGAAAGATTGCTGGCAAAACGGATCTTTCGGGAAATTAGAACAGGTTGTCACTCGCTACAAAAAGAAAGGTTACACCCCGCATATTCTGTGGCAAACAGCATGTATGGCTGTTTATCCAATTATGGTTGGCAACTGCTTCCTTCTTTAATTACATGGCGGTGAGTCGGTCCTCTGACTAAATGACGCCTACCTTCTCAAAATGTTACAGAAGGTTGGCGCTTGACTATGAATATCTGTGGCCGGACCAATCGTGGTCCTGCGTATAGTTTTCTTACATTCTGGCTTCAGATCGCCATTTAGCCATTCGATTTTTCATCACAATGTTTGTGATTATATATATATATATATATATATATATATATATATATATATATATATATATATATATATATATATATATATATATATGTCTTTGTGATGTTTCACTAGTTACGTAGATGATCCCTGTGCGGACTGAACATATGTTTGCAATTTAGTTTCATCAGAATTACGGGTTTGGTTATACGCGAGTAAAACTGGGTTAAGCCCTACGCCTCCTCGCCCTAGTGGTTGTTTTATTTACAATCCGAAGCGGTACATCGATTGCAGTTCTTCTTTGTTCATATCTCGTTTGTTATGTCATTGTTTGTTCCGCATATCTCAAGCTTAAAGTGCCTCGAAATTGCTGTGCTTCGTGATCGTGGCATTTCCCAGGTATCTTCACCTTTATTTATGCAGAGTATCTAAACAACGTTTAGGTAAATTATGCTACATGTTTCGCTCAGTTATGACTTTTCGCTCTAATAAAGTAGAATCAGGCATTTGCGTTTGTATGTGTTTTTTTAATAGTAGGAGGTTTCGAAATTTTCATCGAGGATCATTTTCGAGATCTCATTAGCCGAAACTAGCTAGTCTAGCCCAGCAATCATGTACAATGCAGACATCGACAGGTCTGTGCGTGTGAGTTCATTGCTTTTAAGGCTGTTCTTAGAATATATTAGTATGCTATAGTTCACATCATGAAAACATGCCTATATAATTTTGACCTACTTAAACTCCATTTTATATAGTGAAACTGGGATTTACATGGATATACATTAATTTTCTTATTTTTGGCAAAAAACATAGATTGTGGGTACTCGTTAGAACAGCCTCGCAGAGGCAGTTATAACAAGTTCCCACAATCTATGCTTTGAGCAGAAATATGAAACATATCAGCGTTTTTTATCTGAAAATTTTCAGTTTTTGGAGGTGAAAGTTTCTATACATTTGAATGAGCGTCTTTTCATAATGAAGCTAAGGTGTTGTTTGATGACACACGGTTGGAACAACTAGTAGCTTATCCATAAGGGCCGCGCGATGCGAAAAAGTATCTTCGAGCATGCACACAATGTGCGGATTAACATCATCCCGCGCAAGGTCTCGTCCGGGCCTTTGCTCTCCATTAATGTTTTCTATAGTATCCAATGTTTCTGGCAGCGGACAGCGAAAGCCCTTATCGGACTACGCATCCGCGCATTCTAAGCTGGGCATTCACTGTCCACGCATGCCCCGAAGGCACGTTTTTGTTTGGTGCGGCCCATATAAAACTATCATCGGGCAAATGAGATTTATTTAGAAAGCCATTCCATTAAAGAACAGATACTGTGTAGGTTTTCCCCGAAGAAATATAACGAAATAATTGACGGTTTAGTAGGATGCAAAATAGGCAGAATCGCTCCAATTTTCCCAAGCGTTCTATGAATTTTCATTTCTTCTGTAATTCTTATTTGTCAACCGAGCATCGAATGACAAGTAATTAGACGATTATGTTGATAAACGTGAGAAGATCTGTCAGGTTACACACCCCTATTAATTTCTCCATAGGCTACAATGCTAAGAGTTCAAAAGTATCTCATCTGCTACATTTCCATGGTCTCAAATCAGATCCAGGTTTTGATGGAATGTAACAGTCAGCAACAGATCCTGAAATTTTCATGTCCTCTTCACCACTTCGAAAACACATGACATTGCCTGCCATATGACATCCCAAAAGCTCCCCTTATTCAGGATCACAAACTGGAATGACCGGCCGACTCGTTCTAGCACTCCACTAGTCAAATAGTTCCCTACACGGCACTAACACCAGCTGCAGTGTAGTAATATAAACGTCAAAAAGATTGCCTTTGGAAACAAAGAACATACTACGGATAAGAAAATGGGAGTCTCGGTTTTATTGAGACCCTTTATAAGCAGTAATGAAGTTTGCAACACTGCTTAAGCCGTTAAGTCGTTCCGATCGGAAATCAAAGATGATCGCTTTAGCTGCCATGTTGAAAATCTCTTTTAAACTTTTTCTCCTGAACCGAAAGGCCAATTGACTCGAAACGTCAATGGAAGTATCGATTTGAAGATTAAATGAAGTTAAAATGATGATCGCCATCTTGAAAATCTATATCGAACTTCTTCCCCTGAAACAAAAGGTCAACTGACGCAAAACTTGTTCGGTAATCAGGTAAGCGTTAAAGGGCCATCTTGGCACTCTTGTTTGCTATGGGGAAATGGAAACTTTTCTTGTAACTATTTTAATGCTTCAAATGTTTTATTCTATTCAGTGATTTAAAACACACACAAAATTTTCCATTTCCCCATAGCAAACAAGAGTGCCAAGATGACCCTTTAACGCTTACCTTATTACCGGACAAGTTTCGTGTCAGTTGATATTTTGTTTCAAGAGAAGAAGTTCAATATAGATTTTTGATCATCATTTTTGCTACTTTTGACCTTCAAGTCAGCTCGATACTTCCATTGACGTTTCGAGTCAATTTGCCATTCGATTCAGTAGAAAAAGTTTATAAAAGATTTTCAACATGGCAGCTATAGCGATCATAGAAACTAATCCGGGTCCTGAAAATGTGCATGAACTTTCAATCTTGCACTTGAATATCAGAAGCATTACAAACAAATTAGACTTTATACTCGATAATTGTTCTGATTTTAATATTTTGTGTTTTTTCTGAAACTCAATTAATGATAACGTTCCTACAGAAATGCTTTTTCTTTCAAACCGGTTCAGTGCACCATATAGAAAAGATAGAACAAACCATGGAGGGGGTGTGATGCAATATATAAACTCAAGCTTACTTCATGTGAGAAGACCAGATCTTGAGATATAGATATTTTGTGACGAATCTTTATGGATTAAAGTTAAGGTAAAATATGAGTTATTTTTAATTTTTATAGTCCCTCCACAGCTAATGCTCAGTTCTTACACAGTTTTAATTTAAATTATGAAACGGCTCTAGAACACTCAAAAATCTAATAATTGTTGGAGGCCGCAATGAAGATCTGCTAAATCCAAATTTTCATAGCCTGAAAGATGTACTTCTAATTAACTCCATGACGAATGTAATTACAGAACCAACACGACAACAAGCAATTCTTGACCTAATAATTATTCCAGAGGATTTGCCATTTCTAGATTCTGGTTCTTTGGATGTTCCAGACAATATCAGTGTTCATAAAGAAACATACATAAGATTACCCTTTCAATATGATACCGAAGGAGCTTTCAACAGACTAATTTATTTGTATAAAAATGCAAACTTCACATTATTAAAACAAAAATTATCCAATTATGATTGGACTTGTTTAAGGGAGGGAACTCCAGACGAAGCCTGTTCTATGATAGTTTTCTTGACTTTGTTAATTCTTGTGTCCCATCAAAAATGTTCTTATTAGACCCGACGATAAACCATGATATGATTCAGAAATAAGACGGGTATCTAGAAAAAGGGACAGATTAAAACAGAAATTCAACAAACCGGGTAATCCAAACATTTTAGCAAGGTATAAGTCTTTTCAAAAGAGCAGTTTTATAACAACATGGAATTGTCTATCTCAGATTTTTAAACAAATGCTAAAAAAAAAAAAAAAAAAAAAAAAAAAAAAAACAAGAACAATTTTGGAAGGTGGTTCGCCACTTTGTTAAAAGCAATTGTACTTCTTTAATTCCACTCCTTAACTCTTTTCCAGTTAATGGTCAAAATGAATTTTGCTTTTCATCTGAAGATAAAGCAGACTTGTTAAACAAACATTACAGGTCTATCTCCACTGTTAATGATATAAATATGGCTCTGCCTGCCTTCGGATATACATGTCAAAACAGATTATCTAGTATTACACGTACACGTACAGCACATGAAGTTGCATCTCTCATCGAACTTTTAAATCCAAGCAAGGCAACAGGGCCCGATGGAATTAGTAACAAAATGCTTAAAGCTGTAGCAAAAGAAGAAGCTATACCCCTGAGTATACTTTTTAATAGATCTTTCAGGGAAGGCAAGTTTGCAGATATCTATAAATATGGTAACGTTATTCCTTTACCAAAACAGGGGGATAACTCTGATCCATCAAATTGTTGGCTCGTTTTACTTTTAAGTAATGTTGGTAAACTACAAGAAAGAATAGTTTTTAAACATATCTTTAACTTTTTTACTTGAAAACGATCTACTTTATAAATATTAGTCTGGGTTTTTTACCAAATCATTCTACAGCTTTCCAACTTAGAGACATATACCATCATATTTGCCAAACTTTTGACAGTAATCAATTTTCTTGTATGGTTTTCACAGATGTTTTTAAAGCATTCGATAGAGTTTGGCATAAGGGACTTACCTTTAAAGTAAAACAAAATGGCATAGATGGTGACTTACTCGAATGGATAAGTGACTACCTGCTCAAAAGGTTGTTATAAGAAATACCTCATCAAGCTTAATGAGCGTTAAGGCTGGAGTTCCTCAAGGTTCTGTTCTAGGCCCTCTACTATTTTAGTGTATGTTAACAATATAGCTGAATCACTGCTAAGTCTTATTAGGTTATTTGATGATAGTTCGTTATTTTATACTGCAGCTACTATTAAAGACATCGAAGGCATCATCAATGATGATTTACGCATGCTAGTGAGATGGGCAGCACAGTGGTTAATAAACTTTAACCCTCTTAAAACTGAAGTAATGCTTTTTACTTTAAGACTTGTTGATTCTCTTCCGAATATAATTTTGATGATACACCCATAAAATGTGTAACGGAACACAAACATTTAAGTCTTACATTTAGCAGTATTGGGCAATGGCACAGCCATATTGAAAACATTATCAAAAGTGCTTCTAATGTTATTGGTATAATGCGAAAACTGAAATTTACATTCAGCCGTGTTGCATTAAACCAAATATACCTATCATATTTACTGCCAATTATTGAATATTCATGTGTTGTATGGAATAGGTGTACAGTGCAAGATATCAATTCTCTTCAAAAACTTCAGAATGAAGCTGCCCTTATAGTGACACAAGATCGGTTTCATTATTAGATAATATTTATAGAGAATGCGGATGGGTGTTACTAGTAGAAAGACGCAGGCAGCAAAAACTTATGTTCATGTATAAATCAGTCAATGGGCTTGTTCCCACATACATATCTGACTTAATTCCTCATTCAGTTGGAGAAATGAGTACTTATACTTTACGAAATCAAAATGATATTACTGTTCCCTTCTGCAGGACTGAAATTTCACGTAAATCATTTATTCCATCATCTATTTCGGCATGGAATTCTCTTGAAATAGAACTACGTTATTCATCATCTATGGCAAGCTTTAAGTATCAGCTGGAAAAGCATCAAAATAATTCAAAAGTTCCAACATACTATAGAGCTGGAAACAGATATATTTTAGTTTTACATGCAAGAATTAGAAATAATTGTAGTAATCTAATTTCTGATTTATAGATAAACCATTTATCACCTAATCCTACATGTAGTTGCTCTGAAGAAGTCGAAGATGCAGAGCACTATTTCTTTAGATGCTTAAACTTTAGAAATGAAAGAAAAACACTTATTTGATCTACCAGGGATTTTCATCCATTAAATATCTATACTCTTTTGTTCGGAGATAAAAATCTGAAAACTGATGAAAATACTTCTATTTTCACAGCCGTACAAACGTTTATTAATGATACCAGAAGATTCACTGATTAGCCTTTTGCTAAGTTACGGCTAGCATAACATTCTATTATTATCTTGTTCAAATTATCAGGACATTATGGTGCGTGGGAAAGTGCTCTCTACAAAATTGTTGAGCCAGGGGTATCGAAAAGCCAAACTGGTAGCAACACTAAAGAAGTTCTATAGGAGACATCATGATCTGGTCAAAGTCCTGCAATGTGGCAGTTTCCAAAATTGTTTCTGATGTTTTTGCCAGTGACGCACCATAAGTAGTCTTCCCAAATCCCGGACATACGCTTCTACCGATATTTCCTTCGTTCAGGCCTATGGGCATGGTGGGCGAAGATTGCTTAGACGTAATGCTTACTATCCGCGGACGCCTGATTACACCCTTTATTCTGGGGTCCATGTCTGTTGGTCTGAACATTCTCATTCGTCATTCGTTTATGGATTTATGAGTTTGGATTACGGCTTAGATACCATGACCGCAACTACTTCTACAATTTTCCAATATCATGTGTCTGTATATTGTTGATATAAAATTCTGTTGGGGGACGGCCGCGACTAATGTTTGTAGAACTTGTGCCCGACCCTTTTGCATGATGTAACGATGCAATAAAATATGTTTATACTTATACTTTAGAGGATGCGCCGGCTGATCTGAGTCTTCGTTGGGTGCACATGCAGTTTCGTAGGAAGTGCTCTCATACAACCCCTATTGGTTGTCTATATTAACTACATATCGAGGCAAGTGTCAAACTACCGGTATTAGAAACATGAACAAAACGTCGAGGATATTGCTGAGTAAAAATTGTATATAAAAATATATCAAAGTTGTATAGAAGTTAGTTTTGTTCATCTTCAGTACACACTCTGTCATTCAAAAGTCTCTGTAATTTTTTTATGTCATTGTTTTTATTTATTTATCTTTATTCTATTTTTTTTTTTTTTTTTTTTGTTTATTTATCTATTTTGTGCACCGGGAACAGACGACAGGGTCCAATAACTCTCTCTCTCTCTCTCTCTCTCTCTCTCTCTCTCTCTCTCTCTCACAGAAAATCACCTCTACCATATATGGAAAGTCTGTCTGAGCATCTCTAAGTGAGGAAAGCCGGTAATCAATTAAATAACATTATTACAATTTGTATAGAGGAGCCCATTCCAGTTTAGATTTTTATTTGGAATGGCCGTCCAAAACTGACTCTGTGTTTTATTGTTGTGTTTTATTTTTTGTCAAATGCGCTAAGTGAAATGTATGTTACAACTGGACTCATGTTCTTAAGTTATTAGTTATAACTTATGTCAGGGTGATGAATTTAGGTGTCCACTGCATAAACAATTTACAGTAAATTTGCAATAACTTGTTTGTTTGTTTTTTGTTGTTTTTTTTTTTTTGTTTTTTGTTTGTTTTTTTTTTTTTTTTTTTTTTTTTTTTTTTTGTTTTTTTTTGTTTTTTTGTTTTTTGTTGTTGTTTTTTTCTGTAACGATTACCAAGGTTTCAAAGTTGTGACTTAAGTTCCAAAATTGGCGTTTAGTGAGAAACTGTTTCTGAATAGTTATTAAGAATTTTAAATCAAGTGGCTGCCCATTACTAAAACCAAGTTCAATTAAAATAAACTCCGCGATAAAGAAGGGCGACCCGTTGACGTCAGTACAACTTAGGGAATACTCTTGGGGAAGAGAGAGCTAATCTTAGTGCTTTTCGTACGTTTGTTCGATTTGCGATTGTTGGATTTGTCGGTTTCCTCTTCCTCTTGGGGTCTGGGAAGGGCTGCGGTTTGTGATTGTGGCACTCCCTGGACTTTTCATTTACCTTTTTTGTACATGGCGGACAAAACCGCTGCGAGTGATAAATCTGACAGGCCGATGCAGGATTGTTTAGAAAGGATTGAACAACAGACAACAATGATTTTATAAAAGGCTAAGTTTTCTTCTTACTTATCTCGCTACGATATAGTAGGACGTCGAGCTACGTTCGAAGCAATGATCATTCTCTAAGCGATTGGCTTAGCACACCCGCATGCGTTAAGTACCTACGACCCGTCCAGCGGTACTGTAAAAGGGCATCAATACCCATCGTCAAATCCAGACACCGTCCCGAAGTGACTGAAAGGCTGTTGACAATGACGTTTAACCTGATCACAAATACAGTAAAACTTCGATGACTCGAACACCGATGGCTCGTTTACTTTTGATGATTCGACCTTTTTTTTAAGTCGCTACGAAATTCTTCCGATACCATAAGAAAACTGATATTTAAAGAAATTTTCGTATTTTATCATAAAATTGTATGTTGTGTGAACTCATTAGAATTGCAACTAATGAATACAATCAACATACCATTATTGTATATAGAAGATAAAAAAAAAAGACTTTAAAAGAAACAATACTAGGCTGAAGTGACTGTCTATAATATTACTGAGTCACGGACGCCACTCAATGCTTACATTTCTAAGTTTATTACCTATTTCTGTATTACGGATTCTGGACACCGAGGCGCATAAATTCTACGATAGATCTAATCAGCTGTATGATGCAGCTCTTCTAACTAGAGGCTATACTCAACATGCTCTTCGTCCTTACATCGATTCTGAAATTAATCACAAACGTCATTACATCAAGGTATCTTTCATTAATAGAGGTATGGATTTTTGCCTAGTATCTTCCTGGACAGTTCGGTGATCTTATCCATTCCTACATATTTTCAAAATTCTGAAACACCTATAATTTGCTATAAATATAACAAACCGATAAGATCTATCATTTTTAATTTTAATAAACTTGTTTCAGATCTTGATATTGATACTAGCACTCCTGATATCTCAGATTGTAATACTCAGTGTATTGCTATCCTACTGCTGGTCATATAATTACTGGCAATTTAAAAATTATTCCTGATTCTAGCATACGAAATATTATTTCTAAAGGACCGAAATACCGATTTCCTTCTAATGTGATTTTTATAAATGTAGGAAAGAAATCGCTGCTGCCTTGAATGAAGTCGGTAATCGATGGTGTAAGCGAGAGTATGTTGAGCATAAAGCCCTAAAAGAATGGAAACTTAGCATTTTGAAACTAGAGAACAAACGCATTTCTTTCTATTCTCAAAATACTAACTTATTACCTGCTAAACCGAAGACATCTTTACGTCACCTTAAACTAGGTATTCAAGAATTTCATAAGAAGTATGTTTTGGCTCCGGCCGCTAACACTCTTATCATTGTTTGACGGCTCCACTATGTTAATACTCTTCAGCAAATGCTTAGTGGTACTAAGGCCTGTGAACAACCTTTGGCTGAACAGAGGTCTGTAGTTAATGACCATATCTGTCATTCAGCCACCAAGTTTGCTGTATGTGTTACTGAAGGCCAAGACAAGCTTCCTACGTTATATTGGTTACCTAAACTTCATAAAAGACCTTACAAAGCACGGTTTATTGCAAATTCAAGATCTTGTACCACCACTGAACTTTCTAAATTATTAACTTCATGTCTTACTACCATCAAAAAACATGTAATTAAATATTGTGACAAAGGTTTAGAAAGACCAAGGAGAAATCTGTTTTGGTCTATAAAAAATCGAATGAGGTTTTAAATAAATTGAAATCCAGACAATTTCGTGCTTTTAGTCTGTCTACTTATGATTTCTCCACGCTTAACACTACACTCCCTCATAATCTTATAAAAGAAAAACTAAATGATTTAATTAAATGGACATTTTATAGAGAAGATTCCCTCTACCTTGCATGTAATGTAAGAAATGCTTTTTTTCACTTCTGAAAAATTACTCATTATGGACATGTCAGAAAATGTGTGAAGCTCTCACCTTTCTACTTGACAATATTTATATAAGATTTGGTACTAAGTTATTTAGACGAATTGTGGGTATTCCGATGGGTACGAATTGCGCACCCCTTGTGGCTGATTTGTTCTTGTTTTGTTATGAAAGAGACTTCATGATGTCCCTTTCCGTTGAAAACCAATCTGAAATCATTGAACCTTTTAGCTCGACTTCAATATATTTTTGGATGATTTATTGAATATTGACAATACCTACTTCGATGGTTTAATCAGTCAAATTTAACCCCCAGAACTTCATTTAAATAAAGCTAATTCTTTTGATACCGAAGCCGCGTTTTTGGATTTACATTTATCTGTTGTAGATGGGTTTGTTTCCTGCAAAATTTATGATAAACGCGATGATTTTGATTTTGAGATTGTAATTTTCCTTTCTTTGATGGTGATGTTCCTCGCACGGTGTTTATATTTCACAATCAATTCGATTTGCCAGTGTCTAGTCATGTAACTGACTTCAACACTTGTAATAAATTGCTAACTGCTAAACTTCTTCATCAGGGTTATCGGTATCATAAACTACGTAAAGCCTTTTCTAAGTTTTATAGACGTCATTCCGATTTCAAAATTCAATGTTCGACTAAAATCCCTTCTGCAGCAAGGCCTATCGGAACCCGAATTTTATGGTGACTTAGTTTATAAATTCAGAAAAAAATATATGCTTGCAATGACTTCAGTACCCAATTTCGTAAAATCATTCTTCGATATAAAAAGATTTGATACAACATAAATGTTATACGACAGACTGCATGCATGGTTGTTAACCCAATCACGGTTAATAACTGTGCTTCCCTCTTTAATTGCGCACCGGCGGGTTAGGCCTCAGATTCTATGATGATTCTAGCGTAAAAGCTTACTTGAAATTTAATTTTGGGTAATGTTGGTTGGTACTTGATGCTCTATCTTTGGTCGGGCCCACCGGAGTCTAACTGTTGGTTTTCTTTTTCTCCAGCATTTCAATTGTTTCGTGCTGTCGAGTCCTCATTGTTGTTTCATCTCTGTAATTAGTTGATTTTTTGTGTTCTCGGAGATGTAGCACTGATGAGTTAGGAAGCCTTCATGCGGACTGAACAAATTATGTGTCTAACCCGCGTCAGAACTAAGGGCGAGGATTGTGGCCACGTAAAATCGATTTAATCCCCTCCCCCCCCCCGCCACCTCCAGTGAAATACTTTTCTTTTCACTGACCGTTCCAAGGCGGTTCTTCTGTCATGGTTTATTTTTGTTATAGTTCGTCTTTGAATGTGTGTGAGTCGCTTACATCTTTTTGTTTGGGATAGCCATTTGGCCACTTTGTGGGAAAGGAACTGTCCGTTTGGCTTTCTGCTTGTGATGTTTCCATTAGGGTCTAGTTATTTCGTGTTTGTGTTTCTTTCCCTTTGATGTCTCTGATGGGAGGTGTGGAATAATTGTATCGATCCCTGATCATTGCCTTCCCTTCTATATCTGGCTTACGTGCATTGACAACAACCTCAATCTTCTCTTGCATTTTGTACAATCCGTTTGAGTCTATTATATGTCCACAATATGAATTTCCTCCTGGAAGAAATTACATTTGTCCTTGTTGACTCGTAAATAATAGTCTTGCCACCTTTTTAGAACAGCCTGAAGATTTCTTCAGGTGCCCTCCATCTGTTTTTCCAGTGATGATTGTCATCTAGGATACAGCTTGTATTTGGTATTCCGTCCAATACTTGATCCAGAGTACGCTGCCGAATCGCTGGAGAGGATGTGATTCCAGATACCAGTCGATTGTATTCATATAGGTCTGTATGCGTATTTATAGTGAGATAAGTCTTGGGATTATCATCCAGTTCAATTGTTGATAGGCTTGACGCAAGTCTATCTTCGAAAATTGCCTCCCCTCCTGCCAGTGATACAAATATGTCGTAATTGTTTTTCCTTTAAAGCATAAAGTACTGGTCTAGTTTTACAAAACTTGGCTTGTGCATTCTCTGTCAATGTCAAAGTCGCAGTCATGCCTTTGACGTTTCCATTATCTTGTGTGAAAACGTATTTATATTTGGTAAGAATGTCCTTAAGCTGATCCTCTGTAGAAATACAGGATTGGCAAAAGTTTAACTACACTGATCGATCAAATAATGCAGGACTATTATTGTTCACTACAAACAAATCGAAGTTTATCTCTTGATCTTCATTCTTCACTTTCACATAAATGATCACAGCTGGCTTAATTATTTGCTCTGAATATGTTTTGAGTGTAGTATTTGTTTCTGATAACGATTTGTGAGAAAACAGTTGCTTATATTTGGATCACCGATATGGCAAATCCAATGTCTAGCTTCATTTCCAGCTACTTTCTCTTGGATATAGTGCTGATAACATCCGCTGTCTTTTCCGTATTTATGCTTACGGTGAGCAGTTCTTCTTCCACAGTTTTCACATTTTTATCTTTTTTCTTAGATTGGTCTTTCATTTGTGTTTTCGTTTTTAAACAAGCGCGTTCGATGAGTCTTTTTATTTTAACAGAATCTAAATTTTCGTTTTTGAACAAGCATTTCTCTGGGGTGTGATTTTCCTGTCACAACGGAAACATGTCCCTTCCTCTAAATTCGATTTGCTGCTAGAGTCTTTCTTCTTACTGGTTTTATGTACAGGAGTGGTCATGTGTTGGTGTTGGAGCTAGAATGCGTCTTTCGCGGCTGTCTCCATAGAAGAAAAAAAATCTTTATTCCTTTTTGCAATGTCAAATCGGACACTGAGAGAAGCTTTTTCTGAATACATGTATTTTCATTTTCATTCCACATATGTCTATAACGCAGAACATCATTCACTGTGCCTCTGAATTTCTAGTTTTCTGTGAGTTTTCTCAATTCTGCTACATACACGATTATAGACTATCCTTCTTTCCTGTTCCTTTTGTTGAATCGAAAACGTTCGACTATTATCAAGGTAAGGTGACTAATGATTATATTAAAGTGTCACATTTTCAGCATATGTTATAAGTAAAGGTTCTGCTGGAATTGTCAAATTACATAGAAAGCTTTACGTTTCCCGTATATAATAACCAGCAAAGATGGTACTTTTCTGTCATCCACAACTTGATTCGCCAAGAAAAATTGCTATACATTCGGTTTAACCTTTCTATGTTTCAATTAATTCATTGTACTCTTCAACAGATACAACAGAAAAATGTGCAAATTTAGTGACGTATTAATTAAATCCAAGAAATCCGAAAAACTGAGTTCAGGTACACTAAATTCCGGAAATTTGTCGCCAAATAATGTTATGTCCTTTCAAAAACAACTAAATACGCAGTGGGCACATGGCTTATATACAACGACGCATTAACGTCGATACAGTGGTGACCTTTAAAGAACGTCGCATTAAACGTCGATAAAACGTCATGACGTTGAATCGACGCTAATGTGACGTTGTAAAAATAACTAATTTACTCAACAAGGAGGCAGAGAGCTATACATTCAATTATAGATAATCATTGAGATTATTGTTTCAAGTTGGATATGTATATAAGGCTGGTTTATTTACGTAAACAAACATAATTGTTAATATCAAACATGAAGCTACATATCACAGGTAAGAAACTTCTTAATCGAGCCAGTAGCTCTAAAAATCAAATATTATGCAAATTTACCGGAGCACGTGCGGCTCCAAATCTAGCAGCCCAAAAGAACGATCGAAAAAGGTATATTTATCATCGTTGTATAAATGTGTTTTTATGACGGAAATTTTCAGATAAAAAGGAGAATACCATTTTGTTTTATATTCTACGAAAAGTTGTCACATATGTACGATCTTGTAAGGTGCAGCGCACTATTTACGTCTCCTAGCCAATTGTTGAGCAATATTCTATTTTCAAATTAATACTGTCTACTCCTACCCATAGGACATGTATGTCACACCTCCAGAAAATGGAGGGGGGGGGGGGGTGCGGGTTGCAGGAAGATAAATATATTTTTCCGTTCTGCATTGATTGACACAATCTGAAACTAAATGTCTCAGTTTGATGAAAAAGCTTCGGCGTATTAATTTGATCAGCTGGTAAAAGAAACATAAAGAAATTTTATTCATAAAAACAAGCAGACTTTTCATAAACAAGGTGTGTTAATCTACCACAGGGTTAGGCAACCAACAATTTTACTTGGTTGATTGGTGCGGAATTTTAACGCTTCCGGCACCCGAGGCACATAGAGGCAGCGGCGATTGTTATGTACATGTATTTGCATAGCCTTGCTTTCATGGATCATCCATGCACACTTGGTGCCGCTCTCTGTCACCAAGCGCCACCCTGTCCACTTTATACTAAATCCAGGGCATATCGAATATGAGCTAGGCGTACTAATGGTCTGAAAATTGTCTCGACCCGAGCGGGAATCGAAAGTTTACCTCAGAGAACTGTTTCGTTTAATTTCTGTAAAAGAACTTGTTACAAGAAAACAGCAACTAGCGAATTGCTGCAGTTATAGCAAATGGTCATGAGCGGCACCAAAAGTAGTTGATGCAAAGCACTAATCATTTTCAGTATGCACGAGTGACATACAAACGATTTTCCTCACACAATGAGATAACGATATAGATTTAAGCGGTGACAAGATAAAAGTATCTAAGTAATACATGAGTTATTTCGTTTGTTATATGTCATAAAGCACTTTCCTATGTGATTATACAGAATTCTGTATAATTGTTTATATATATATATATATATATATATATATATATATATATATATATATTTATATATATATATATATATTTATATATATATATATATATATATATATATATATATATATCATAGCTGCAAATAAGGCGCTTTTTTATGATATTTGTCTGTTACTCCACGACAATTGTTGCAGTGCCAACCAGAAGGGCCTCATCGAGAAATAAGAAACAACTCACATACTTTAAATGGTAAGTGTCATAAATCCATCACCTTTGATACTTAGCAGCTGTCGCTGCAGTATTTTACTTGCTTCTTAAGATGATGCTAGAAAAAAACGAATAACTTCCACCTCTGACCTTTACTATAATGTTAAACCCTGATATTTACCTGTACTTTTAATTCTAAACTTTTATCGTGACTAATTTAGTAAAACGGACTAAAAAGAACGTAACGTTGAATAGGCTTCGTTTTTGACATTTAACGTTTTGACCAAAGAAGATACCGACTTAGACCTATGCTGGAGCTATTTAATGTCATCCCGCATGACGGAAGTGTGAATATGTGTCGATGAACGAATACATTCTCTTTCTTTCGATTTGTTTATCCAGTCAGTTAAATGTTTAAAATTACATATGGCCGGCGGCTGGGAAAAGATGCGAACAGCAAAGATCAAGACCAAACTGCGTATCCGCGCAATCTCGTCAGGATCTTTGATGTTCGCCTACACAATATAAGGACCTTGTTGAAGATATAGGATTAATAACGTAGATTTTGACCCGACGCATAGCTGCGCAAACTTGTTTTGGGCTTCGCCTGTCGTATCTGGCTTAAGGGCATTTTGTCAGCCGGCGGCCAATATAAGAGGGTGTTCGAAAAGAATTGCTTATTTTGACCAGGAACGCTCAAAATGTAATTACAAATTTTTTTATTTCATGCCCTCAGAGTAGTCCCCTTGACTAGAAACGCATAATTTCAGTCGATGAAACCACTTCCGGAATGCGTCACGGTACGCTGATTTAGGTATACTGGTAAGGTACTGTTACACATGTGTAGATCTAAGCGCCTGTTTGGACCGAAATTTCCGTCCAGCAAGGAAGGTTTTCAATTTCAGAAAAAAGAAGTCACCAGGGGCAAGGTCTGGTGAACAAAGAGGGTGTTTTAAAACTGTTACCTTGTCTTTTTTGCAAAAAAAAACAACAACAAAAAAAAAAACATGTAACAATGGTAGACGTATGTGCTGGGACATTATTAGGTAAAACCTGTGACTGAGCGCCGTTTCTGATAGATGTTTTGTTGTTGTTGTTTTGTTTTGTTTTTTTTTTGTTGTTGTTTTTTTCAATTTCTTCACTACCATACAATATGAAAACATGCCTATTCAAATATATAGAAAATTTTATCCTCCAAAAACTGAAAATTTTCAGATAAATAGCTCTAAAATTTTTCATATTTCTGCTCAAAACATAGATTGTGGGTACTCGTTAGAACCGCCGAGGCGGGGCGGTTCTAACGAGTACTCACAATCTATGTTTTGGGCAGAAATAAGAAAAATAATGTATACCCCTGTAAACCCCAGTTTTACTATATCAAAGTGGGGTTTAAGGGGGTCAAAATATTATAGGTATGTTTTTGTGATGCTTTGTAGTATTTTCTAGAATGCTTTTGCCCTTTGTTACTGGCACCTGTACTGCAAAGCCTTCGCCAGAGAATATGATTGTATACAAAACCTTCTTTCCACTGAACGTTTGTTTATCAATTACTGGTCTTTTGCTGTTTTTTAGTGGTCCATATTGTTTTGCTAATCTTCTTTACAGGTCCAAAATGATAAACCCAAGTTTCATCGCCAGTGACTACATTTGCAAATTTCTTTTCATTATAGTTTGGTCATATGTATGCTATGATTGGTTGCTTTAACTCTCTGCTTCTTTTGAACATCAGTTAGTAAATGAAGTACCCAACTAGCAGAAATCTTCCAAAAATTCAAGATATTCTTTACAATGTAATGAATTGATAGTGAGCTGCCAATCATTCGTGTTATATCACGTACTGTATACGTAGCATCTCTTTCAACAATGTATTTCACTTTATATGTAATTTCGTCACACTTTGGCCTTTTTGATTTGGGTGCATTTCGATCGACTCTAACCCAGATTCAAATTTTGTTTTCCGCCTACGAGCCATGTCATCATAAGACACATTAGTAGATCCGTAAACAACAGTCATTTCAGCAAATATATGTTTCAAAGAACAACCTATCTTAGAACAAGCTTTTAAGTAGGCCCGTATTTCCTCCCTCTTGGCAACACTTTTACCAACCACTTCTACTACAGTAGTCAACGACTGTGCGTATTCAAATGGCAAATTATCTATCTTTCGTTTAGATATTTGACACATGCACACATCTTTGTGTAGGTATTAAATAACGCTATACAGGTATTACTGATTTGAAACAACTTGCACGTGGATATCGAGCAACGACACAATAAGCAATATGTTTGGAACACCCCTCGTTTTTACATAGCGATTTCATGGTTGTGTGGAGTATAGTAAAAAAATATCGAACCGAGGTGCTGCGGACGATCGGATGTACTATTTCCCGAGGCTAAAGGCCGGGGGCAATAGTGCACCCGGTCGTCCACAGCATCAAAGGCAACAGTGCATCCTGTCGTTTACAGGACCGAGGTGCAATAGTTTTGACTATACTACACACAGTCGTGAAATAACTGTTTTATTACCCAGTCTTTACTGCATCTGCACTGAATCTGACAGAAACCTACACAAATGTACTTAGAGCAGATATCTTAATGGTAATACTAAGAAGTGGAACATGTATAAATCTGTTCTTGACGTTTTATTGTCTAAAAACGGTCAAAGCCTCCTAATTAACGCTGGATAATATCGCAGTAGTCACTTCTGCCATTTTATCAAACAAAATCGAAGACGTTTGCAGTTAATCTGATTCATTCCAGACGGCATTGTTTACGTTTATTGGTGTTGTTCACGTGAGCTGTGTACCGGCTCGAAGACAGTTTATCTAAATACAGCACCCAAGATAAAACCCACACCGTCCGTGCAATAGAACCGTGCAATAGGCTTGACTATACCACGGTGTTATAGTTCAACCTGCTAAGAGCACACAACGTTGAAACAATATCGATTCAACGTTGGTTCAACGTCTTGACGTTTAATCAACGTTGAATCAACGTTGTTTCAACGTTGTGTGTCTGCTGAACTGTGCAGAGAAAGCCTTACAATAGCAAAAATAATCTAATACTCTGTATGTAGCAGACTGGGTAATAAAATATTGTTGGCAGTATTTAATTAATACCAAAATTTATACGAATGCATTTACGGTTCGGCTCTTATCAGCGACGTTCCCATTGCTAGACTGGGCGGAACATGACGTCACAGATGACGTTACAAAATCAAAAGGCGTCAAAACCTGACATTAAATTTCTGGTTTAAGAAGGCAGTATCGGGCACCTATCAGTCGCGTGGGAATTCTTGTCAAGAATACAAGACTATAGTTGGTGCTTTTCGATCCTGGGTACCAACAGCAGTATACCTGTGTATATGTCACGTGATAAACTACAATATTAGAATATTTTTAATCTGAGTATATATCGACAAGATTATTACATGAAATTGCGGGTGGGTTTCCAAATTCATCTGCCTTTCCATCAGCCCATTATTATTTTGGTATGGATATTTATACAGATTGTCTATTACCATTGCAAAATGGGCGCTGAGAGTTTCCCATTGTAATTGAAAGTGTTAGTTAAAGCTGGTTCAATGAAACTCGACGAGATAGTCCAGGATAGTCAGTCAGCTAATTTAACTACCTGTAGCCAGCTTTGCCAACCTAATCCTATAACGAGTGTTTTGTCTGCGCGTCTGTATGCTAAACTTTCAACAGGATTGATCCAGCCATCGTACGTAGTATTCAGAAGCGTTCTGTAGGTGTGATTGCTGTTCTTAATTATATCCACCGTCTGGAAGTATGCAACAGCGATGTTGTCAACGTCATCCACTAAAATGTCACCCGGGCGTCCAAGGATAGAATTGAAATTATAGTTAAACAAAATGGTTCCATCTGGAGAGAGGCAGGTGACATGCCTTGAAGAAAAGAACAAATTTCCTGACAAACGACTTACTGCGATATAAAAATATAGTCCATAGTCCAACATTGCTGTAAATTTGTTTTTCAAATGTCCGTTCATATCCAACATTCTAATTTGAGCACCATTACATGCAAGATATATGGTGTTATTGAAGATGTCAATGCCGTAACATTCATTTTCGACGTTGACAACTTTCGCACGCTGTAACATCGGAACAGCCTCGTTAATCTGTATGTATTGTATCTGGTTTTTGCCCGGTAACGTAATAACAACCATGGTATCGTTTATAACTGCAACGTCAAATACCCTTGGAAAACCAGTATAAGCAAGATGGCTGAAGCTTAAAACCTCTTGTATGTCAAAGTCTCTGCTCAAAAGTTTTATTTTATAGTTGTAGTTGTCACAGAGAATGAGGCGTCCGTCTGGTAGAAACGCGCTTCCTGTTATCCACGAAACACGGCGTCTAAAAAAATAGAAACGGTCACTGGCCAATGTTATATGGACACGGCTCTTGTTCATTATTTGCATATCTGCAAAAAAGAGATAAGTTCATCAAATATGCTAAAAACATGATAATCTTTAGTTACAGGTCTGTATTAAAAATAAACAAGTGAACTCAGGAACTGATGCAATCTGATCTACGTCAAGTCCCTACCACCAAAGGGAAAGACAGACAAATACAATTAAACAGCGACTAAATGAACTAATGGCAAGAAGAGCTTGCAAGTCTTTCCCAAAATTATGGCAACTCTGTTTCCCAAACGTAACTGAATATATCTTAAACATATACAATTTTTAAAAGAAAAAAACAATAGAAAATGAAACACTGCATAGCAATTAGCAAAATGTACTACAATAAAAGTACAACAATGAAAGTCCGAACGTATTAAAGTATTGAACAACAAACATGTTTTACAGTCGACTCTCGTTATCTCGAACTCGCTAATCTCGAATAACCGCTTATCTCGAAGTGAAAATCTAGTCCCTGTTTTAATACAGAGATCTACTAACAGGCAACAAAATATTGTGGAAAAGAGGAGAAATTGCTCCTGAGGAGCAATTTCTCCTCTTTTCCTCAATATTTTTAATATATCTCTAACAGGAGTCTAATTACATATTCATTCTGTTAAAGGTGGTTGTTCGATTAATTGTTTTCCTTAGTTCCGCAAATCTGATATGTCGAAGTACGGATATCTCGAAGTGTTTCATAGAGTCCCTTGGAGTTCGAGATAACGAGAGTCGACTGTATTTGTTTGGCATCTTTGGATATTAAAATAAGTAAAACAACCAAAACGGATTAAATCACTTCCTAAACGTTTCACTGGACTTTTTGAGAAGTCTGAAAATATGCGCGTTAGCATTTGAACCAGCGTACGACAAAACCTACACTTAGATTTGTGCGAACAACGATGACTCAGATCAGACTGCGCATGCGCGCAGTCTGATCAAAGTCTTCACTGACCAAAGAGGGATAAAAGAGAACCCTTGCCATATTGGGTAAAAATATAGGCTGATCTGAGTATTTGCTGGTCACACAGTTCTAATTGTAAGTTTTGTCGTGTACTGGCTCAGTAATATTTTCTCATTACGAAAACACGCCTATACTATTCAAATATATTGAAAATTTCACCTCAGATAAAAAACCGAGGCGGTTCTAACGAGTACCCACAATCTATGTTTTGAGCATAAATAAGAAAAATAATGTATACCCCTGTAAACCTCAGTTTTACTATATAAAAGTGGGGTTTAAGGGGGTCAAAATTATATAGGTATGTTTTCGTGATGTTTTGTGTATGCCGCGGTGGTTTATATACGATATTTGTCGTGTCAATATTTGTTCCTTATCTCTTCTTTGTTTGGTGCCTCGGGAAGGATGTGTTTCGAGATTGTGTCATTTTCTGGGCATCCACTTATATTCTTTAAGATAATCAATAAATGTTATGAAGACGGCAAGGGGACCTCGTTAAGCGCGGGGCATGCATACTATATAAAGATATCTTAAAAGTGTGCACAAATATCGGCTTACATAACTTTTACCATCGGGGAATCGACCACAAGGTGTCTTCAAACAATTAAACCCGTGTTCAAACAAAGCTCAACAAGCATGCACCGCACATCTAAGCAGCTTAACCCGTTTATCCTTACAGATCAATACACCTTTGTAAACAGTGCGGTTCCAGTTGAACGTACTGAGCCGTCTCATCAGGATCTGCATTGTTTGCCATTATGTAATTGATTTTTGACTGAAACATCTATTTGCAACAATGGATTTGTCTTAATTCAGAGATGTGATGGAAGAATCCACGTCAGAAACTCAATGGTGAAAGGGTTCACTCTCGAGAATGATATAGAAAGACGTCTAATATTTAATACTAGTCCATATAAGACCTTAAAACTTATGTTCTAACAAGTAATCCTATTAATTAAATCTTTCACAACTAAATTCTGAAAAGCAAACCCTTTTAGAGAAAGGGCATCACACACGATATGATTATACCGCAATATGTTTTATTAAGTCTGTTGATGAGCAGTAAATGTTAATGCAACATTACACTTATCCCAAAAGCAAAGTAAATATGAATTGCAATGATCAGGAAGTAATAAAATCAAATTCCTTATCTTCCCTACAGCATCAAATTGACCGCGACATGCGACAACGTGTCTTCGAGCATATGCGCACAGCGAATACACTGATAAGACTGTGCATGCGCTGTCCGCAAACAGAATCTTTGGATTCTATTAAAAGTTTAAAAGGAGAGCAATTGCCCAGATGATATTTTGCGCATGTACAGGATAATGTGAATACGCACATTTTGCGCATGCTCGTAGACACTGCATATTTTTCAAACATGTATGATTTCTTATACAGAATCATTTTTTGTAAGTCGTTGGGAACTTTATTGTACCATACCAAACAAAGGTTTGTAGGGTCACCCAGGATGAAGTTAGCTAGCTGTAAAAGTGCTTTAAATCCCCCGATAGTTTTTTCTACTGACCGTTCTAAGGCGGTGGTCCTGGTGTTAGTCTTACTCTTTGTAGCTCTTTCTGTTTTTTCTATATGTGTTGTGAAGCTAGCATTGTGGTCACCGTCTTCAAAAGCTGCCCACTTTGCTTTCTGTTTTACTAGTTGTTTTGTGATGCTAGCATTTTGGTCACCTTCAACAGCTGCCTATTTTGCTTTCTGTTTTACTTGTTGTGATTAAGAGTGGCATCGGGACCCAGGGTGAAGTTGGCTAGCTGTAAAAGTGCTTTAAACCCCTCGGTGGTTTACTCTACAGACCGTTCTAAGGCGGTGGTCCCGGTGTTAGTCTTACTCTTTGTTGCTTTGTGGTTTATTCTACGAGGCGATTTGTTGTCTTTCCGTGTGTCATTTTGTTCTTGTGTTTTTCAGTCCTTTTAGTATTGCGATTACCTCGCTTGGGGAAGAGAGAGCTAATCTTAGTGCTTTTCGTACGTTTGTTCGATTTGTGCTTGTTTGGATTTGTCAGTTTCCTCTTCCTCTTGGGGTCTGGGAAGAGCTGCGGTTTGTGATTGTGGCACTCCCTGGACTTTTCATTTACCTTTTTTGCTCCGGTTAGGCCTACTATTAAATTCATTCGAAATGTTAAGCCTGTCCAAGTCATTTGCATGTTTCATGAAACAAGGAGCTACTCTATTTACAAGCACTTACCATTATATTTCCATTACAAAGTTTGGTTGCCATAATACCCAGAAGCCCAGTTTGAAACTTACCAGGAAATTTATGCCTGTCTTTATTATCTGCATTTTGCATTGTTTATAAGAGTTTAAATCAGTTTAAAATGGATTATAAAACATTTTATGAAACATATATAGTCAAAGACTTAAAAAATGCAACACTTTCTTTACTCAATATCTTTCAAATGCCAATGTAAAATAATAATTCTTTGTTTTGATAATGGTACAATGAGCAAACTCTTTCGAACGATATAAAAGGTTTTATTGCAGAACCAATTTTACCAGTTACAAGGTCAAAATGCAAAACAGTCGTGAAAATCGTTGAAGAAATGTTGCTTTTATGACAAGGGGCGCAAACAATAAATCTTTTAATAAACAAACACATTTTAAAGCTGACTTTCCAATCAAAGTGAAAATTCTTGCCGGGTTGCTAATGAAGTTCTAAACAAGAGTTATACCATCCTATCGATCTTCATTTAAAAGAAACAGGAGAGGTTTCGCTGATAACAGTCTGTCCAATAAAATGGGTAGTCCCTGTCACAAAGTTGTTATATATTTGACATTTGAAAGGATTATGGTAAAAACATTCACTTGATATATTAACAATTGATGAGTCGTTATCATGCAGTAAAATGATCAATATGTGTCTGTGAATGAAACAGAAATTGAGTTAATTATTATCCAAGTGTTGCGTATTGAAACGTCTGTCAGTATATATACATTTGTTCTAGTGTCAATTAAACAAAACAAAACAGAGCTTGTGAAGTTTTTCTTGATTTTAGTTTATATATACATTACCATTTATATCAAATACATCCGAATTTTCGCAGGACGGAATATCTGTAAACGTGCCATTGTGACACGTCGACGAAGGATTCCCGACTAGTGTGAAAGGGCTTAGACATTCAACTGTCACCGCTGTTCCATGAGAAACTCCTGTAGCTGGGTGTACCAAGGCATGTGGCACGTGGACCGCAGGACAATCTGGGAGAAAAATTAAACAGAAAAGAGCATTGTTTACATAGAAAATATACTCCTAATCTGCCGCTCAATTTAAAGTACGTTATGTGGTTTCCAAAGATAATGATGTCCTAAATAATCAGTGCAAAGGCCCAAATTGATGACATTGAGAAATGAGCCGAAACACAGCGTTTCCTACAATATTACATGTGCGCCTAGCAAAGCTCAGATCAGAGTCTTCGATGTCCGCCTGATACTTCCTTGGTTCCTTGGCAACCCACTGAGTGTCCTGCGAAGACTCGGTTCAACTGCGTAAATGTGGATATGCAGGCTAATCTGAGTCTTTGCTGAGCGCAATCTTGTAGGAAATGCTTTGCGTTGGCGCAAATATGAAATAGATTTTGGCGCAATTAGTATGAACACATTCAAGAAAATAACGGTTTATATCCCAGAAAATTGAGATCTCCGATTACAAACAAGCAAAATCTGGTAAGAACTCAATATTTCTCATTCTCAGTTTTTGGGACCTGTCTTGAACTAATACCTACTCTTGTTTATTATGCATTGTTGTATCTGATTATGCATAGTCATCTACAACTCAACAATCACATACCATCAGCAAGTAGATTGACTGCTTGATTGAGGTCTCACGAGACAGTCAAAACTATTTAATTTGTTGAAATTTAGGAACTGGCAAACGGGACCAAACAGATAATGTGCCTACGCAGTAAACAAACAAAGTAGATACGTCACCTGTATTGTCCCATTTACCTACAAAATTAACGGTACCTATGCATTCGCTACCAAAAGCAATCTTTGCCATGACATGTTTACGAAATTCGTTGATAATCAACATTATCATATATTTACTCTTGTGGAGTGCAAAAGGTGTGATAATGGGTCACGTGGGTGATACGGCTTTTTTGCAGGGGCAAAAAATCACCACATTCGGAGCCTTCGACCCTATGGCTGATAATGGTGTCTCGGGTTGATATGGGGTATGATATGAAAATTACCATATAATAATCTCTATATATAAGTAAAGACGCAAAAAACGCCACAATAATGAAGCACAGCCCTCCCGATGCATCAAAAGTAGGAGAGATTAGGAACAAACAAGGACTAAACAAACGCTGCATACATCACGAAAACATGCCTATATAATTTTGACCCCCTTAAACCTCAATTTTATATAGAAAAACTGGGGTTTACAGGGTATACATTGTTTTTCTTATTTCTGCTCAAAAACATAAATTATGGGTACTTGTTAGAACCGCATCGTTGAGGCGGTTCTAACGAGTACCCACAATCTATGTTTTGAGCAGAAATAGGAAAAATATCAGAATTGTTTTATCTGAAAATTTTCATTTTTGGGTGATAAAATTTCAGTATATTTGAATAGGCATGTTTTCATAATGTATGAAACCACAGACGCGCAAACAAAGAAGAACTGCATCAGAAGAACCGCCTTCGACCCGTCAGTCGGAAAACTACTGGGGTTTAAACCAGAATTACTCGCTTAAAACTGCGTACTATATAAAAGTGGGGTTTAAGGAGGTCAAAATTATATAGGCATGTTTTCGTGATGGCGTTTACAAAATTAGGAAAGGAGCATTATATCTTTGTAAACACGTTATCAAATAATTCAACTTACCGTCATCGTGTCGTAAAATTTCATTTGCAAACGTGCATTTTACATGGTAGGAATTGTAAAGAAGTATTCCTATGATACAGAAAGCTAGTGAATACATCGCTTATCCAGTCATTAATGTTCCGAATAGCTGTTAATGTTCCGAATAGAAGTTTGCAACCACAGCATTAGCTAAATGTCAGAATTGTTACCTACTTCAAATAAGCAGTAATTATTGTATATAATTGTATAACTTATGTCCATGGAATTGGTGTCAACCTAGAAACTAGTCACGAACACTGGAAGAGAAAAGAAAATGTCTATCTACAGCTGGCAGAGTTATCTTCTAATTCTTCAAAATACAACCCATCAAATCCTCTAAATTTGAAGGATACAAATGGACGTCGGTTAGGGGGACTTATCGTGAATTAAACAAGTGTTGAACGGTCGACAATGCATATCCAAATGTATCGCAATTAACGATTTAAAGTCGGATGACATTCACAAAAGCGCCCATATCCCAGCTGTTACATGCCGTTTATGCAACGTCGCATTAACGTCGATGCAATACCTCAAAGGAATTTGTTTGTGTTGAGGTTTTACGGCCCAGTCAACCCAATGGGGTCATGTCGAGCGCGGTCAGTTTACCTAACCACACGTTTACTGGGCAGGCTTAGTCCTCTAAGCGGTTAACCAGTATTGTGCACATTCTTTCGCCAGAAAAAGAGGCAATACAAATATAATCTGCACTATGATAAAGTACGGGGAGACGTTTTACACCTGCCACTAGGCTCTTAACACCAGCTGCAGTGAAGTAATATAAAATATATAAAGTATAACAGTATAATCATGCATTTTTTACCTGAAAAAGCTATTAGTAAAGCTGGCATTTATTATGTCTTAATTGATAGCAGTTGTTTCACTTAGTATGCTGGGTGAAAGTTTCAGCAGACGCAAGTTTGAAATATTTTCTTATTTTTCCTAGAAAATAGGCTTTAGCATTTCTTGCAAATTGTCTTCTCAGGAGACAATTTGCATGACATGACAAAGCCTATTTTCTGTGAAAAATAAGAAAACGTCTATTAATTTTAAAATTATCGTTTGTTACATTTGTTTAGAGAGACATTGCACAATGATATTCCATAATACATTAGCTGCATCAAGGAACGTTGCGATGTGCGCAGATACTGTCCTGAGCAGCAGCACAGTCTCTCTCTAGGGAATGTTTGCTCTCTGATGAGTCAGAAAATATACAAGCCCTCAGAAAACGTGTCTTTGGTATATGCGCAGTCTAATCAGAATCTTCACTTGGCGTAGTCTTAAAAAGCAGTTAGCCAATGATAGATAATGATACAAAGGTTCTTGGTGCGGACAACGGAGACTCTAATCAGATTGTGTGGATGCGCAGGCTGATTTGAGTCTTAGCTGGGTGCACATGTCAGAAGGTGCATAGCGGTTCATAATACTTGCTGACAGGCAATCGCACAGTCTGATCAGAGGTTTTGTTGCGTCTTAAAAAAAAAACTTGGTTCCTTGGTTATTCAAGGAGCGTCCACTAAAGACTCTGATCGGACTGCACGGAATCGCAGGCTGATTTGACATTTGTCTAGGCCATTACGAAAACAGGCCTATTCAAATATATTGGAAAATTTATCAGCAAAATATGAAAAATTTCAGATAAAAATTCTAATATTTTTCTCATGTCTGCTCAAAAACATTGATTGTAGTATTCGTTAGAACCGCCTCGCCGAGGCGGTTCTAACGAGTACCCACAATCTATGTTTTGAGCAGAAATATGAAAAATAATGTATACCCCTGTAAACCCCAGTTTTACTATATAAAAGTGGGGTTTAAGGGGGTCAACATTACATAGGCATGTTTTCGTGATGCTGCAGTTTATCTCGTGATCCAGTAAAGTGAAAATAAAGACCGTGAGCAGATAATGATGCGCTGGCTGATCTTGGTCTTCAGTGCTTACATGTAACCGGAGACATATTTCCGCATGGTGTTCACCAGTGTTGTATTCTCCTGCCCAAGTGGTATTTTTTTGCGACCAACTTACCTTAAACAGTCGGACACCTTTTCCCCTAACCAAAGCTAGTAGTCTACTTTTGACATGTTGATGTGTCTAAAAATATCAATACGAGTATGAGTGGTCAATATTGTAGACTCTGATCAGATGTGGCATTCTGTGGTGTTTTGTCTACATATTTTGCTTGGACCTGTCTATCCTATTATTTTAGAATAAACACAGTTAGTACGGTTTCTAGTACTCAGTGTTTTGCTAATCCTAGCATCGGAAAGATATACGATTTATTTTGATTCAAGAAGAAAGCCTGGACATGTCTGTATATAAAACAACCGTATAGCAGAAATGCATACATTGCATGTCGAGAGAACTCGCACGTTTCTCTGGAGGCCCAGTTTATACTTAACAATTTCTAAGTATACAAAACCGTGTGCATTCAGGTTAAATCATTAAGAGAACTTGAAAAAAAAACATAATACTCAAAGCAGAAAGCAGAATATTTATTTTCTCATGCGATTATGCAAACACGACGTCATTAGTGACATCCCGGTTGTTTTCCGCATTTAAGAGAGAGTACCCCATTTTCCGGTCTCACATGAATTTTTAAATTTCGCGTGCAAACTGTGTTTTAAATAAACCTTCTCCCGTTTCTTATAGCCTATATCTTAAGGTAAACACAAATGGATTACACCAAAAAATGTTCGATTTTTCTTCCAATATGGCCGCCACAATAAACCTGTAAGAAAACGTTTGATTGAAAATTTTATAATACCATTTTGAATGGCACGATTTAAATTTTACCAGACATCTTTCGGGCGTTCGTGTTTATGTTTTTTTAATATAAAATATTCGTATAGGACTCTATATTGTACTTACGTAAGTCTTAAACATGCATGCTGAGGGGAATCGCCGTGCATTTCTTCATGTTCATAATTTCAAAATCTTTGTTGACGAACTATACTTTGTAAGAATGTATAAAGGCCAAACATAATATCTGACTTAATTTCCGCAAACTAAAATGTATATCAAAATTTCATAAAATACGCGCCGTTTTACAAAATGCGACAATCAGTGCTAATTGATAGACATCAACTGTACAGATTAATTTATCCCGAACTGGGTTTAATTGGGTATATTTACCTGTTAGTATATACATGTGCAACTTACAGTTGCTTGGCAAAAGTCTAAACCAGTATCATGGAAAATGCATGCGTTTCTCCAAAACGCAATACGTTTCGCATTGCTATACAGCGGTTTTGTATAAACCAATAGCCAAGTTTAATATACGAGTATACAAAAATTCAGCCGTGTATCTTTCCGATTCTAGGGTTACGTATTTTTGCATGGTACAGGAATTGAGAACCCCGACTAAGTATCAATTTCATGTCGATGTTGTTCACTCTTAAGACGTAGCTTCGAACATGTGCTATCGGAATATTTATACGCGTGACTTTGGAAAAACACCATTGTGTGCCGAGAATTTATCGGTTGTGGATTGGTTCTTTACGCAGCTGTTTAACGCTTAGCAATCTGGGTAAAAAATCAGCAGACGACATTTTGAGATACTTTTTGTTTTCTTGTTTTTCCAAGAAAATAGACGTTGAAATTTCATGCAAATTACAGTTTGCATGAAATGTCGAAGCCTATTTTCTGGGAAAAAAAAATAAGACAAATAACATCAATTTGTCATCTGCTGAATTTGCCCAGAGAGTGGTAAGGTTTGAGTGTAGTTTAGCTTATACTAAGTAATTTAAAAGTACGGAATCAGGTATTGGCACGCCAATGATCCATCAACTTACATAATTGTTGTCATTCAAACAGTAAATAATTGCATTTTGCCTAGTTTCTTCAGTATAATACTGAAGAAACCCACTATTATACATTAACCTTTACCACTCCCTCGGCAAATTCAGCAGACGACAAATTGATTATTATATATATATATATATATATATATATTCTATTTTTCTCCAGAGAGCTTGATCTGATATATCATGCAAAGTGTAGCCATTGGATTCAATATGCATGAAATGTTAAATCCTGTTTTCTGGGGAAAAAAAAGAAAAATACTGCGGAAAATTGTACTCAGAGGGCTAAGTGGTAATTATGTAATGCTTTATCTTTATGAAGCATTACGATATGATCTTTCTAAAACCCTTATAAATTTCTATGTAAAACTGGCAGTATGAAGTATCCCGCCGACAAGGATACAACTGCAATGTAAAATATCGGTGTAGATCTCGTTCGAACTTAACGCTTAGCACTCTGGGTAAACCTTCAGCAGACGGCATTTTGAAATATATTTTTATTTTTCCCATAAATGTCAAATTCTGTTTTCTACGAAAATACGAAAAACCTATCACCGATTTGTCGTCTGCTTAATTGCCAAGAGAGTGGTAAAGCTTAATTGTCAAGAGGGTGGTAAAGCTTAATTGCCAAGAGGGTGGTAAAGGTTAAATGTTCTTCTCGGGGAAGTAATGTGAACATTCGAAATATTTCTTCATGAAAATATTTCTGACATTCAGTCTCTGGGAATCAGTGTTAGTTTTATAGAAATTTTAAACAATGATGACTACTGAGGAAATGGATTCTAAAAATGAAACCACTTTAAACGGAGACTTCAGCGTCTTAGTAATACTGACATCTAATAATTCAGGACAAGAACAAACAATGGAATTTAATGGCTCATATTCTGTACTTGATGAGCACCCATACATTCCCATTTACTTATATGTTCTAGTAACATTATTTAATGTATGTATATTTGTGTTCGGAATGATTGGCAATATTTTGGTGGTTCTAGTGATAGTAAAGGCCCGGAACATGAGGACACCAACCAACTATTTTCTTTTCAGTCTTAGCATTGCCGATATAATGGTACTCCTATTCTGCCAGCCAGCTGCACTTACGGAATTTTATTCAAAGGACAGGTGGTTTATGGGAAGAGCTATGTGTAAGTATAATGTTAGTATGTTCTGAGCAGGCACGCAAAGTTGAGACAACGTTGTATCAACGATGAAGTTGCATCGACGTTGATGCGATGTCATATAAACGTACTTGTCATGTGACCGCTGGGAACCGTTGCATGTTAAATCTCTGTTGCCAATCACAACTGCAGCAAAATACATTTTGTAACATTTTATCAAAGGGAATAGGGCTTGACTTTTCACGTGATTTGCCTGGTACAGGATTCACATTAAATGCCAATAAAAATCTAAAATGTTGCCTTTTGTAACAAAGACCAAACAAAAGAACGAAAATCGGAGATTCAGTTTAAGTAAGTCTTCATATATAACAGTGTAGTTTGCGAGGTAGTATACACCTCATAGGACCGACTTTTTCAAAATAACCTGAATGGACTCATTATTACGAAAACACGCCAATTAAAATATATTGAAAATTTCACCACCAAAAACTGAGAGTTTTTAGATAAAAAAAAATTCTGATATTTTTCATATTTCTGCTTAAAGCATAGATTGTGGACGGTTAGAACCGCCTCGATGAAAAAATAATGTTTACCCCAGTAAGCCCCAGTTTTACTATATAAAAGTGGGGTTAAAGGGGGTCAAAATTATATAGGTATGTTTTCGTGATGAAATAAAAATAGACTGCCGACTGCTACAGTTTTGCTTGGCACGTTATTGCAGTAACTATAAACGAAGTCTGAAAACAATTTAAAATGAGATTCATACATATTTTTAAAACTACTATTATACGGAAAAAGTATAGCAGTCATGCCGTCGCTACGACGTCGATATCACGTTTCTCTACGGGACTTTTGATCAAAAGTGAAACCTCAAGTGTGTGGAGGGAGGCAGGTAGGTGTATAGAGTTGTAACAGGACCGTTTTATCTGCCGGAACTGTGATACGTGTGTTTGTGAAACAGACATCATACTGAGTCATACTGATGGACTACTACATACACCTTGATGTCATTCTGAGATCCTACCACATATAGCATTTTGATTTAAAGCATGTGACAATAGAGTATCGTATATTACATCAAGAACTGCGCTTGTATGTGGTATCATTGTCCTGCTTTTTACGAACTATTTAATGTGTTACTGATTTACTTATTATACCGTTACACGATTCCATTATACCCGGCTGAAAAAAAAGCTGTCGTCTTTTAAGTAAAACTGAAAAACATAGACATGTAAATAAATATCTTTTTTACATCACGAAAACATGCCTATATAATATTGACCCCCTTAGACCCCACTTTTATATAGTAAAACTGGGGTTTACAGGGGTATACATTATTTTTCTTATTTCTGCTCAAAAGCATATATTATGGGTACTCGTTAGAACCGTCTCATTGAGGCGGTTCTAACTAGTACCCACAATCTATGTTTTGAGCAGAAATATGAAAAATATCACAAATGTTTATCTGAAAATTTTCATTTTTTGGTGGTAAAATTTTCAGTATATTGGAATAGGCATGTTTTCGTAACGATATCGCAAACCCACGTCTGTACTATATTAATATTGTAGGTAGGAGGTTACAACAACAATAACAATTTGAATTTCGCACAAAGAAAAATGAGAGAGAGAGAGAGAGAGAGAGAGAGAGATCCAAAAGTAATGTGTATATTGTAACATAAGACTTCTCAAGGCATTTCGATTAAATAGCATAACGTAATCTCTTAAATATCCATTCTGCTGAGCTCTTAAATTTTCAGTTAAATATTTTGGCAACTTGCCATTTGATTATCTAACTGACTTACAGTATATGAAAACCTCACTCAGTAGGACAAGATGCTGAATACAATAAACTTTGCAGAGGCTCATTTGACGAGCAGCATTTTACAATAGATATTAGCCAGTATACCTCGACATGCTTGTCCTAGTAACAACAAGCATTGGCATGGCAAGGGTCCCTCTACATCATCAGCGAAATATCACAGTAAGACATAATACTGCGATGAAACAAAAAAGGTTAAGGGCTCATGGTGATCTGAAGCCAGGGCACAAGAAAACCACACATATGGGGTATGAACAGTTGTTCTGTTTGTATAGACAACCAACTTTTTATCTGGTAATTGAGCCACAACGTTATAAAACGCAACTTCTGACATGTGCTCCCACCGAAGACTCAAAATAGCGTAATGTGCGGTCTGTTCAGAGTTTTCGTTTTCCACAAAAAGAAACTGTACATCCTTGGCTATTCAAAATGTCCCCAATGAAGATCCTGATCAGACTATGCGAACACAGGCTGGTCTGAATCTTCACTTGGTGCATTTGTCCGAAGATACGTTTCAGTTGTTTAGGCTCAATTAATTTAGAATTACAACGAAAAATCGCAGAACATGTTTTGCGTAGTTTATGGTACTGGTGCCGCTGTTTAAGCAAGTTTAATCTGATCACTAAAATCACTGGCTGGAGTCTATGTGCTGTATCAAAGGTATTAGTTACTTAGTTTTGTTTAGCTGATGTCCAAACAGTTAGTCTGGACGTTGTAAGCCTTGCAAAGGTAAGATATGGAGTTTAATTGAGCCAGCACTTGAAAGGAAACTTTTCCTGTTTTAGTATGTTCAATTATACATGAAGATCTGATTAGGAGTTTTTATTACGTGGAAAACCATAGTGAAATCAAAGAAATATACATTGTAATCAGTAAATGAGCCACTCTAATCAACGACGGTTCATTGTATCATATGCTAACAGTGAATGCTCAGATCTGCCGTCTGAATAAAGAAGTCTTATCAGAGTCTTCACTGTTTACTAACAGAAATTGTATTCAATATATGAAAAAAAAAAGAACAATGACAACAAAAAAGTAAACTATCAGATTGCTCTCATGTACAGACTGAGCTAGGACTTTTGATTTATGCATATTCCGAGAAGCCCTATTTTATCGAGAGCATAATATAAATAGTTCCAGAATTTGGCCTTTCCCTGAGGCCTTTTTACATGTTTTAATTTACAAATAGCAGAATCGGTCCAAATCAATATTTCATGCGTTCCGCAGTAGATATCCTTAGAACGGCCGAGAGTTTTGAAAAATGCAGCCAAATTTGGGCTTAGGGTTGGATATTTACCTCTGGAATCCAACATAAGCAACTGATCAAAAATAACTTACTTGAAAACGAAAGTAGATATGTTATTCTTTACAATCAAAAACTGCTAAAATTTACACTCACGAAAGGTCATGGCGAAGGGGTCACGTTGGGAAAAATGTATGCACATGTGCGTGTTTTTTTTTTTTTTTTTTTTTTTTTGGCGATTTGATCCGCCATTTTTTCTCTCGTTTCTCTCTCTCTCTTTCCCTCCATTTTTTTCCCTTTTCTTGTGCATTTCGTATGCTGGGTCGTTAGGGCCGCGCTTAATTAGTTTTGACAGGGCTGCATTACGAAGGTACAATGGTAAACCGAACATTTTTTATCCGAAAATTTGACCATTTCTTCCTTAATTTGGAAGCCTTTCGCGCTCTTCCTTTACATGCTAGGGAGCTGCTATTCATATTATTATAACTCCGCATACTATCATAATTAATGGTACTAGAACTAGAAAATTATCCTGTACTAGTCTGGCTGTGAGGGTCATTCAAAAAGTGTTGTACAGCAATTACGCATAAATACGCTACTGCTGTCGAAATGATATAGAAGAAAATGTAAACGTTGAGAGGTTACTTTGAAAATGAAACTAGAAAGGTATCAGCTGGAGAACATTGTCTTTACGTCGGTCAAAACCTGGTAAACAGTATGGAATCAGTCAGTTCAGAACACGGAAGCTCCTTACATGTCCGATAATCCAACACCTCTTTCAGTTTTTGGAGGGACTGCTGTCAGGGGACTGCTGTCATGCAAAAACCTTTGAACTTAAGAAAAATTAAAAACCCCACGGGCTTCAGAACATTTGCAGATATATAATATAAAGGGAAAATTAAATGCATTTCGATCCACTATATGTATACAAGCCGTGCTGTTACCATTGACGCCGCGGAGGTACTAAACACGTTAACCCATTTAACCCTGAATTTCTTAAATGGATTTTTCCCTCTCTGGAATTGGGCACATCCGTTGCTGCCAAAAGAATGCAAAGTATCGTCCGGGCCTTTGCTCTCAATTAATACATTCTGTAGTATCAAATGATTCTGATAGCGGATAGTAAAGACCTTGATCAGACTGCACGGATGCGAAGGCTGATCTGGGCCTTCACTGGCCGCATATGCCCTGAGACATATTTTCGCATGGCGAGGCCCATTTATCATTGTATTTATGGCATATTTTATCTATATTGTCCCAAATCTTGTAGCAAAACATTTGGGAATACGTCATCGGTATATCTGAGGGTGTAGTGTTGCTACACCTTCATTGTTTATTCTTTAGGATGTCCGAACGCTAATTTAATGTATGGTATTGCCTGGTGTACTTGCAATAAGTTGGGAAAGGTGCGTGGTATTATTTCTTCTGTTTCTCCAATGACATTAATTTATTTGTCACCATACTCTATTCCTCTGTTCCTTCTCTTCTACTAGATCTTATGTCGATTTTCTCCCTTTCTCTGGGAGAAGACAAAATAACCAAAATGGCTGGCCTATTAGCAGACAAGTACCTTACCATTCACCAAAATTAAATTGCGTGCGTAACAAGGTACTCCCGTGTGTGTGATTTTCTCACTTTGCAACCACTTCGTTAAATAATTCGGATTTGCAATGAGTTCGATAGTGTTGTCCTAATAACGCTGAATTAACTATGCGTTCAATAAATTGTTAAGCGATCATATTACAAAGACAGAGCAATTATTTTGTAAGGAAAATATAATGATGTCTGACAGATTTACCAGGAAGGTTGTATAAATTGTATCTCGCAGCTATAAGTTTGATTGGGCCTCCTGTAATTTCATTACAACATTGAGCTTATTTCTTTGTGTTGGCCTGGAACTGCTGGTCGACTAAATAATGTATATCGCAAACATACTATCAAATTAAGCCTCAGCAGTGCTGGAAATTGTGACCTTGAATATTCACTTTATTCACTTCATCTGCCATGCAAAATAAAACAACAAAAGATCCGTCTTGAAAATCGAAGGAATAAAGGTATTGCGCATTATATTTTTCAAAAGTTTCAATATGAACAGTTTTATTCTGAAAGAAAAGTCTTAGTCATGATTCACTCTTGTGCTTAAATAATAGCATAGAAGCTTTTCAGAGCAGTCACAATTACAGATCAAGGCTACCGGTGACACCAGAAGAAAGAGCAAACTAACCATTCCAGGCAGTACACAAACAGAAAGAAACGGCACTTAAGAGCAAGGAACACACTCACAAAACTGAAAACAGCTGGTGTGTTAGGGTTTATGGGCGAGACTAGTTAGTATCAATCAATTAGGCCTCATCAGTAACACTGATATACATTTTCAAACTTCCCACAATGGACCAGAAAATATAAACTACGCTATGATGGATACCGGGAAATGTTTTACGGCCGCCATTTGGCACTAACACTAAATGTTGTGTGTAGATTCTAAACGGAATACCTTTATGAAAGAACAAGCTGCAGGAAAACAAAGCAACCAACTCCCTCTTTCCCAACAAGGCTATCACAATGCAAAACGGCATTACGAAAACATGCCTATTCAAATATACTGAAAATTTTACTACCAAAAAATGAAAATTTTCAGATAAAAAATTCTGATATTTTTCTTATATCTGCTAAAAACATAGATTGTGGGTACTCGTTAGAACCGCCTCGACGAGGCGGTTCGAACGAGTACCCACAATCTGTTTTTGAGCAGAAATAACAAAAAATAATGTATACCCCTGTAAACCCCAGTTTTATTATATAAATGTGGGGTTTAAGGGGGTCAAAATTATATAGGTATGTTCTCGTGATGGAATACACTAAATATAAAATACAACAGGACACAACATGAAAACACAGCGAAGAAAAACAAACGCAGCGAAGAAGTTTAGCTTTGTTTCTTCGGTTTAGCAGTTTGAAAGTGCTTTTGCTTTCACAGATATGTCAAACCATTTGTCTCAGTCCATAATATGTTTGTTGCATTTTTTTTTTTTTTTTTTTGTTCATACACAATTAACAAGGATATTTCGGTGGAAGAGACGAAAAATATAATTAGGTTTCTGTGGCATGTTCTAATAATGTGTAACTGTGATTCCCGCACTCACCAATATTCATGTCATCATTGTGCCATAATCACTCAAGGCCGACTCTTTAAGCGAAAACGTGTTCTCTTTTTGCCATCCAGTGAGTTAGGTAACATGTCATGTTCCAGAAACAGTGCAGTGTAAACTATACCCCACACATTCCTACCCCTGTTCCAGCTTCTATCCCTTGCACAAACCTACTCTGTCACCGGAAAGGTTTCAGTGAATATTTTTCCTTAAGAGTAGTTGATATCATGTAATGGCATGTTTCGAGAATGTGTCATTTGACCCTCTCACACTTCTGCTACCGCACCCAGGATTCGAGCAAAAATTAACAATTTACATATCCATGTTGCAGATATGTAACCCTAAATGAGATAGCGTCAATAACACAGGTACGGAACCACAGACGGACGGTAGCACAGAAGGGCATTATCGCGTGGTAGATGCACATTGTTTTTCTTAGAAATGTTGAGTTACCAACAAATGCTACTTCTTTAGAAAGTTTGGACATTTTCATACAATAGTTGATTTATATGTGCATTGCCTTAACATTCGGCTTTCAACATTGGGGTTGGGTTACAAGTTCCCACATTAGTCACTACCATTTCTTTACGTTTCAATACCACGAAACCATCATACTATTTGACATGCATACTCCTCTCCCTTCCGCTTAAAATGCAGTGCTAGTTCCCCTGATTCTTGAGATTGTAAAGATTGTAAATTTTGTTATCACCCAGCGGGTCATATTGTCACTGGTAACTTGAAGATTATAACTAATTCACTATGCTTCACTCTTTAATTGCATCATACGTTTCATTTCCAAACTTTTGGGGTTTAGCCACACTGATGAAGTTTAAATAACAGAAAGGCCTCTGTGGCACTGAATTAGGTATAGTTAAGCTCATATTGCAAACCACTGGGTCGATATCTCTGCTAGTGGATGATTCATTCGTCCCCGAGGATATCATCAGCTCAGTATCAGTTCCTCAGTGCTGATGTTGATACTGCGGTGTTAACGTCAGTACTTAAGTACTGAATCAACTATTTTTATACCTAATTCTTTATTATAGTACAAATTCAAACATTTTCTAAAACTAAGACAGACTTGTCAAAATGACATGTACGAGATCTTAGCCGTTCGGAATCCACTTTTTAGGCTTATTTTGCTTTCTGTATGTCTTGCTGCTTGCCAAGACATGCGCATCATACGTTTGATTTCCAAACTTTTGGGGTTTAGCCACACTGATGAAGTTTAAATAACAGAAAGCCTCTGTGGCACTAAATTAGGTATAGTTAAGCTCATATTGCACGATGGCGGTACGGGCCTCAGACTCAATGAGGGCCTCTTTGTAAAACTTTAACCAGTGGGTTGGGGCTTGACGATATGTTTTTGGTTTGGCCCGCCGTGGTTCAACTATTGGTTTTCATTTACTCTGGCATACAGCAGAATTAAGTGGCGAGCTGAAGTCAATGCACAATAAACCTACTGGTAAGACCATATTGTTCCGACCATATTTATCAAGCGCAAACCTTGTCATACCGATTGCGGAAGTAACTGTTACTTAGTTCCGCTATTGCAGATCTTCTTTATTTGTATGTCGATGGCTTGACCAGGAGTACTCGTCTTTTTTTATTATAGTTATTAATTTGATTTTATGTTTTAGCTTTGATGCATTGACTGAGTTAAAAGCCTTTATGCGAACTGAGTTTTTATGTATTTCTGTATTAAGAGTAGCATCGGGACCCAGGGTGAAGTTGACTAGCTGTAAAAGTGCTTTAAACCCCCGGTGGTTTACTTTTCTGACCGTTCTAAGGCGGTGGTTCCGGTGTTCGTCTTAGTTTTTGTTTTGTGGGTTATTCTACGAGGCGATTTGTTTTATTTCTTACCTTTTGTTATTTTATTCTTGTGTTTTTCAGTCCTTTTAGCATTGCAATTACCTTGCTTGGGGAAGAGAGAGCTAATCTTAGTGTTTTTCGTACGTTTGTTTAATTTGTGCTTGTTTGGTTTTGTCTGTTACCTTTTCCTCTTGGTGTCTGGGAAGGGCTGCGATTTGTAATTGTGGCGCTCCCTGGACTTTTCTCTTACCTTTTTTTAAAGATGTTATGCTCTATCGACCCCCTGATGAGTTAGAAAGCATCTTTGCTGATCGAACAATTACATGTGGACACAGTAAGTCAATATTAAAGCTGTTGGTTGAATATTCATATCATAGTACAGAATATGCTCAGGTTTTACAGTTGTCCGCTCCAACGTGGTACTTTTGTAGTTTCTCTTCCAGATCCTTGTCTGCATTTTTATTTATTCATTATTATTATTATTTTGTTATGTTTTCAACAAAAATCTCTTTTGTATGTTAATAAATGTCATCAAAATATTTATCCGGTGACTCGCTAAGAAAGTGTACAGTTATATTCGTTTTCTGTAGATGTATGTTGCCTAACTAAAATAGCTTTAGTTCATTATGAGATTGTCTACCCACAGATTTCTCAAATTTGACACACTTGGTATTATGAACTTTTAATTATTTATACATTTTACATTCCTTATATCTGCTCTCGACTTTTAAAAACAAGGGTCCTTTTCAACTCTTTATAGGCAAATACAAGGATTTTAATGAAACTATTACCTACGTGAGAAACACAAAACTTCCAATAAGATTTCTGTTATCAAACAATCGTGGAATCATAAGACATGTTTGCTTCTATGATATAAGAGAGACACCAAAACATGGGGTATGTTGCTGCAATTTGATAAAGCAGTCATATTTAACTGGCAGTATATTAGCCATAGCTTGTGTCCCAAAAGCATGATATTCAACTCCCATGATGTTATGTTGGTCTGTAAATGCTGCTGAATCAAGAAGAGAATGTACCCGCAAGCGTCTGATGGATAATAATCTAAATCTCATCACGAAAACATGCCTATATAATTTTGACCCCCTTAAACCACACTTTTATATAGTAAAACTGGGGTTTACAGGGGTATACATTATTTTTCTTATTTCTGCTCAAAAACATAGATTGTGGGTACTCGTCAGAACCGCCGCGTTGCGGTGGTTCTAACGAGTACCAACAGTCTATGTTTTGAGCAGAAATATGAAAAATATCAGTTTTTTTATCTGAAAATTTTCAGTTTTTTTGAGGTGAAATTTTTTATATATTTGAATAGGCGTGTTTTCGTAATGCGTTCTTTTAAGAGAGCAAAAAAAAGTGTAATAGATACGTTACTGTGGAATATGATGTGAAAGCGTTTTGTTTGTTGATCAAAATAATTTCAAGATGTTTAATTTTTATTGGTCAGTGAGCTTTTTTTTTTTTTTTATTAATGCTCCTGTTATAATGTTTATTATATAATAATGCTTGTTAAAAAGTTTTGATTTATTGATATTTAATTGAATAATGGCTTCCAAACGGCATGACTTCAAAAAGGTACGGCAAATGTAATGATTGTATTTTTTACATCAATAAGTCCACTTTTCTACGTATATGATGATTATTCTAGAATTACATCACACTGAGTATACAAGTCTTAGTATATTCGCGTCGCACGGATATTTTTCTTGTAAATAACAGTCAATCCGAATTAGATTCATTAGAAAAGCCTAACCGTAACATAAACTCTTTAAAGCCTTTTCAAAAGTTTATCACTGAATTGGAGACTAAGTCTATACATTAGTTTTATGGTGACTAAGTGTATACATTAAGGAAACCTTTTAGGAAATCCAGTCAATGGAACAATTAAAAACTTATATGACCTTTCTAAAACGATATATCATGTACCATGATGCATCTGCCTGTATTTTTAGTTTGTAAAACAATCATTACTGAGAGTTATGCGTCTCTCTTTCACTGTATGACGGTGGGTCAAATCTCAGATTCTGTGACGGTACCGATCTAGGCCTGTCAGTAGAGGGCTGCGTCATGTCTGATGTTATTGTTCAACTAGAGGTTTTCTTTAACGTTGACTTTCAGTGTCAAAGGCCTTTAGCCTTCATCCTGTTTTACCAAGTAATTAAAATGGACTTAGATTAATTACGTTGATATCAGTTGAATGAATTCAAGAGCTTCTCTGTAGCCCGGACAAGTTTTTATACTTTTGCAAAAATTTGAAGTTAAGTTGAAAATTAAACTTCGCGCACGTGTTCGTGTGTGTGTGAGAGAGAGAGAGAGAGAGAGAGAGAGAGAGAGAGAGAGAGAGACTGCGTACTTTATTTCTGTGTCTGTTGTATCTAAGAGACTGGGATTTACATCAAGTCAGCCGTCTAAATAAACACTTCAATAGGCGGACTGTGTGTGTTTTTATCATGATTAAACGTATAACGGTACCTGATTGGGAAGGGAAACAAACTACGGAAATGTAAAAGACAGAGATTTTAACAAAGACATTTGTTGCGTGACGCATGGAAATGCCCTTATTCAATTTACGGACAACTCAGGCTCTGATCAGCCTGCGCGAATGTGCAAACTGATCAGCGCCTTTATTGTCCGCTTACAGAATCAAAGGATAATGTAGTGTATGTCGACGAATAGAAAATGTCCAGATTAGACCGCATAGATGCGCACGCCCATCTGGAACTTCGCTATTCTCATACAGCATAAGGACCCTTTTCCCACGTCACGCATCATTTGAATTATTGCAGCTGAAATAAAACGCCAAGTATAATAGGATTTCCAGCTGATATGAAAAGATAGTAGTTCGGTTTGAATTGCTTTATTGAGTGGAGATATAATTATACCATTTTAATTAATGTTTGCAAAACATACCATTTTGCATTTACCACGACAGTCAACAAGGACCACAAACAACACATTAACCGTTACAACTCGCTGTTCAGATTCAGCAGATGGCAATTTTCTGACATTGTTTGCTCAAGGTGAGCTCTTGTGACCGCCGTGCGTCGTCCGTCGTGCGTCTGTCAACACTTTACTTAAATGACATCTCATCCTAACAGGTTAATGGATTACAAAATAACTTCACAGGAATGTTTCTTGGGTTTACCCTCTACCAAAATTACCTTAATGGTTCCGTTCCGCTAAACAAAATGGCTGCCAGAGCTAAAAATAGAAATAAAAACCTTTAAACGGCATCTCCTCCTAGGCCAATGGACCGTTTTCAGAATTATTTCACAGAAATGCTACTCTTATGCCCCTCCACCAAAATAGCTAAAATGGTTTTGCTCCGCTAAACAAAATGGCTACCAGAGCTAAAAATAATAGAACAAAAAAAATCAAAAACGTTAAAAGGTCCTACAATTTACTCAAACTGCATCTCTTAAGAAGCCGGTGAATGGATTTTAAAATAATTTCACAGGAATGTTCTTTGGGTACATACGTATCTACAAATTATATTGAAACTGTTCCGCTCCGCTAAACAAAATGGCCACCAGAGCTAACAATAGAAAAAAGTTTAAACGTCATTTCCTCCTAGGCAAATGGCTCGATTTCAAAATATTTTGACAGAAATGTCCTTCATATGACGCTTTACCATAATGGCTAAATCGTTTTGCTTCGCTGAGCAAAATGGCCACCGGAGCTAGACATAGAAACAAAAAAACTTTAAACGACATCTTCTGCATTGCGATTGTCTCTATTTCAAAATAATTTCATATAAATGTTCCTCATATATCTTTGTACCAAACTGGCTAAAATCGTTCCGCTAGGCTGAACAAAATGACCGCCAGAGTTAAAAACAGAAAAAAATAACGACTTCAAATCTCCGCCCAGGCAAATGGCCTGATTTCAAAATAATTTAACAGAAATGTTACTCATGTGACCCTTTACCAAAATTGATTTCCGCTCGGCTGAACTAAATGGCTACTAGAGCTAAAATTTAAAAAAAAATTAAACGACATATCCTCCTTGAACAATAGCCCCATTTAAAACAGAAATCACAAAACTGTCCCTCTTATGAACCTTTAACGAAATTGCTAAAATCATTTGGCGCCTGAACAAGATGGCCATCAGAGCAAATAATAGAACAAAAAACCTTAAGAGGACATCTCCTCCTAGGTCAATGGCATCATGTCCTAGGCAAATAGCCAGATTTCAAAATAATTTCACGGAAATGTTCTTCTAATGACCCTTTACCAAAATTGCTAAAATCGTTCAGCTTGGCAGAACAAAATGGCCACCACAGCTAAAAATAGAAAAAAAACCTTCGGCTAGGCAAATGGCTCAATTTCAAAGTAATTTCACAGAAATGTTCTTTTTATGATCATTTCATAAAATTGACGGCGGCCATCTTGAAAATCTTCAGTTGACTTCTCCCAACCCGTAAGTTGAATTGAGTCCAAAATTGACGGGAGGCATTTGAGTGACATAGAGTTTCAGAATAGCTATAATCATTCTATGGCGGCCATCTTTAAATTCTTCAAACGACATCTCCTCCCAAAGTTTAAGTCGGATGGAGCCAAAACTTGATTGGAGGCATCGGAACGACATAGAGATTCAGAATTGCTAAAATCGTTCTGCTTAGCAGAACAAAATGGCCACTACAGCTAAAAATAGAAAAAACCTTCGGCTAGGCGAATGGCTCAATTTCAAAATAATTTCACAGAAATGTTCTTTTTATGATCCTTTCATAAAATTGACGGCGGCCATCTTGAAAATCTTCGGTTGACTTCTCCCAACCCGTAAGTTGAATTGAGTCCAAAATTGATGGGAGGCATTTGAGTGACATAGCGATTCAGAATAGCTATAATCATTTTACTATATAAAAGTGGGGTTTAAGGGGATCAATATTATATAGGCGTGTTTTCGTGATGCAAGTAATTTATGCGGATTCGAATCAAGCTGCGCACAACATTTATCTTCTTCGAAGGCTTTTTGTTGTTTTTATCAGCCTTGATACGAACCCAGACATTTCGGAATCTGCACTGAAAACTAACAAATAAATTGTTAGAATAAATATAATTCCACCTCCGAAAAAAAATAACCGTGGTATCTACTGTCGTGTATCGTATGTCGTTTTGTCTGCCGTATTCTTTCAGTGGGGTTTATTGATAGTCAAATGTAAGAATCGGTTATGTAAAAGCACGAGGAATCCGCTTCCTTCTAGTTTTAGAAGACAATTGTGATTCCCTGTATCATTCAACATTTTTACATGTAAATAGACAATGGACGTAGGTAGTATAAAAGGACCCCGCGTCATGAAAAATAATAATAATAATAATAGTAATAAATAAATAAATAAATAAATAAAAAGTGCAATAAACTGCTTTGTGTCGTAACACTTACTTTCCAAAGAAAACAGTGCTTTTGGAGGCGAATTCATATAGTCGCAAGGCTCTTTTCTAATCCCATCTGTATACTGGTATTTACTATTATAATGTGATGCGAAACGTGGGAAAAAAACTCCTAATGCCATAAATTGGCAGCGAAGGTTCAGATGAGTGTGCGCAAGCATTAAGTCTAAGCTGGACATTCTCTGTTTCTCGACATATACTACAACATTCATTGAATCTGTAAGCGGTCAAACAAGGACTTGTTCAGTCTGCGCGAATGTGCAGGCTGATCAGAGCCTGCTTTGTCCGCAAACTGCATAAGTACCCTTTTCGCGCTTTATATCATTATTTACACATGTACCTGATGATATACACATCAAAGCTGTCTAAGCTAGAAAAGACAATTATTTCAAATGTCGTCAGCTAAAAAAAAAATACCCAGCATTCCAAGCGTTTAGCTAGTTAGCATGTCTTAGAATGACCTTTGATCTGAACATTATCACAGCTTGAAGTTTTGCAGAGTTTAAAAACGTTCAAAGGTCCATCTGCTTCAGATATTTGTTTTATAGTACAGTAATGTTACTTTCTTATAAATAATAGCAATTATCTAGTATATTGGTGCGTCTTCAGTTATCATTAATTTTATGTTATATTATGTCTTGTATATAAATTCTTGACATCCTTTCAAGTGCTCTTGTTCATTGTGAACTTAGCATCATTATTACGAGGGTGAGTCAATAAGTAACCAGCCTAACTTATTTCCGGTTGAGATCCACCTCTTCCTTTTCGATGTAATTGCCCTCTAGTGTGATGCACTTAGACCAACGGTGTTCAAGTACCATCAGCCCAGAACTGAAAAAGTCAAGGTCCTTTCCATTGACCCACTCCTCAACTGTCGTCACGACTTCTTCATCAGACCGGAAATGAAGTCCACAGATATCTTTTTTCAAGTTTGGGAATAGGAAGAAGTCGCTAGGAGCTAGGTCAGGCGAATAGGCAAGATGTGGTATTAATTCATACCCGTTTCGCTCTACTGCATCCATTGCAACTTTGCAAGTGTGGACTTTCGCGTTGTCCTGTTGCAGCAAAACACCTTTAGAGAGTTTACCACGGCGTTTTTCACGGATGGCGGTTCTCAGCTGGTCTAACAAGTTTGCATAGTACACTCCAGTTATTGTACTTCTCTTGGGTAAAAAGTCCAACATAATAACGCCTTTTGCGTCCCAAAATACTGTGGCCATCACCTTGCCAGTAGATGGTTGCGTCTTGAACTTCTTTGGCCTCGGGACCTAGGCTCTACCCACTGACGACTCTGAGCTTTATTCTCTAGCTCATAATAATGAACCCAAGTCTCATCTACAGTCACCAGATGCAAAAAAAAATCATCTTTTGACCTAAAACGCTTCAACAAGGCGCTGCATACTGATGCTCTGGTTGCCATTTGCTCATCACTAAGGGATTTGGGGACCAAACGGGCTGTTAGCTTGCGCATACCTTAATGATCATGTAAGGTTGTTGAAACGCTACCATGTGAAATGCCTAATGCCTGCGCTATTTCTTCCACCTGAATTCGCCTATCAGAGTATACCAGATCCCGAACTTTCTTACACATTTCTTCGTCGGTGGCATCCAGGGGCGTCCAGACCTGGCTTCATCTTCTAAAGACGTTCTACCGCGTTTGAATTCCCCTACCTAGAATTTAACCTGAGCATAAGATGGTGCAGAAGACCCATAAACATCGGCTAACTCGCCGTGTATTTCCTTGCCTGTTTTACCTTTTAAATACAAGTACCGAATAACAGCACGGTACTCAACTTTAGATGAAAAACATGCCTTTGCATCACTAGCCATGTTTGACATTCAGTATCTTATTAAAGAATGACCCGAGACGTGTGCAATTTTGTACCCATGTATAAAACATATATTGAAACAAAGCATGAAAATCGTGACCGTCTCGGTCCATCGGAAATGGGATAGGCTGGATATTGACACGCCCTCGTATTATTATTACTATTATTATTATTATTATTATTATATAAAACGCTGTTTTCTTTAACAAACAGAAAAAAAACAACATGTTTATGTGCTTGCCTTTGGAACCAAAGAACACAAAAAAGGAAGCTACAAAATGTATCTCCCTTGGCGGAATGAGGAGAATGAATTACTCTTTGTCGTAGTTTATTTGTTCTTTTACTTGATGCCATCGGTTGCTATGTTCTGCACATCTTTTTTGTCATTGATCGTTTATTATTATTATTATTATTATTATTATTATTATTTTTCAAGGAAATAAACAACAGGATTGCTAAAGCCAGTGCAGCATTAAGCAAGTTACGTGTACATGTTTGGGATCGAAATAGAACTACGCGTTAGGCAGGAGATATTGATAATTTACTCGTGTCAGAAGCTAGAAGACTTCAGCAATAGGATTGCAGTAACTAGGTTTAAAAATCAAGTTGCAAATAGACAGAAATGCCTATACATCACGAAAACATGCCTATATAATGATGACCCCATTAAACCCCACTTTTATATAGTAAAACTGGGGTTTACAGGAGTATGCATAATTATTTCTAATTTCTGCTCAAAACATAGCTTGTGGTACTCTTTAGAACCGCCTCGGCAAGGCGGTTCTAACAAGTACCCATAGTCTGTGTGTTTTAAGCAGAAATATGAAAAATATCAGAATTTTTATCAGAAAACTTTCATTTTTTGGTGGTTAATTTTCAGTATATTTGTATATGTTTGTTTTCGTAATGGAACACCATCACTTTTCCATTTAACGTATACATTTTCTGCACACCATGTGCCATCGAAAAGGGGCCTGTTCTTAAAGAAAGGAATTGGCCCCCAAGTGGACAACTTTTGTACATGTACTATTTGTTAATGAGCCGTAAATAGTGTTTGTCCCCAAATGTAGCTTTTGTTTATTCCTATTGAAGTAGAGGTCTTGTAAGGCCTCGCTAACATTCATTTTGATATGCACCAATGAAAGAAGTGGGTGGGGTATGGTAATGTGAGAAAGGCATGTTTAAGGAAACATTATATACTAAATGTGTTTCAGACACATTACAGTGTAACTATATGTAATGTTTATTGATAAGAAGAAACAGAAAAATGCTTTACATGCAAAATAATGCATGTTTTCTAATATAAAAAATACTACAAACGGCGTGTCATTATTCACATTAAAAGCTATTTGTATGATATTAAAATGAATCTGGAATAACTTAGTCTAATGCATGTAGTTTGTGAGCCTCTCAGGCCGTTTTTACAAAATATCTTCTTGAATGTAATATTTGCAAAACAAAAATTGACACACCTAAGTCCAGAAACCTTGATACTGATATTATGAATAATACACAGACAGTAAGTAAAGTAGTACCGGATTTAAATATAGTTTTTTCAGTATGGTGGCTCAATATTGTCATCACACATAAAATGCATAGGTCTTGATAAGGCTCTTTTTTCCACCCAAAAAAGTATCTATGTTTTTCTTATTTCTCAATGAAAACATATGTTGTTGGTACTCATTAGAAGCGCCTCAGTGGGGCACTTCTAATGAGTACCCACAACATATGTTTTTGATGAGAAATAAGAAAACTATTAACCTTAAATCCATTCTTATCCAGAGCTATGAAAATGAAAAAAAATCACCTTTACTTTTTTATGTTCTTAGTGCATTATTTATGTCTCTAACAACACTTAAAGGCTATATTAAAAAGGCCCACATGTATTGTGCATGTGCATACAGTGGAACCTCTCTACGACCGTCAACAAAAAAAAAATGGAACAACTATTTATGCAGACATAAAATTTTATGCAAGCCTTACATTTACTATATAAAAAGCTCTAGATAAGAGGGAGTAAAGGGTATTTCAGCGTGATTTTTTTTGAAAATCAGTTTCAAAATTAAAGTTTCGCTGTTGTTGTTGTTTTTCACAGTAAATAATGCTTGTATTTCCTGTGAATTGTCCAATTCACATGAAATGCCAAGCCTTATTTTCTCTCAAACAATTAGAATTTGGTGTGCTACACTTATGCTTGTTGCTTTAAGAGTTAAGCATTGTAAATGCTCATTTAAATATTAAGCTTTAAAGCAGGGGGTAAAATAATCTTATCTATAGCACTGTAAACACACACACACACACACACACACACACACACACACACACACACATATATATATATATATATATATATATATATATATATATATATATATATATTCTAATAATTGAAAAATAAGATATAGTTTGAAATACTTTGATTTCTTAACATAAATTGTAAATGGTCATTTAAGTATGAAGCTTTTAAGCAGGGGGTAAAATAATCTTATCTATAGCACTGTAAACACACACACACACACACACACACACACACACACACACACACATATATATATACATATATATATATATATATATATATATATATATATATATATATATATATATATATATACGTTATTTTCTAATAATTGAAAAATAAGATATAGTTTGAAATACTTTGATTTCTTAACATAAATTGTAAATGGTCAATTAGGTATGAAGCTTTCAAGCAGGGGGTAAAAATAAATCTTATCTATAGCACTGTATACATGTAAATTTATATAGGCGATATATACACGTTATTTTCTAATAATTGAAAAAGATATAGTTTGAAATACTTTTATTTCTTAAAATAAATTCATGCTTTTTATTGTTGTTTTATTGTTAATCTTATTTTATTTTATTAATTAACAGAAAAGCTCAATTTATAAATACGACATACAGGTACTGCGGTGTAAAACTTCCAATGCAATAATCTAATAAAAATGTCTACTAATCGTTAATTAAACACAGTTTTTCCAATATCACGGCTAGTAATCTCGTCACTCATGGCCAATTGCTATGCAAAGAAACAAGTGACGCGAATATCCGGACATGAGTAGCGCGAGCTAAAAAGGTGGGTATTTCATGTGGGTTGTCGACAATCTGGGGCTTTTGTCGTCTAGGAGGGCGTTATTTTAAAAACCGCAGAATGCTATACTGCGCGGAATTGAATTCCCTGCAACCCAGCACCAAAATTTACGTCAAAATATAGCTTAGGTTCCTGGAATTTGTTTAATTCTGGCGACAATCGCTCCGAATTTGGTGCCATTTTGGACGACTTACCCATTAATATTAATGTTATCAGCCATATCTACATCTTGCATAACGACTTGAATTGGACAGACGCCGTCATTTGGCATACGAATTACAATCATAACAATGCAAACCATCAAAGCAACCAACAAAAACGGAAAAAAATGCTAAAATTATAGGGCAGAATGAGCAGCGCGCGCGGTTATGAGTGACGAGATGTTTATGAGTGACGAGAGCAGCGAAATTTGAAACAGATGTATGTTTCAGCTCGTACAAAATGCTTATTTAAAGAATATTTTAAAAAGTAAGTACTTATCTTGGCATTTAATGCCTCTACAGGTGCGGATCTAAGAAGATTTCCGAGGGAGTTCTACGTATTTGGACAGACAGGCCTGAGCAAACAGTATAGACCCAGATACCGCAGGACACTGTTTGCCACTCACCCAGCAATTTTACAAACATTTACAGGTAGTAAAATTTGTTGACTTTTTGAAGCGAAGTAGAAGGAAAAGTGCCCGAAATCTATCAGATTTATCCAAAATTTCCAATATAAATGAAATTTCGAGTCAAAGGGAGATTCGACCCTCCTTTGAATCCGCCACTGCACTCTATCCACAGCTATAGTTAGGCTCTTCTGTTTAACATAACCCACACGAATGCTTTAAAATCAAATAAGTATGCCATTGGGTTACGGGAAATACCCTTAAAATTAAGCAAAGAGGACTTGTTAGCTTAATACTTTTTATTCATCCCAAGTGAAAGCTGAGCTGAAGTTGCGGGGTTGCGCTTTTGCTTATTTTAAAATTTCTTCCCTTACACAAACGTAGTGTATACGTACCCCATTTATAAGGAAACAAGAAGATGGGTAGTGCACCAGTCAATTTTTAGGCAAACCATACCCGCCGCTGAAGGGAGTGTGCACGTGTGCCCATTCAACGTTATGTCACATCTGACGACACGAAAGTATGCAAACAAATTGTTGAGCATGTATGCCTCTCTCTCTCTCTTAGTCTCTCTCTCTCTCTCTCTCTCTCTCTCTCTCTCTCTCTCTCTCTCTCTGTTGGAAAGGACAATGTGACGCCCCTTAGTTCATTGTAATTGAGCTTGCTCTGTCTTTTATTGTCTTGTCTTGTATGTATTGCTTGATGTTGTCTTTTATCTGTCTCCATGTGTCCATGTAAGGTCTTGTGTGTTATTTCCTGAATTTTGTCTTACTTTTTCTCCTCTGATTCTCCTTGCAATTTTTGCCCAATTGAGCTGATAAGATCAGGTGCAGATGTATAGGACGAAAAATCCAAACTCTCTCTCTCTCTCTCCCTCTCTCTCTCTCGCCGACGCCAACGGGATCCGTCCCAAAACCAATATGCCCCACCCCGTCCCTTCGGTAGAGATGGGGCGAGTGGGGATGAGGGGGGGGGGGGGGGTGACATAATGACCATGAGTGTAGGGTTATGTTTATCATATAACCATTTATATTGGATATTATTGCCTTTAAATTTGACAATTGTTCAACAGAAAATACATAGTTTTCATGGAAGTCGTCATGACATTATTTGTTCCCACCAAAGTGTTATGTAACGTGTGGTCATACGATTTTTATGACTTAACGTTATCCTCTGTTTAAGCGCCATCATCATAAGGTAAATGTTATAATGTCGTTTGCTACCTCGTAGGTGGGGGGGGGGGGGGGGTGGGGGTTGGGATGTGGAGAGCCTCCCCCGAGTCTGCTACAAATCTGCTTTTGGCGTTAAGAATTAACGTGAAAGCTTTATAATATGTACCGGATACCCTCTCTTATCTAGATCTATGGTTGATAGCTTAAATACATGAAATGTCCATACAGAAAGAGGTACGAGAAAAGTCAGGGAGTGCCACAATCACAAACCGCGGCCCTTCCTAGACCCCAATTGATCGAAAAGAAATGAACCACGTAAGCTAATTAAACAATGGGCTACTCTCTGCAACTAAATGTTTTGAAATCTTTTTACAAGATGTATGTTCTATTATTATTTTTTTTTACCTTTTCCTTAATACAATTGATACCTGTCGCATGGGAGAATACACGGTTTGACATTGCATTCAGAAATCTTTTAGTCCAGCCAATGCTTTCTTTCATGTTATGTGACAAATGTTTGGCTTGAAGTTTGCACTATTACTCAGTCGCTTTATCCTGACACTGGGTGACTGACCAGTATTAGCTCTAGCTCTACTATGTTGAGTGTCAAGCAAACGAATAGCTAGTAGGCCTACAATGTTTCGACTTTAGAATCGTTAGTATTAGTCAGCTAAGAATCAAATTAACTACACCCAAATCGGAATCTCTACCACAATACTGTCTAATTTAGATTGATAACAGAAAGGTACATGCACTAGAAGTAAGCATACATACCTTTATGACTCTTTGAGCAAATTCAACAAAAGACAAAATGACGATATATTATTTGCATTCTATTTTACAGAAAATAAGCTTTGCGGATTAATGTAAATTGTCTCCTTAGGCATGAACTATCAAAGCTATTTTTCTGAAAGAAAATAAAAACTTGTTCAAAATGTCGTCTGTTGAATTTTTTACCAGCATTCTACGCGCTAAAGCATAAACAAAAGGTTTACATAAGGTTTTAGAGGCATATCTGACAGAAAATACATGTTGCGTCCGTATTTAAAGCAGATATTTATGTTGTGCATTTTTATCTTCCTTGATATCTATATGTAGTATTAGTATGCTAAATTTCCGGGATGTATGAAATGTAGATACTCTCAAAAATATTTTTTTTCTGTTCATGCGATCAGATTTCATTCGGAACTTTTATACTGGAACTTAAAATTTGTATCTAATAAAAGATGAAATTGTACTAAGACCCTTTACAAATATTTCCAACAAGCACTGACTCGGAATCCAATTTTTTTGTTTTCATTTTGTCAACTCTCTACACACATATCCTAGTCTCGTCACTCATAACCGCACGCGCTGCTCATTCTGCCCTATAATTTTAACATTGTTACGTTTTTATTGGTTGCATTGATGGTTTGCATTGTTATGATTGTAATACGTATGCCAAATGACGGCGTCTGTCCAATTTAAGTTGTTATGCAAGATGTAGATATGGCTGAAAAAATTAATTTTAATGGGTAAATCGTCCAAAATGGCATCAAATTCGGAGCGATTGTCGCCAGAAAGGAACAAATTCCAGGAACCGTAGCTATATTTTGACGTAAATTTTGGTGCTGGGTTGCAGGGAATTCAATTCCGCGCAGTACAGCTTTCTCCTATTTTTAACATAACGCCCTTCTAGACGACAAAAGCCCCAGATTGTCGACAACCCACATGAAATACCCACCTTTTTAGCTCGCGCTACTCATGTCCGGATATTCGCGTCACGTATTTCTTTGCATAATAATTGGCCATGAGTGACGAGATTACTGCCCGTGAATATAAATAGATCTGTAGTGGCTCTGTCTGTATGAACAGGTCCCAGTTTTTATTTTAAACTATTAAAAAATTAAGGTGTAAGTTTCTGTCCTACGTAATATATCTGATATTGTCCACTTCGGCTGTGATTCTTTCTTTCTTTCTTTCTTTATTTCTGTTTTCTCCATAAAATGTGATGTTGGATCTCATTGGAATCACCTGCCAGATGATTTTAATTAGATCCCCCAGCTTTTTGCATTTAAGGAGAAATAAGAAAAAAAAAAGAATTCAACTGTACAGACTTGGCAAGTTTTTGTAACAAAAGCTAAGGCCAGAGCTGTAGATAAAATAACAATTCAGATTGTTTTCTATGTTTTGCGAAAAAATGTAGGTAATAATTAGAAGTGCCTTGGAAATGTACTTCTAAGAGTACCTACAATATATGTTTTTGAGTAGAAAAAAAATATATGAATACAATAGCTCTTGATAAGATGCTTTTTTTTATGTCGCAATTTGCAGGTACTCATTTGAAGCGTCAAGGTGAGGCACTTCATAACTTGATGAGGTGCTTCTTATGAGTACCAACAACTTCTGTTGGAAACAAAGAACACACAAAGTTACGAAAATCGAAGACTCGGCTTGATTGAGTCTGTTCATTTGCAACACTGTAGTTTGCGAGGCTGCATACGCCCCCTAGTAACCACCGCGGGTTTAAAGCACTTTTACCGCAGCCACATGCATCAAAGCGATAACATGAAAATCAAATTATTCACAATGATAAACAGAACAAGACAACAGATGTACGTTAAGGCAACAGATGTACGTTCTTCAAATTCAATTGCGGATGAGAAGGAGCATTTTCCACAAACAACAGGATTTTTCTACCCTGTCCACACATACGCATATCCAGTCCTAACTCAAAAAGTTTTTGATCATCCAAGCTTTTTATTGTTCCCATAAGTCATTAGAAGGGGATATGAGTTCATCCTACTGAAACACTATGATTTGGCCTTAAAATTACTTAGACCCAAGTGCAGTCTTTTTTGACTTTTATTTTACTCTACTGTAGCCGTAACAAATTTCCCCGTACATCATCATAGTGCAGGTTATATTTTAATCTCCTTTGGGATCATTGAGCCCATCCTGGGTATTTTGAAAATCGAATACGCTTAAGTCGGGGCTAGAGGGCATATGCAGTCTCGCAAACTACAGTGTTGCATATGAAAAGACTCAAGTAAACCAAGTGTCCGATTTTCGTGATCTTGTGTGTTCTTTGTTTCCAAAGACAATCTTTCCTGACTTTTATTCTGCACGCTTTGAAGTTCTTTGATGAATAAATTGACCCGAAATAATATCTTCCAGTGTTGGCATCATTTTTACAGCACTCAGTCACCCAGGTGTTTAGCTGTTCATTGGCACTGATGCTATGTTTCTGTCGCTTTCTTTCCGGGTTATCATCGTTGTCACTGTGGGCCAGATACTCTGCCTTTCTTTTGCGAGTGTCCTGAAAGTAGACAGTAGGTAAAAATGTTCAAACATTTCTGCATTTGTTATTTTTCTTATCTCTTTGCGAAAATACACTCCTTGGGTATTCACTGGAATTATCTCAGTGAAGCTATTGCAATTAGTATCCAAACTGTTTACATGGAGAAATAAGAAACAACAAGTGCTTGATACTCCCATCAGCTAGCAAAGCTGCGATACACAGGTTTCTATTATATCTGAAACCACTTTAGATCTGAGCAAATACTGTAGACCAAGATCAGACACAGACATGAAAAAAATGGCCACTTTGACAAGTCAACAAGGTTTTTGCAGAATAAAGTATTCTGGTAGGCCATTATATCGTTCTGACAGGTCAAGCTGGTAAAAGAACGTCATTTCTTTTGAGAAACATGCTAGTAACATTAAAATGTATGGAGAAAAGTTGACGAATTGTTTCTATTCATTATTGATAGTACGACTCACCTTTTGAGCGAAAGCATACATATATCGAAACTTGTAAGTGGGCCTAAACATAATTTTGCACAAATATTGTACATTACCATTGTACCATATAAACAGGATTCATTGTTTTAGGGAGTGTTTTATTCATGGGGTATTTAAAATAAAGTAATATTGCTTGGATTGAGGTCTTTTCCATTCGTTATCAGTCTGTTTCTCTCTTTTGTCTGTGGCTATCTGTACCACCTTTCAAATGTCCAATCAAGAATGGCTATGAGAGAAACAGAGATTTTTATAGGGTGGGAGGAATGGTGGACTGTACATTTTGAAATAGCAAGTGCTATTTTCTCTGGAATCAGGAGGTGAGAGGAATAGTCTGCATAGCATGTTATACAGGGACATTGTTTTCTAAGTTATGTCGAAATGGCCTTTTGGAGACATGAAAAACAAAACACAAGATGGTGTTGAAGTTCTATCATTATTTTAGTTTCCTACAGAAGATTCTGATGATAAAGTTTAAAATATTGTTGATCAGCAGACAGTGTGAAGAATTTTAGTTGTTGTACACAAACGTGTCAAAGTAGTTTTAAAAGCATTGTATGCACATACAATGTCAAATATAATTCAACTGTTTTTCTGAAATTGTCACGGTACTAAAAAAAGGTAAGAGAAAAGTCCAGGGAGTGCCACAATCACAAACCGCAGCCCTTCCCAGACCCCAAGAGGAAGAGGAAACCGACAAATCCAAACAAGCACAAATCGAACAAACGTACGAAAAGCACTAAAATTAGCTCTCTCTTCCCCAAGCGAGGTAATCGCAATACTAAAAGGACTAAACAACACAAGAACAAAATGACACATGGAAAGACATACAACAAATCGCCTCGTAGAATAAACCACAAAGCAACAAAAAGTAAGACTAACACCGGGACCGCCTTAGAACGGTCAGTAGAGTAAATCACCGGGGGGGGGGGGGGGGGGTTTAAAGCACTTTTACAGCTAGCTAACTTCACCCTGGGTCCCGATGCTACTCTTAATACAGAAACACATAAAAAATCGGTTCGCATAAAGGCTCCCAACTCAGCCAATGCATCAAAGCGAAAACACAAAAATCAAATTAATCACTATAATAAACAAAGACGAGTACTCATTGCTAATTCTACTGTATGCCAGAGTAAATGAAAACCAAAAGTTGAACCACGGCGGGCCAAGCCAAAGACAGATCGTCAAGCCCCAACCCACTGGTTAAAGTTTTACGAAGAGGCCGTCATTTGTTCTGAGGCCCGAACCGCCGTCGTGCAATTAAAGAGTGAAGCATAGCCATCAACAATGATTGGGTTGACAACTAGGCATGCAGTCTGCCGCATAATATCCAGGCTATAGCCAATTCTTTTATAACGGTTAATAAGTTTTCTGAATTGCTCCGGAAAGTTAGATTTACCTACAATTTTTCTAAATCTGTACACTAAGTCACCGTAAAATTCTGGTTCCGATATACCTTGTTGCAGAAGTGTTTTCAGACTGACGCTATATTTTTCTAACAAGGCACTGTGTCTGCGATAAAATTTCGAAAACGCCTTACGAAGTTAAAAATAACGATAGCCCTGCCTAAGAAGTTTAGCAGTAAGGGCTTTGTTACCGTAGTTAAAGTCATTAAGATTTGCAGAAGCCCTGGCGAATCTAATAAGTTGAGATATGTATACCCCATATGAGGTACGCCGGGGGACATCGCCATCCAGAAAAGGGAAATTGACTATATCAAAATCAAAATCATCTCGTTTATCATAAATTTTGATGGAAACCGTACCATTAGAAATACATAGATTCAAATCCAAAAAGGATGCCTCGGTATCGGAAGAATTTGCAATATTTAATTGGAGTTCCGTAGGGTATATCCGGTCCTCCATGAATCTTCATGAAACGTTCACAAAACCTTGGTTCCGCGTGTAAACATCAAAATAAAACATGACACGGCATCGTGATCATGTTTACTTCAACATCTTACTAATTTTCACCTTAATAAACGTGCTGATCGTTATCTGCTATATTAAAGTGTCATTTAAGTTTATGATGGGGCACTTATGAAAAAAAGTATTACCTCATCCTCTTGTATTTAATATTTTCAGTGCTGTTTTCTTCTTGGATATACACGAGTGTTTACCGTGAAGGGCTGAAAAGTACCTGTAGGGTATGTTTACAATGAAACAAAGAAGTTCCGCGTTTTTATTGAAAATTTAAAATTTGGCGATAAACATAAGTGATATTACACTAATTCTGTTTGATTTTAATTACATTAAAGTACGTAGAAGCGTGCAAATTTGCCCCATAGTTAGAAAAGTTACGATCTTTCGTCGTCCGGAAGGAGACTCGAGTAAGAATACATCGAAACGTTTAGTTATAAGGCTCTTAGAAAAGCTGTGTGAGGAAAATGACCAAAAAGTTCAACACACGTTTTTATTCTCACTACTGCCTGCAACTGAAGGCATAGATTAAAGATCGAACCATGTTAAACATTTACAATTACACCAAAATAAAAGAAGATGCTGTTTTTGGACCAATCTTGAATTCAGTGGCAGGTCTGTGAAACGAGTTTACTGTTGACACATTTCAGCTTGAAGGCTATCAAGGCGACTGTGTAATTAGTGGCATGTCAGAAATAATGACTGCCCGTTCTAACAAATCAAAGAAAAATCCAATAGCTGTTCCTCAATGGCACAATTACAGATATATAAAGAAACAATGATGTATAAACGTGTCCCCCAAAATGTAAAGGAATAACTAATCGACGGTAGGGTGTATTCTGGTATATTTCTGGTAATACTTGCATTCGGCACTTGCAGTCAAAAGTAGCTGAGCCAAAATTTATCGCAAGTGGTGAGCATTTCTTTCATATAGGTTTTATATGAGGACGTGCTGCTGAACTGAAGTTCTAACTTCCATACCCCATCCACAAATTTTCAACAATTAATGTCAGCGAGGCCTTAAGAAGAGAGGCATACAAATTGAAAGAATTGCCGCTCCTAAAATGTTTGCATACGAGCTGTAACGTCAGGAGAAAAAGAAAGAAAACAATAAAAAATATGAATAAAAAAAAAAAAAAAAAAAAAAAAAAAAAAAGTAAAAAGATGAATAAAAAAAAAAACAGAGTCAATACCCAACTTTTTATTGCTGTCAATATTGACTCTGTTTTTTTTTTTTTTTTTTTTTTTTTTTTTTTTTCGTTTTTAATGAGTAAGCTCAAAAATCCAAAGAAACAGAACCAAAGAAATAAGATTATAGTCACTCCACTGCTATAATTTATGCAACAATTGCTATTGCAAGGACGTGTGTATTATGAGCAAAAGCTGGTTCACAACGTGAGAAACAGCTTTTTATGTCATATGCGGGAAGAAACCGATGAATTTGCCGTAATGAAGCTCTTACTGCCAAACTTCTTAGCAGGGCTATCGTTATTTCAAACTTCGTAAGGCGTTTTCAATTTTTTTATGGCAGACACAGCGCCTTGGTAGAAAAATATAACGTCAGTCTGAAAACATTTCTGCAACAAAATATATCGGAACCAGAATTTTACGGTGATTTAGTGTACAAATTTAGAAAAATTGTAAGAAAATTGAACTTTTTGGAGCCGGCCTACTGCATGCCTAGTTATTAACCCAGTCGTTTTTATGGCTATGCTTCACTCTTTAATTGCACGACGGCGGTTCGGCCCTCAGACTCAATGACGGCCTCTTCGCAAAACTTTAACCAGTGGGTTGGGGCTTGACGATATGTCTTTGGCTTAGCCCGCCGTGGTTCAACTACTGATTTTCATTTACTCTGGCACACAGTAGAATTAGCAATGAGTACTCGTCTTTGTTTATCATAGTGATTAATTTGATTTTTATATTTTCGCTTTGATGCATTGACTGAGTTGGAAGCTTTTATGTGAACCGAATTTTTATGTATTTCTGTATTAAGAGTAACATCGGGACCCAGGGTGAAGTAGGTCGGCTGTAAAAGTGCTTTAACCCCACGCACCTCCCACCCCGCCCGGTTGTTTATTGTACTGACCGTTTTAAGGCGGTGGTCCTGGTGTTGTTCTTACTGTTTGTAGCTCTTTGTAGCTTTGTGGTTCCCGCATTTTTTCTTCTTCTTTTTTTTTTCTTTTTTTTTTTTTTAATATGTGTTGTGATGCAATCATTGTGGTCACCGTCTTCAATATCTGCCCACTTTGCTTTCTCTTTTACTAGCTGTGTTGTGATGCTAGCATTTTGGTCACCTTCAACAGCTGCCCATTTTGCTTTCTGTTTTACTAGCTGTAATTAGGTTTTATTAGCTGTGATTAAGTGTGCCATCGGGACCCAGGGTGAAGTTAGTCGGCTGTAAAGGTGCTGTAACCACCTCCCGGTGGTTTATTCTACTGACCGTTCTAAGGCGGTGGTCTCGGTGTTAGTCTTACTCTATGTTGCTTTGTGGCTTATTCTGCGACGAGATTTGTTTTAGTCTTGCCTTGTGTTGTTTTGTTCTTGTGTTTTTCAGTCCTTTTAGCATTGCTATTACCTCGCTTGGGGAAGAGAGAACTAATCTTAGTGCTTTTCGTACGTTTGTTTGATTTGCGCTTGTTTGGTTTTGTCTGTTTCCTCTTCCTCTTGGTGTCTGGGAAGGGCTGCGGTTTGTGCGGTCCCTGGACTTTTCTCTTACCTTTTATGGCTTTCGTGACATTAGCTGAGCTTGCATGCTAAATATCAAGAGTTTCATGAAGCGGCTTGAATGAGAAATAAACATAATGTACTCCACAAAAACATCAAGCTACGGCTACCATCATTAATGAACGAGTCTTTGTAATATATATTTTTATCCCGTTTTCCGCCAAAATACAGAACAATAACATGAGTATGTAGGGATCTACATTACAGACATTTTCAAAATTTTGCGTTTTCAAATCAGGAACTCCATACATATGTATTAATGTGCATAGTGCATAGTAGCCAAACCCTGCCCCATTTCCTATTGCGTGCATACCTCTAGAAAGAGGGCGCATCAATATAAATATAAAAACAGCGTGACATTAGTAGACTATGTGTGTCATGTTACAATTTTACTCTCTCTCTCTCTCTCTCTCTCTCTCTCTCTCTCTGAAATAAATGACACTGAGCTATATTATTAGATCACAATTATTAATACATCAGATGTATTCCTACATTCAGTTTCGAAAATACCATTCAAGACAGAATGTACACTTCCTCTCGTTTTGGCTGGATTATTTTCATTTTTTATAGTCAGTATAACAGTATAAAAGTAAATCAAAGTCACTGTCCTGTAATAGTGAAGTACAAAACAAAAATGTTAGGATGCTTATGGTTTTGCGGCCTTCGGAGTGCAGCATGGCAGAACAAAGACTATGGCAGAATCCTCACCCCCCTAACCCCCCCCCCCCCCCCCCACACACACACACACACACCAACACCACCGCCTCCCCTGTCTAGTGGATAAGGATAGATAGATTTGTAGATTTTATAAAAAGCATTTCCTCGAAAACAGAACAAAACAGATGGAACGAATAACGCTTCATGTTTAATTGTTCCCTATTCTGGATACCTTCACTTATATCTTTAATAAAGATAGATTTCGAACATAAGTGCCTGAAAGCTGCACCTAAATGAAGTATACGAATGTTTTATACGCCATTCAACAGAATAACAGACTAACATAAATTTAGAGAATGTGTCTATTGAAATGAGTCTGAGCTTAAGTGTTTCATGAAAAACAATAAAATTAAAGGCATTAATAAGAACAGTAGAAAAATGTATAGAATGACAATTCAGATTTATTATTAGACAGAGGTGTCTTTGTGGAAAATGTAGAGTGTAATCTAAGAGATGAATCGTAATATTGACCCAGGATGTACATTTCTCACTTCATTAACTCTCTCAGCTCGAGAGACCAAAACGAATGATTATCTAAACAGTGCAGATCCAGATGAGAGGCTCCTCACGAGCCGTCTCATCAGGATCTACACTGCTTGCTACTCCTTTCTAGATTTGGGTTTAACTTCCCTATTGTCAATAAGCGTCCAAATTCAAAGACGGAATAGTCCACTACAGAAACTCAGGGGTGAAATGGGTAACATGACTTACGATCATTTGGTGCAGACTGTGGTTTATAGTTATTGCTTTTTCTGAGCAATTGTAATTCTGGCTTTGTAAGATCTCATCTTACGTACGTACAAACATTCATTACGGTATACATCACGGTAAATGAATAACCGTAGAAATACAATTTCTGTTTTCTAAAACCTTTTTGACAGCATCGTTTATTAGTCTGGCTTCAGAGATTAAAGTACGATCATTTAAACTCTTTGTTATAGTACTCTTCGAATTGAATCTAAAACGAGACCCATTAACACTCCAAACGCACGGAAATATAACAGTGGTCATAAAGCATTAGAATTATGTGAGTTAAGGTTTTCGCACCATAAAATATAGGGCGATAATGATGATTTGGTCTGGACAGACAGATTTATTTAGTCGACATTGGATTGATTTGACAAACAAATTTAAATGCAATTAAAAACATCACAAAAACATACCTATATAATTTGACCCTCTCAAACCCAACTTTTATATAGTAACACTGGGGTTTACAGGGGTATACATTATTTTTTCTTATTTCTGCTCAAAAAGATAGATTGTGGGTAACGAGTCTAACGAGTACGCACAATCTATGTTTTGAACAGAAATATGAAAAGATATCAGATTCTTTTATCTGAAAACTTTCAGGTTTTAGTGGTGAAATTTTCAATATATTTGAACAGGCGTGTTTTTTGTAAAGAACAGCAGAATTCAAAAATGTGGCACAAAGTTTGCCTAACAATGTATACCCATGTTTTACTATATAACCATGACGTCAGAAAAGTACATTCGGACATTTGCGCCAAACGAAGATGCAGATCAGCTTGCTCATTTGCGCAGTCTGATCTAAATCTTTATGAGGCGCATGTTGGATAGTCAAGTATGCAAGTTTGTTTTGTTTTTCATGCGAACAATGAAGACTCTTATCCGTCTGCGAGGATCGAAAACGGACATCTTTTTATCTGTTGCAGTCCTACTTTGTTTATGCCTCTGTGGTTTCATATGTGTTGTTTGTGTTGTTCTATTTTTCCCCATCTCATCTTCCTTTCGTGTCCCGGGAGGGTTTCGCCATTGTGTCATTTCCTGGGTATATTTTTGTTGCAAGTCAGAAGGTAAGCTTTCTCACGCTGCGGGCTCATATTTAGAATAGGTTAACTTCGGTGTTTTTTATTACTCGTACATGGATGTATAAACGTACATGAAATGGCATACAGAATCGCCCATCACCATTTAGGGTATCTGTAGTTTAGGGTAATATTTAGAATTTTCTTTTATATATGTAAGAAAGGACAACACTGCTAAGATAAGCTTTGTTTCTTGTGCACCTTTAAACCTTTCACCACTGTAGACGAAGGTAGATACTTTTGCAAACAGTTAAGATCCAGATGAGACGGCTCATGATGAGCCGTCTCATCTGGATCTTCACTGTTTGCCATTATGTTCTTGAATTACATCTGTCAGACTTTTGGCAGCAATGAATGTGTCCAGATGCAGCGATGGAAGAATGTTTCAGAAAAACAGAATAATAAGACCTATGAAGAGTAATCTGTTTAATTGCAATAACAGGTGTTACTCATGCCCAGCATTTATATTTCTTACAATGCAAGCAGAGACTTATGGTAATTGTTGAAAACAATATAACTTAAGGGAATTGATACACTTAATACACATATTCTTATTTCCTCAGAGAACATATGTTTTGGATATTTGTTAGAATCGCCTCAGTGAGGCGATTCTAACAAATATCCAAAACATATGTTTATAAAATTTAATCTGTTCAAATTTTATGAAACTTTTCAATCCGGTCAGATCTAACCATTTTTTTAGTCATTTCGCGCACGCCATCCTACATCTCCTCCCTCCCATTTTTTATTGAATGAGAATGCCATGGCAGAGGCAAACATGTTCTATGGGACTGTTAGTGTTAAGTACTGAAAGTGTTATCCATAATATTTTAAGAGTTAATCTTTCAAAATTGCTTTTGATTCCTTGTTGTAAAGGTGGCGGGGCTATTCTGAAAGGAAAGAATTTGCTGCCCCGAGGGAATAATTTTTGACTTCAAAGCAAATACCTTTGTAGGAGGGCATCGATGTGCTGCAAAGCAAACACAAAACGTGTCCTCTTTGGCCACAATGCAGACAATCTACCAAGGATATACATATGAATTCCCCTTATATTAACCCATTTATACCAAGTGGACCCTTCTACGTTAACTTTTTGGACCAGTCCATTTGCAATAAAAAGCATGAAATTTCTATTTAGCTTTTATTACATATGTATTACCCCGTTTCAAATTCCTGTAATTAATGCACAGTGTAGACCCTGATCAGACGCCATGTTTTGCGCATCTGATCTGGGTCTACACTGTTTGCAAATGTTCCTTCAGTGGGACGCTAGGCATAAACGGACTCATCTGGATGAACAACTTCCACAGATATATTGCTCTGTTTTCTACTTTTGTTTATTTATTTGCATGTTTAGGATTTATTTATACAAAGTATGCATGTATTTATCATTTAATCAATAAATTTATTTCGAAAAACAGAAATTAATTTTATACCATGTCTAGCATTTGAAATCAAATAATTTATTATTTGTAACGCAAACGTTGGTAAATGCTATGTGGCGGCCTTTTGCAGTTTAAATTCGTTGGCCTGAGATAACTTCATTTATCAGTCCTGTTTTCGACGAACTTGTTTCTTATTTGTATTCAATTCGAGCAATTAAACCCTTATCCGGTACCTGAAAGCTGTCTTTCATGACTGTGGTTCCACTAGATTATTTTATTTATTTATAAAACTATAGCGGGCCGTTATCGGGTAGCTGACGGGCCGATAACGGCCCGCTACATGTATAGATTTATAAAGAATGCTAGTTGGGACCCCTCCATTTCCAAATCAGTTAAAAAGGCACTTTAAATCCAATTTAAGGAAACAATAGAAATGCAGTTTAATATAAAAGGCACTAGTCACAAAGTATAAGCTGCAAGTGCCCCGAAATTATACCAATATATGCGGGTCACGTAAGACCTTAAAAAAACAACACATGCTTACTAACCGACAAGCCAATATAAAAACGGAACCACAAAAAGACCCTTTACATTTCTTATGTTAATATTATCACTCTCAACGCGGCAGTCCAAAACAATTACAGGTATCTTGGCAAACAGTGTAGAGCCAGATGAGACAGCGTGTTATTAGCCGTCTCATCAAGATCTACACTTTTTGCCAGTCTGTTTTTGATTTTATACTGAAACCCCTATTTGCAACAATGAATATGTCCAAATCCAAGGATAGAAAAAGTCCACTTTAGAAATTCAGTGGTCGAAGGGTTAATAAATTTTTGCATTAGCCCAACAGTGATGTCATAGAAGCATGGCAAAATATATTTGGGCCAGCCTCTAAGAAAAGGGACCTTAGAATATATGCGAACAGCGAAGATCCAGACCAACGTGCGCATCCGCGCTATCTGGTCAGAATCTTTGCTGTTCGCCTACACAATATAGGTACATTGTTTAAGATACTTGACTAAAAGCAAAGATAACCAGACGCGTTGCTGCGCAAACTGATCTGGGGCTTCGCTATTCGTATATGCCCTAAAGGCCTTTTTGTTACCTTGCGGCCCGATTTCTACATGGACATCTGTTACATAGTCAACTGGCCATACGTCAGGCGCGACATGTTTTGTTACCCCTCGCCACAGTTTTGGGTCGATTGTTTCGATCCAAAGTTACTAAAGAATCTGAGTTATATTGCTTTTGTCCACTTGACTATCGCTGACCAATAAAGATAATCCGTGAAAAAAAGCGTTTGTACAAAATCCAGGCAACAGTTAATTATAGCCGCGCCAGTCTTATCGCTGTGACGTCGGACTGCTGTGTAGAGGGTTATTTGTAAAACCTGGACAGTGCTTGGACATTGGCAAACAATCCAGATCCAGAATAGACGCGGCGTCTGATCAGGGCCCACAATGTTTGCATCCCAGCAGGCACACAACGTTAAAATGACGTCGTATCAACGTCGATGCGACGTGATCACGTCGCATCGACGTTGATACGACGTCATTTTGATGTTATGTGCCTGCTGGGTTAAATAACACGAACAGGTTACACTCGGAGACAATCGATCTACCATTTCTGCTTTCAGGTAAACTGATTCCACTTCTGGAGAATGGTGCTCTAAGCGTTTCTATAATGACTATGCTGGCAGTAACGGCGGAAAGATACAACGCAATTTGTCACCCGTTTAAGCGTAACATCACGTGTACAAAAACTACAGCGACAAAACTAATTCTCATTATATGGATGCTTGGCTTTGTTTTGTGCTCGCCTTTTGTTCTTATGACAGATGTGGAAAATGCTTTATTCTACGACGGAACACCTATAGAAGTCTGCAGAACGCTTGTCCATAGTTTATGGCGCTATGTGTATATAATACTAGTGTTTGTATTCTTCTTTGCTCTTCCCGTTTTTATCTTGACATTTATGTACGCTGGAATCATAAAGCAGCTGATCTCAGACTCCCTAAATTTATTTGTTGCTAAAGGTAATCGTTCAGCCGCGCTTACTTTGCGGGCGCGAAAGCAGGTGGTTCATATGCTCATTTTTATTGTCGTACTATTTTTTGTTTCGCTCTGTCCGTTTCGTATTGTCTCATTATGGCTCATATTTACACCAACGGAGAAAGTTATACGTATAGGCCTAGAAGGATATCTAAACCTAATGTCTTTCACCAGAATCATGATGTACATAAACAGTGCGGGGAACCCAGTCATATACAGCCTAACATCAACCAAGTTTAAAGCGGCATTTAAAAGGGTTTTACGAAGCAACAACTCCAGAAGAAGCAGCTTTACTACGCGGAGATACATATTTGGCCAGAAAAGACAAGGTAAGTAGTCTGGTAACATTATATATAGGCTGCGTCAAGCGAAAAAGTGTCTTCGAACATGCGCAAAAAGCGCAGATTCAGATCATCCTGCCCATACGCAAAGTATCACCTGGACCTCTGCTTTCCCTTGATACATTCTGTAGTACCCAATGATTCTGTTAGCGGACAATGAAGGCCCTGATCAGACTGCGCGGATGCGCAGACTTGGTTGTCCGCATATGACGGAAGACACGTTTACGCATGGCGTGACCCATATAGTGTTGAAAACTAATGTTCAACTTATATAGAAAATTTTCAAGACTGAACGTGAGCTGACACGTACAGTTTTCTAAAATGTCAAGGCAAACTGTTCGTAAAAATAGTTGCATTATCTGCACTGAATCTGCCTTCCGAAAATCAATTCCAAACATACCAGAGTTAGCATGTTCCAGAGCCATAACATAAAAAATGTAATTGTACCGACAGCTATCTATTGATGTATATTATATGAGCCGCAACTTGAGAAAACGTCCCATCTAATATGTGCGCTTACAGAAGCCTTCAATCAGCTTCATCATCATAGCTTTATCTCAAAATCCAGTGTCGATTTACTCGGTTCTTAAACAAATTGAAGTGAATAGCTGTTTTGCTCTGAATGTCGTAATTAAATGTCAGTATAAAACTGTCACAACAGGCAAGACTATGACAGCAAATGCCAACTTTGTTACATTGACTCTTTTATGCCTTTTCAGCTTTGAATTTCTCTTCTGGTTAACTATTTTGTTGTTTTGTTGCGGAGATATACATCCAAATCCGGGACCTTTAAGTACGTCTTCCATGTATCCACTTTCTGAAAGTTCTTCTTCAGCAATGTCCGACAATATATTTAACTCTCTTAATGTAAGCCACAATTTATCGTTCGTTCATTATAATGTCCAATCTATCCTATCCAAACTTGAAACCTTGTATACGGAATTATTTGAATTTGATATACTAGCATTCTCTGAAACTTGGCTTAGTCCGAATATTGATATAAATGCTTTATATCTCCAATCATACAATAAACCTGAGCGGAAAGACCGAGTAGAAGATAATCATGGTGGAGTAATTTATGTCAAAGAGGGTATTCATTATAAAAGGCGTGATGACTTAGAAATCAGGGGAATCGAATGTATATGGATTGAAGTAGCTAATCATCACAAACATGTCTTATTTGGATTGATTTACAGACCACCTAACTCTGATGCCAGTTATGCTTCTTCTATTGAGGATTCAATAGCTTTAGCCGTCGATACAGGAATATCTGATATCATTATAACTGGAGATTTTAATTTTGATGTACTGAAGTCTCAAACAGCAAGAAAAATCGGCTCCCTTTGCGTCCAATTCTCACTGTATCAGCTGCTTAATAATCCAACTCATTTTACTGAACACTCTTCTTCCTTGATAGACTTGATACTTGTAAGTAATAAGAATCACGTTTTGCTTAGTGGAGTCGGAGAGCCTTTTCTTAATCAGCCGTTGCGCTATCACTGCCCTGTCTATGGAATCCTCAAATTCTCTAAACCTAAAACCATCTCTTTTATACGTCATGTGTGGTATTATGAAAGAGGCGATTACAACTCGTTACGCGAAAAAGCTTCTGAAATACCCTTGGAATCTTTACAAAGCAATAAAATTGATCTTTACGCAAACAATTTACACTCAGCTGTTGTTAAAATTGCACATGAATGTATACCCAATAGACAAGTTCGAGTGAAAATATCAGAGCCTTCATGGCTAACCACCTATGTAAAACGACATATACGTAAACGAAAACGGGCATATCGTAAGGCTAAAAAATCAAACTTAGAACATGATTGGCATAAGTTTAGGAAAATACGCAATGCGGTAGTAAAACTGATTCGAGAATCTAAACAATCTTATTATGACAAACTAAAGGACAAGCTTGCTTCTGGCTCACTTTCAGCAAAAAATTGGTGGTCTACATTAAAATTCTGCATTTCGCCGAGCTCCAAAACATCCATTCCACCTCTCGAATACAATGATAATATTTATACAGATGAATTGGATAAAGCCAATATTTAAAATATTTTTTTTCAAAGTCAAACTATTTTGGATGAAACAAATGCCATTCCTCCTGATATACCACCTGCCCCGTTTGAACATTTAAATAGAATTGTTCTTAGTCCAATCGAAGTGGAATCTGTTCTCAAATTGTTACCACTTGGTAAGGCCGCTGGACCAAACGGTTTAAGTAATTGTATATTGCGTGAATTAGCTTGTGAACTATCTTTTCCATACTGTTCTCTCTTTAATCAATCTTTACGCATGGGTAAGCTACCAATTACTTATAAAGAGGCTAATGTTTGTCCAGTACCTAAAAAAGGTGATTTATCTATTATCTCTAACTATCGCCCTAAATCCTTGCTCAATTCTGAAAACAAGGTTTTTGAAAAACTGGTATTTAAATATTTGTTTAATCATTTCCGTGACAATAATTTGTTATCTTCATTTCTCCCCGGTATCTCAACTGTTAATCAGCTAACTTTTCTGTATAATACCTTCTGTCAGGCATAAGATTCTGGTAAAGAGGTACGAGCCGTCTTCTGTGACATCAGTAAAGCATTCGATCGTGTATGGCACTCTGGCCTCATTTGTAAATTGCTTGCTGCTGGAGTCACAGGAGAGGTTCTTGCCTGGTTCTAGGATTAGCTTGAGGACAGAAAGCATAGTTATTCTCCCTTCTGCTACCTCTGACTGGGTATATATTCAAGCTGGAGTGCCTCAAGGCTCAATATTATTGTACATTAATGATATTGTAACTGATATAGGCTCAAACATCCGTCTTTTTGCGGACGACACTAGTCTCTTTATAATTGTAGATAACCCTTTAACTGCTGCTGACTGTCTGAATTCCGATCTTTCTAAAATTTCACGATGGGCTGCTACCTGGCTTGTGTCGTTTAACCCAACTTAAACTGAATCCCTTCTCATTTCGCGTAAACTAAACCAAGCTGGTCATCCATCGCTCTTCATACAAAACCACGAAATAACTGAAGTAAAGTCCCGTAAACACCTTGGTGTAAACATTTCTGATGACTGTACGTGGCATCATCATATAGAATACGTAAAAGAAAAGGCATGGTCTAGAATAAATATGATGCGAAAGCTGAAATTCAAATTAGATAGGAAATCATTAGAAACAATTTATTTTGTCTTTGTCCGACCTATCTTGGAGTACGGAGATACTATTTGGAACAACTGTACACAATATGAAAAAGCTGATTTAGATAAAATACAAACTGAGGCTGCTAGGATAGTAGTTTGAGCAACAAAACTTGTTTCTGTTAATGCGCTATATACAGAAACGCGATGGGAAAGGCTTGAACAAAGACGGGAAAATCACCAACTCATTCTATTTTACAAAATGATGAATCACTTAACTCTTCTCTATCTTTCCTCTTTAGTTCCACAGTCTGTTAGTGCGGTCTCTAGCTACAATTTGCGTAACTCAAACGATCTCCAAACCGTCGATGCTAGGACAAACATATACTATCATTCTTTCTTACCCTCTGCAGTGAGGGGGTGGAATAATCTTGCTACTGAAGCGAGGCTATCTGATTCTGTAAATTCCTTCAAAATTTTTCTTAAATAAGACAAAATACCTGTTCCCAAATATTTTTACTCGGGTAATAGAAAGGCACAAATTCTACATACCCGACTGCGAACAAATTGCAGTTCACTTAATCTAGACCTATTCCTGAAGAACGTTTCGGATTCACCACTTTGTCGTTGCGGTAGCATTGAGGACTCGCAACATTTTTTCTTTCACTGCAGATATTATAATATTCAGCGTAATGAACATTTTGACGCCGTTACGATGCACAATCCCTAGATTTGTTTCTGTTTGGTGACTCATCTCTGTCACTTAAGGTCAACACCTATATTTTCGAACACGTACACAAGTTTATTTTTGACACGAAACGGTTCTAACGAGTAAATCATCTTATGCCTGTGGCGATACCAACAAGGATTTAATCTGGCAACCTGCAGCCCCAAAACCTCCACCTCACCCCCTCCATGTTTTATTTTTTTTTTTTTTTTCTATAATTTCAAAATAAACGACATTCTTTATAATTATTATGACTCCTAAAGTCAAGTACATGTAACTACCAACAGCTATGTTTTTCACGTAATGTGTGAAACAAACATATAAATGGACTTATGTTTGAATATATTTGATATGATGTAAATTAAATCGCCACATACAATACAGAGTATTGTTTATATCAAAGGAAAAGAACTCTACTCGTATAAGCAATATGCTTTCGTGCCTATCCTTGTTATTGTTTACTGATGTTTTTGCCAGTGACGCGCCATAAGTAGACTTCCCAAATCCCGGACATACGCTTCTACCGATATTTCCTTCGTTCAGGCCCATGGGCATGGTGGGCGAAGCTTGCTTACCAAGTAATGCTTACTATCCGCGGACGCCTGATTACACCCTTTGTTCTGGGGTCCATGTCTGTTGGTCTGAACATTCTGATTCGTCATTCGTTTATGGATTTATGATTTTGAATTACGGCTTTGGTACCATGACCGCAACTACTTACTCATATACTGTTTATAAATTATGAGATGTGAAATGGAATAAATATGTTTAAACCAATCAGCTTGAGCATCCGCACAGTCTGATCAGAGTCTGTATTGTACGCTTGTACGCATGAAGAAACATTGAATCCTTGGCTTTCCAAAAGGCACAAATGCGCAGGCTGATCGGAATCTACGCTGGGTGCATATGTCCGGTGGCACGTTTTCTGACGTTGCGGCTCATATCTATATTATGCTCAGTCTGTGCGCTTTTCTAGTGACATACAGAAACACAATACATTGCGAAAACACGCCTATTCAAATAAAGAAAATTTCACATCCAAAAACTGAAAATTTTTACATAAAGATAAACTCTGATATTTTTTTTTTATAATTTTATTAATGCTCAAAACACCTCCAAAAACTAAAAAAAATTTAGATAAAGATAAACTCTGATATTTTCTTTATTAATGCTCAGAATATAGATTGTGGGTTCTCGTTAGAACCGCCTCGGCGAGGCGGTTCTAACGAGAACCCACAATCTATGTTTTTGAACAGAAGAAAAATAATTTATACCCCTGTAAACCTCAGTTTTACTATATAAAAGTAGGATTTAAGGGGGTCAAAATTATAAAAGCATGCTTACGTGATGATATGTTTATAGTTTAAAGTTGCATCAGAATAAAGGGAGCGGTTTCATGCGAATAAATCTAGTATAAATCCCAGTAGTTTTTCTTCTGACCATTCCTCTGTTGCAGTTCTCCTTTGTTTGTGGGTCGGTAGTTTCATATGTGGTGTTTGCTTTGTCATTATTTGTTCCTTATCTTTAGCTGCCTCAGAAAGGCTGTGCATGTGGTATTTCCTTTCCTTGATATCCTCACTTATATTTGGTATTTTCCAAAAATGCGTTTACAGTATATCAGCAATACACTCAAAAACATAAGAGTGACACGAAACATAGAACAATCTAGGAAAACTGACAGTTACCAAAGCGGAAAGGTAATTAAATGTCACTCTCATCACGAAAATACGCCTATATAATTTGAACCCCCTTAAACCCAACTTTTATATAGTAATACTGGGGTTTACAGGGGAAGACATTATCTTTCTTATTTCTGCTCAAAACCATAGATTGTGGGTACTCGTTGAGGCGGTTCTAATGAGTACCCACAATCTATGGTTTGAGCAGAATTATGAAGAATATCCGAATTTTTTGTCTGAAAGTTTTCACTTTTTTGGTGGTAAAATTTTCAGTATATTTGAATAGCCATATTTTCGTAATGTGAATGGAATATAAAGTAAAACGACAGGAAGGAAGGGCAAGAAATAAACTAACCTTCGCTATCAAACCCTATGCTCAAAAGACGCCTTACCACCGATAGAAAAGCAAACACCCTCCGTCTCACTTTCTTCTGTGCACTTTTAGGAAGCCTAGATATGACCGTATATACTTAGAAAAAGCAAAGGCATTAATAGGAGTCACTCGTGCGTATAAGCAAACTGATTCTGGCTCTCTCTTTTCAAATGTACTGTTTCATGTCATACATCGATATACCCATATATTTAGGGGAACTGATACACGTTCAAGGGGAGGGAAGGGTAACTTGCACACTTGTTTTGCTTCAATTCGGTATCGGAATCTACACAAAAAAGAAAGATTTCGCTTCGCGAGCAAGTCTTTCCTTTTAATATAGACCTTTTTTTCGAAATTGGGCTTTACATTACGAAAACACGCCTATTCAAATATATAGAAAATTTCACCTCGAAAAACTGAAAACTTTCAGATTAAAAAAACCCAAAAACTTTGATATTTTTTTCAGATTTAAAAATTATACTATAAGCATGTTTTCGTGATGATTTGTAGGAGAGAAAAAGTCACAAGACTTTCTCTCTTGAAAATATGGCTGAAAACATTACGAGAACAGGCCTATTCAAATATACTGAAAATTTTACCACCAAAAAAAAATGAAAGTTTTCAGATGAAAAATTCTAAAATGTTTCATATTTCTGCTCATAACATAGATTGTGGGTACCCGTTAGAACCGCCTCGACGAGGCGATTCTAACGAGTACCCATAATCTATGTTTTGAGGAGAAATAAGAAAAATAATGTATACCCCTGTAAACCCCAGTTTTACTATATAAAAGTGGGGTTTGAGGGGGTCAAAATTATATAGGTATGTTTTCGTTATGTCTACCATGTGTATCAAGTCACCTACGGTGGTGAACGAGTTTAGTTATTATTTTAGATGGTTCATCACGAAAACATACCTATATAATTTTGACCCCCTTTAACCCCACCATTATATGGTAAAACTGGGGTTTACGGAGCTATACATTATTTTTCTTTTTGTGCTCAAAAACATAGATTGTTGTGTACTCGTTAGAACAGCCTCGCCGAAGCGGTTCTAACGAGTACACACAATCTATATTTTGAGTAGCAATATGAAAATATCAGAATTTTATCTGAAAACTTTCAGTGTTTGGTGATGAAATTTTCAATATATTTGAATAGGCGTGTTTTCGTAATGTCAGTAATATAAGCAATACTAGACTTATATATATATGTGTGTTATACGGAAATAAAACCTAGCTACTTCCTTAGTGTAATATTAGTAACATCTTAAGGGATATCAAAATTACATAGGCACAAACGAAAAATGCCTTCTAACATGCGCACAATGCGCCTATTCAGATCCTCCTGCTCATTTGCAAAGTATCATCTGGGTCTTTACTCTCCAGTCGTACCATCACGAAAACATGCCTATATAATTTTGACCATCTTAAACCCCATTTTTATATAGTAAAACTGGGGTTTACATTATTTTTCTTATTTCTGCTCAAAAACATAGATTGTGGGTACTCGTTAGAACCGCCTCGCCTAGGCGGTTCTAACGAGTACCCACAATCTATGTTTTTAACAGAAATATTAAAAATATCAGAGTTTTTTTTATCTGAAAATTTTCAGTGTTTGGAAGTGAAATTTTCTATATATTTGAATAGGCGTGTTTTCGTAATGCATTCTCTAGTATCAAATGATTCTGTTAGCGGACAGTGAAGTCCCTAATCAGACTGCTTATATGCACTGGCTGATCTGGGCCTTCGCTCCCGAAGATACGTTCTCACAGAACACAGTCCAAATTTCAGCATCAAGTTCTGTATACAAGCACGTGACATCGTTGTTAAGTTTAAAAACATTCAGCATTTCTACCAGAAATTCCATAATTTAGTAATAATTGCCACCTAGCTTCTAATTTCTAATGTTCCACAGAAACGGGAAAATTGGTTATTGCTTTATTCACATATTTTTTAATACTATTTTGAATTCTCTTAAGATTTGTACAAGTATTTCCGATTGTACCATTACATGTTAACTGACAAGAAAATAGCATTGATGTCACAGGTCAGAAGACATGCTATAAGAATTCAATGCGTCACCAATATTATTCAATGTACACATTGAGAACTCATATATCAGCTAATTTTAACTCTTTGGATATGTTCATTTTAATATAAGGAGTGTCTGGTTAGTTTTATTTTTATCCTGGTTTGTAAAAAAAATATGTATTTATTGCAGCTAGTGTAGACCCTGATCAGACGCATGGTCTAATATGGGTCTACATTGTTTGCCAATGTCCTTTTATGGGACGCTAGTCATACATGGGTTTACTCTTTTGGCTATGTAGACCAAATAAAATACCTATACAAATACAGTCGACCCTCGTTATCTCGAACCCGCTTATTTCGAATTACCGCTTATCTCGAAGTGAAAATCTGGTCCCTCTTTTAACATTAAACTATGACAACAGGTAACAAAATGTGGAGAAGACGAGAAATTTCTCCTCTTTTCCACATTATTTTATATATACGAGTATATATATTTCTAACTTCCGGAATCAAATTACATATTCATTTGTTAAATGTGGTTGTTCAATTTATTGTTTTCCTCACTCTCTCAACTCTGATATGTCGAGGTATGGATATCTCGAAGTGTTTCAGTGTCCCTTGGAATTCGAGATAACGAGAGTCGACTGTAGTGTATATACAGATTAGACGGCTCGTGACAAGTCTTCTCATCTGGATTAAGACTGTTTGCCTTTTTTCTTTTGATTTTTGCTTGACACCCCCTTCTTTAACAATGGATGATTCCAAATTCAAAGATGGACTAACATTTAAACGAACCCAGACAGTCCCATGTTCTCCGCTAAGATTCTTTTCTTGGAGAAATATATAATACAACAAAAACAATTAAATCCTTATATACTGAAAGGAAAAAGAAACGCAGGGTAGAGTTTTTTCCTTCTTATTTTAAACATTTTTACGGTGTTTACTATAGCCATACTATTTTACAGATTGTCCTCTGAATGTGAACCGCGGGTATACGAGTCTTTGGTCGATGTGCTATCTACCCAGTGTGTGAAATCATTCAACCGTGCACTACACAGTGCATTGCACGTACAATACGGAAAGCCAAAATTTCGTGCAAAACAAGCATGTTTAAACCTTCAGCACAAGATTTCCTCACACCATTTGCTACACTTCAACGATACACAACGCTCTTCGATTCTTTTACCGATTTTTCTTTTCATTTTTACGCTACTTTGAACTTTTTTTTTTAATCATGGTACGATTGACTAATGTTCAGAGGGGTAGGGCAATTGCGTAGCTGATGCAGAGTCAGAGGCAACAGCAAGTTGCCAATCATTTTGGGGTTAACGTCTCAACAATTGAACGTCTTGTTAGACGTTTAAGTGAGACAGGGCATTTAGCAGACCGACCGCGGTCTGGGCGTCCACGCGTGACGTCGCGACGTCAAGACAGGACAATCCGTCTGGCACATTTGCGGAATCGTCATCTCACTGCTACCGAAACTGCCCTTAATACAGTAGGTACGAATAATCGACAAATTTCTCCGAAGGCTGTTGGAAGTCGATTGCGTGAGATTGGTCTTCGAGCTCGTCGTCCATACGTTGGTCTGCCTCTGACCCAGGCACGTAGGTTGCGTCGTATGGCGTGGTTGACGGCGCATGCGCCCAGGCTATTTCCGATGAGGCAGTGGAGACGAGTTCTTTTTACGGACGAGTCTAGGTTCACTCTCTATCGCGCAGATGGTCGACGTCGTGTGTACCGACGTCGCGGAGAACGCTTTGCCGACGCCTGTGTTGTCGAACGGGATCGGTTTGGGGGTGGCTTCGTTATGGTCTGGGGAGGCATTGCTCATGGGATAAAATTACAGTTGGTTATTGTTGCGGGCAATATGACCGCAGTTAGGTATAGGGATGAGATCTTGCGTCCTGTTGCAGTCCCGCTTGTGCAACAACGTAATCTGATTTTGCAGCAGGACAATGCCCGACCACATGTCACGATTTCCTGGCAAACAATAACATTGCACCACTAGCATGGCCACCGTACAGTCCAGATTTGACCCCAATAGAGCACATGTGGAATGAGCTGGACAGAAGGGTTAGGAAGCGCCGAAATCCCTCCGCAACTCGCACAACTAAGGAATGCGTTGATCGATGAATGGAATAACATCCCGATGCGAACTGTCAATGCTTTGGTTAACTCTATCCAAAGGAGAATTAGGGCAGCAACGGCAGCAAGAGGGGGGCACACCCGATATTGATTTTCAGTTTGATTTTGATTTCAAGATTTGGGGGGTAGCTACCAATGAACTTCAATAACTCGAGACTTGTTGATCACAAACCAATGAAATTTGGAACTTTTGTTCCATACATGTACCGTTTTGTAATCATAGTAAAATATTTAACAAACTTTTTCAAACTTGAATGAAATTTAGGTATAAAATTTACCCTGCGTTTCCTTTTCTTTTCAGTATATGTAAGAATTGTTTCGTAGCTAAGGAGAAGAATTCTTAATCAGACGAAATACAGACTTTTATTAACCATAAGATATAGGCCAGACTTCGCAAATTATATTGTTAGATAATTGTACAAGTTGCGGAAGAAGCTTTTCCGAAGTCGAAAACTTTAAATACTTGAAAAATAAATTTACTCTGTATAAACAAAAGCAAACAACAATGTTTTTTTTTTTCAGTTTTAACAGACAATAAGACTTGATAATTTACTAATATGATCTCCGAATTAAATACCAATAACAACTTAAAAGAATGGCTTTGGAAACAAAACACATACAAAAGAACGACAATCGGAAACTCATTTTTCTTACGTTCTTTCATATACAGCAATGTCCATCCCTGCAGCCCAACCTCTTCCCCTCAGAATCGGATTAAGCGGTTTGCAATTTTTCAAGCAATCAGAAAAGACTCAATTATCTCAAATGAAATAAAACATGAAACATGATCTGCCCTATTTTGAAAAAAAAAAAAAACGGGGAACGTCCGCCACAGGGTTTTCAACATAAGCCTTATTTAATGTGAGGCTAAGATTTTCATCGAAAATTTAAGTCACGGTTTTATTTCAGACTCTTCATACAACAGCATTGTAGTCTGCAGGGCTGCTACGCCTCCTAGCACCGGACTGAATGTAACTCGATTTTCCAAGCTACCAGACCGGGCACCATGACCCCAAGGCAAATACCACTATCATAAAGTACCTGGATAAGTTTTATGACCGCCACACGGTAATTAACATCAGGTACAATGAATTCAGTGTTTTCTTCCTGCCTGATGATTTATCTAAAATCTGCTGGCAAACAGTTTAGACTAATCAGGCTGCGTTTTGTGGTCTCTGCTTTGGTATTGCACCGTCTACTTGGCGTTGCCGAAAGTTGTAACTGCGGACTGACAATGCTTTAAGGACAAATGGTCATAACAAATATTTCAAATAGTTCGCCGCAAAGGCGTTTATAGTTTACCATTTTAGATTCCGACCATAACGCAGTATGGAATTCCCCTGTTTCTCCGCGTCGCACACGGGTCAGTAAATTTTTATCTGTTATTGTGACATCGCGCTATGAAATAACCACCTAGCGATATGAATGGCTAACACAGTTCCCGTTATGATCAGTTAGGGTTGATCAGTTGTTACCCCGAATGACACCTGTACTATTACGCAATCAACATCTTATTGTATAAACAGGTTGTGTAAAGTCCGATCCTTTGGAAGCAAGTAAAACACAAACCAACAGATAAATATGGTGTCTAAACTTTCTGGGACAGACTAACTTGTTTCGGCCAAGTGGGCCTAATCAATAACCCTTATAAGGTTTCAAAATCCAGAATGGGCTCAATGATACCAAAGGCTAAGTAATATAATTCAAGCACTTTTACGCCCCACCTGATCATTTTTTATTTTTTTTTTTTATTTTATTTTATTTTTTATTTTTTTTTTATTTTTTGTTTTATTTATTTATTAATTTATTTTTTGCGAATCCGGTAAATCAATGTACTTTGTAAAGCAAGGTCATTTGGGAGCCGGAAAACAGAAAATAATTGAGAAAAAATTTAGTTCAGAAGATGTTGAGGAGGAGCCAGAGTCACAGAACATAGCGCTGCAGCATCATGCTTTCAACTGCTGGAATCTTAGCTCAGCTAATTTGCATAAATTAGGCATCGTCAGTGATTTTAAATAAGTTTTTTGAAAATCGAATTTAAAATATGGTGAAGTATGCGGAGACGTATGATGGCCACCACTCGACACTTAACACCAACTATACTGATACTTGTTTTATTAAACATCGATATAAACTGCACATATATTATAACTGTCACAATTCGTCACGAAAACATGCCTATATAATTTTGACCCCCTTAAACCCCACTTTTCTATAGTAAAACGGGTTTACAGGGGTATACATTATTTTTCTTATTTCTGCTCAAAAACATAAATTGTGGGGACTCGTTAGAACCGCCTCGGCGAGGCGGTTCTAACGAGTACCCACAATCTATGTTTTGAGCAGAAATATGAAAATTATCAGAATTTGTCATCTGAAAATTTTCATATTTTGGTGGTAAAAATTTCAGTATATTTGAATAGACATGTTTTCGTAATGTATACACATTCTAAAAACACACTATAAACAACCAGGGCCCAGTTGTTCAAAGCATCGTTAGCATAACGAGTTCGTTAGTGGTCAAACTGTTAAATGTTCTAGTAAGTACAATATCAAATTCACAGATATTTTTGCTGAAACAATGAGAGTAGCTTTTGCAAATGCAAAAGTTACTCACATTTTATCAGCAAAAAATATTTGTATATATGTCATATTTAAGGATCAAATGTTTAACGATACGTTAATTAAAGATATCGTTAGTTTTCAAAAACTGGGCCCTGAAGTTGATTTGACAATCCAACGATAATTCAAAAGTGTGTACGGAAATCGTAAATGGTGTTGCGCTGTCCTTAGAGCACCAACTATTTGCAATCACTGCCCTGCTACTCCACTCCCCCGATCCGTATGTCATATGTAAAGTGGCCGTTTATCCGCTAAGTATTCACATATATATAATGGCCAATGTAATACACTAAAATTGACTTGCACTCGTTCTACATAGCTACACTACGTAATTGTATAATGTAATAAACATATTGCACGTCTGTATGAATTCGAATTTTTTATCTGTTTATTACTATTATAATATCTAGTAATTATTTTATGAACTCTCGAGAAACTCCGGGTGCCTCGTGTATGAGATACTGTGAATCATAACTGAATGTTTTCTAGAGAAATCTGGGAAAACTTTTTATGTAATTGGCTCAAAAGTACAATACTATATAATATGTAATTTTGTTATAGTTCTTTATGTTTTCTCATGTAACCAGGATCTAGGAAACTTTCAGCAGGCGACCTTCTGATTCTTGTGTGCCTCTTTTTTTTCAGTCAGAAACACGTCTATGTACATGATGTAACCTGGACCCCTTACTCCCCTATAATATATAGTGACAATCGGGGTATAACAAGGAATACAGTATTAGAACAATTAGTTCATTTTTCTGTTTATAAAATCCAGTATGATCAAATTTTATTAACCTTTAACAATCCAGTCAGATCTAACCATTTTTTTTCTTGTCATTTCGCCCTCGCCATCCCACATCTCCTCCTTCCCATTTTTTTTTTTTTTTTTTTTTTTTTTTTGTTACTATGAGAACGTCATGGCAGAGGCAAGCACCTGTTCTATAGGACTGTTAACGTTTAGTGCTGGAAGTATTATCCATAATATTTTAAATTTTAATAAGTGGGCCATGTCAAGCGAAAATTTGCCCTCGAGCATGAGCAAAAAAGCCAGATTCAGATAATCCTGTGCAGGAACATAGTATCATCGGGGCCTGTACTGTGCATTCATACATTTTGTAGTATCCAATAATTCTGTTAGCGGACATTGAAGGCCATAATCAGACTGCGCGAATACGCACGCTGATCTAGGCCTTCGGTATCCGCACATGCCCGAAGACATTGCGCGGCTCAAGTAATAGCATTACGAAAACACGCCTATTCAAATATATAGAAAATTTCACCTAAAAAAAAAACCTGAAAATTTTCAGATAAAAAACTCTGATATTTTTTCATATTTCTGCTCAAAACATAGATTGTGGGTACTCTCTGCGAGGCGGTTCTAACGAGTACCCACAATCAACGTTTTATGCAGAAATAAGAAAAATAATGTATACCCCTGTAAACCCCAGTTTTACTATACAAAATTATATAGGCATGTTTTCTTGATGGGAAAACATTCCCACGAGGCATGTAAATTAAAAGAGAAGATTTGTGAAGATTCTTATGGAGATATTTTGATTGAACTTCTGTAAGCGTCGTATCTTTGAAAGTGCTGATAGTGAAAATAGGCAAGCATACAAAAGCAGAGAACTCTGAATGCCATCACAGGAACTTCCTCATCAATTCTGACCTTGTATAGATTCTTATTCTATATATAAAATGGTAAAATTAGATGTTTGTCTGCATTCTGAATAAATCTGGCAGAATTTATGACTGTGTGAAATTCATTAGAAATAGCTTTAATTGGAATCTTGTTTTATTTATTAACCCAACAGCGGAAAAGACTGTAAAAATAACAGACACAATCCAAAACCATATTTTCTGTTTTTATGTTTGCTACAAAAGTGAGACTTTACATTTCTTTCAACTTGTCAAGTTATATTTCTGTGAAAAGTTTGAAATAATCGTTCGTTTTCATCTAATGATTTTAGCTTAGAGTGTGTGAAAGCGTAAAAAGAACCTTTGAACCTGCGCTCAACGAAGACTCGAATCAGCCTGCGCATTCGTGCAATCTTATCACTTTTCGTTGTCCGCATGAATATTGTTGCACATCTTTTGCTATCCAAAACTGCACCAAAATGCAGATTCTGCCTAGACTGTGAGAATGTGTATGCTGAAGTAAGGGAGGGCGTAAAATCCGAAGGACATTTTGTAGGAGATAAGCGGGACTCAAACACCGATTTTCGGCGCAAATTACTTTTGATTTACGAGTGTGTGGTTACGGGGACTGTTCACCTGTATTTTTATAAGGGATGTAACTTGTATTATATCCTGTTCGGCTTTCCTGCAGACCAGTTAGAACAATCTCTCCTGAAGTGAATGATTAACCTCAAATGTTACTTTAAATTTTCCTTTTTTTTGCTTTTTTTTTTAATCAGCCCGAAAACATATTAACCAATATATGCCGAGTGGACTCTTCTATCTAAGCTCTTTTGACAATTTCATTTCCTATATATGGGGTGTCTGTTTAGTTTTTATTAATACTATGTTTTGTATAAATTTCTAAATTTAACGCAAACAGTGTAGACCCTGATCAGACGCTGCGTCCTGTTGCGTCTGATCTTGGTCTATTCTTTTTGCCAATGTCCCTTTTATGGGACGCTAGGCTTAAGTGGGTTAATAACTTCAAAAATCCATATTATGCATAGTTTACATTTTATGATTATCTCTCCTTTATTTAAACCAGCGTTAGAAGCAGCTGAACATCTCCAAACATTAATGAATCTTATGCGACGTTCCACGCAGTGTGATCAGCGTCTTACCTGTACGCTAACAGAATTTTTAGCGTCAGTATAATACCTTTGCCTTCAGTATTGACTACCATCAGACCGGACGGCATCACAGACTGAGTTGAGTCTACACTGGTCACATATGTCATTTTCTAGTTGGAGACTCTTCGTTGAAGAGGTTGATCAGAACCGCTTAGCATTTACGTTCGGCATGCTGGACAAACATTCAGCAACCAGAAGTTTAACCCTTTCAAACAGATACCTGTGCAAACAGTGTAGATCCAGATGAGACAGCTCATAATGAGCCGTCTCATCTGTATCTACACTGTTTGTCATTCCGTTTTTTATTTTAGACTGAAACCCTATCTGCAATAGTGGGCGTGTCCAAGAATGGGAGAGTCCAGAAACTCAGGGTTGAAAGGGTTAAAGGCTCCAATATTCCTCAAAAATATACATTTTTGTTTGTTTGTTTTTGTTTTGTTTTATCCAAGAAAGGTTTAATTAATTGATATATAGTATTAACACGATCATTAAATGTGGCAACTGACAGCCTGTAAAATTTCAGTAAGTCTCTCGTTTTTGAACTGGATCAAAACTGAAATGATTTTTATCGTATCTCTTAATTAATTTTGGCAACATTAATTCAGAGATACGATAAAAAAAATCATTTCATTTCAAGAACGAGAGGCTAACTGAAATTTTACAGGCTATGTGGTGCCACATTTTATGATCGTATTAAACCATATATCAATTTATAAACCTTTCTTGGATAATAAAATTTCTATTTTTGAGGAATATTGAGCCTTAAAAGTACTTTTCCTAAATTACCTGAAATAGAGTACAGTGAAACTTGTGTAAGAGAGCCACCTTTGAGACTGACTTTAAATAGTGGTTGATGTGAGAAAAGGTGTCTGTCTTATAAATGTACATGTCATGTAATTTTGCTAGCAAAATTACATGACATGTACCTTTATAAGACAACCACCTTTCCACACCAACCACTAAAGTCAATCTCAAGGGTGGCACGTTTCATGGCAGTTTGTATGAGATCACTAGCCCTATTTGTTTGAAATGGAATTGATACATTTTCATGGAATGCACTTCTTGTCATTACGAAAACTCGCCTATTCAAATAAATAGAAAATTTCATCTCCAAAAACTGAAAATTTTCAGATGAAAAACTCTGATATTTTTTTATAGTTCTGCTCAAAACATAGATTGTGGATACTCTAACAAGTACCCACAAGCTATGTTTTTGAGCAGAAATAAGAAAAAATAATGTATACCCCTGTAAACCCCAGTTTTACTAAATAAAAGTGGGGTTTAAGGGGGTCAAAATTATATAGGCGTGTTTTCATAATGTAAACTGCTCGGCTTCTCTTCTGAAAAGCGGTTGTTTATTTTTTCTTTTAGAGTTCTTTTCAGGGGGCGAGGTGGAGCTTTGTGGACAAGGTAGCAAACAGAAGGTCATAAAAGTTTTTTTCCTTGTGAAATTTGCGGGAAGTTTATTAAGTGCACCCAGTCCTCATAAAATCTATACAAATAGCACCTATTTTGTTATGCCCCCCACCTCAGGTGAGGGGGACATAATTGTTTATGGTACGGATCCCGTTCGCGTCGGCGTCGCATTTAGCGTTGGCGTCACTCCATTTTTTCTGCACAACGTCTTGTGAACCAGTGGTTGGATTCTTACTCATTTTGCATGGATATATAATCGGGAAATAACAAAGAGATTGGTGACCTAGACCCAATTTTCAAGGCCTCAGTAGTAGAAGAAAAAATGAAAACTATTTGACATTTTCTTATCTTCACAATATCTTTTGAACCGGTGATTGGGTTCTTACCAAATGTCCATGAATATATAACTGGGCATAACAAAGACCTGATTAGATTGTGGTGACCTTGAAACTGTTTTAAAGGTCACAACAGTAGAAAAAACTGAAATTTAACGGTGAGAGGACATCTGTTTTCTCTGAAAACACTGTTAACTAGTTCTGCTGAATTTGTAAAGAAAGTGATTAAGACTTTTTACACATGATAACCAATAAACCCACATTCTTTGTAGAAGAAATAAAATGAATAAAGACATAACGGATAAATAAGCCGGCACACGAAAATGGGACTTTATGGTTTGCCCGTTTCTGTCCTACAAGAGTACATGCGCAGTCCCCTATGTGGGCTACAGACGTGTGGGTTTGCTTCCTCTACTACATGTCAGCGAACAGAAAAGGCTCTGGTGAGAATGCCCTTGTGCGCTAGCTCGCCTGAGCCTTTGCTGGTCGCATATATGATAAGTACCCTTTCTTATGTGCTTGCTCAAAAAGATGGCTTTATAACCGTTGTTACAGTAATGTGTACTGGGGGTGGTTGGGTGTTGCGAAGGTGTCGTTGATCTTACGTCACAGGGACGGGTGTCCAACTGATATTGGCTTACAATTGGACAAGGCCTGCTAACCTTGTAGCAGATAAGGGTTTTGAGGGAATGTTTATAAACAACTATACTTACGGACTTTAAAACGCAACACACTGGTGCCAACTAAATTTTCTTTTCCATAAAACTACATCAAGCAATCATTTCTATTTCGCTTTAAAGGCTGATTAATTGTAAGTATCTCATGGCGAACTTATTGCTATAAAATTATTTTCAAATGTCAAAACTGCAATCATCTTCAGACAGTGATTACTATTAAAATTGAAGAAAATGCTGTTAGTGCAAATACTCCTGTTGTGTTCAACTGAGATTCGTGAGAAGCGCAAGTTTATGTCCCTGACGTTGTCAGCAATCTGGCAAGTTATCACACATCAGCTGGAAGGTCTACGTTAGAGGCTGTGTATGTATGCAATGATTTACTGTCGGTGCCCGTTGCCAACATGGCTGGATTTTGCAACGTTTTAAGAGCCGTTTTGATGACTTGATTTGCACTTGGCGCTGTAATGTCGTAAGGTTAGTTTAGCAATAACTCTTTATGACACATGTCTTTCGAAGACGTTTTCTCATGAGAACATAATTGAAGCAAGGAAGGTATATAAACAATCGTTTTGGAAGTTTATAAGGGAAACATAGTCTTGCTTTGTTAAAGTCTTTGATTATATATGAAAGAAGCAGCGCCTTGTGAAAACCTCTGAAGGATTCCCATTAGATCGTTCGCAGTGCGCGCGTTTGCAGCATTGTAGCCTATTACGAAATGCCGGTGTAACGAAGTACAGTGATCCCTCAGTCAGAATTGTTCATAACATTATGAACCCCTACGCAAAGTAAAATGACCCCGTGCGAAGAATTGTGACCCCCATACAATAACAACCCCGATCATTTCTGAAGAAATTATTATTATGACACCTCTACGCGAGTTAACCCTTTAAACGCCAAGAAAACCTGCATCTGAAAATGTCGTCTGTTTATGTCGTCTGCTGAATAGTCTTGCAAACTTTTCAAACCTATTTTGCATAGAGACAAACAGTGTGGACCTAGCTGATCTGGGTCCACACTGTTTGCATAAATGACTTTAAAAATCACAAGCAGATGACAAGGCAGACGACATTTGTTGTGACTGGCAGTTTAAGGGTTAAATGACGATTCGCGATGAAGAAAATAACATTGCTCCCGACTTCCCCCTCCCACTCCGCCCCCCCCCCCAACACACACACACACACACACACACACACACACACACACACACACACACACCTGCCCCCACTACCAGCTCCATCCGCCCCACAAAAAATAGTCTCTACGAAATAAATAGTTCATATTTCATTAATTTAAGCCTTATAGTCTTATCGCTTATTGAAAAATTCAACAAAGTTAACTTAAAAAAAAGATAGATATCGGCTTACATTGACAACATCAGTCAAAATAAACACATTGTCATTTATCTATTTACGTAACATTTACTTCTGAGGTGAAAACGGAGATCTTGCGCGCGATACATTTTCTTGATATGGCTAACATTTGTTCCCGGTTATTTTAAAATATACCCACAATGATAAAGTTTAGGTTAGACACGGCATTCCGTTTACAAGAATGATGTTGATGGACACCATTATCTTTGAATGATCTCTTTGATCTTGTCTTTTCATTTGGGTATCTGGGTCTTCGCTCAATGCATCTTCTTGACATTTGTGCCAAGTTATTTTAGAATCAATCAATAAATAAGAGGGCTGTAACAGAAAGGGTTCATTTTTGTTTAGAAAAATGATCGGGCATTGTTATTCTCTGAGGTCACTTTACTTCCTTACACAAACAGTCATTATTCTTTATCGAATAGTGACCTCCGGTCATAAAGTTATGACCTCACGGTCATCATAATGTCGGCGGTCATTATTTTTAAACAAGTCACTTTTGGGAATCATTTTTTCTTCATGACACAAGCGCACAATGGTATGTGGACATTATTTGCTGTTCAGATTAGCCCCTTACACATGGCGCGGCTGAACTAGTGTTCGGTCGGGAAATTACTGGGAATGTTGTCTTTGACATGCACAAAACGCACATTCAGATTCATCCTGCGCATGCGCAAAGTATCATCCGGGCATTTGCTTTCTACTGGTACATTCTAAAGTACCCAATTATCCTGCAAGCGAACAGCGAAGACCCTGGTCAGACTGCGTTGATGCGCAGGCTGAACTGGGCCTTAGATGTCCGCATATGCCCGATAAAACGTTTTAGCACTGCGCTTGGATCCCATTACGTTTTTGTTTTATGCATCACACCTACGCCATTTTTAATGGGGGGCATATAGTATCACCGCTGTCCGTACGTGCATCCGTTCCGTCCCGTCCCGTCCCGTCCGTCCGTCCCGTACGTAACACAAATTGTTTCTGTGCGATATCTTTTGAAAGGATTGGCGTATTGGATTGAAATTTTCTACACAGGTATATACATATAAAATGTAGATAAAGTTTGATTTAGGGTAAAATCCACCAATTATTTTGGGAGGTATGGCCCTTTTTCAACTTTGAAAAATTTTCAAGTTTGAAAAATGTTTCCATGCAATATCTTTTGAAAGGATTGGTGTATTGGATTGAAATTTTATACACAGGTATATAATTATATAATATAGGTCAAGTTTGATTAAGAGTAAAATCTACTTATTATTTTTGGAGTTATGGACCTTTTTCAACGTTGAAAGATTAGTGTATTGGATTCATATTTTATACACAAGCATATAATTATAAAATATATAGATCAAGTTCGATTTAGGGTAAAATCCACCAATTATTTTTGGAGTTACGGCTCTTTTTCAATGTTTAAAAATAGTTGAAAAATGGTTTCCGTTCGATATCTTTTGAAAAGATTAGTGTATTGGATTCAAATTTTATACACAGGTATATGATCATAAAATGTAGGTCAAGTTTGCTTTCGGGTAAAATCCATCAATTTTGTTTGGGAGTCATGGCCCTTTATTGAACTTTGAAAAATGATTTTCGTTCCATAACTTTTGAAAAGATTAGTGAATTGGATTCGTATTTTATACACAAGCATACAATTATAAAATATAGGTCAAGTTTGATTTAGGGTATTTTTTTTTTTTTTTTTTTTTTTTTTTTTTTTGGAGTTACGGCCCTTTTCAACGTTGAAAAATAGTTTCAGTTTGATATCTTTTGAAAAAACATTAGTGTATTGAATTCATATTTAAACACACAGGTATATAATCATAAAATGGAGGTCAAGCTCAAATTAGGGTAAAATCAACCCATTATTATGGGAGTATGGCCCTTTCTCACCTTCAAAAGATGTTTTCCTTCCAATATTTTTTTTAAAAATGATTGATTTGTGCATTGGATTTATATTTTATACACAGGTATATAATCATAAAATGTGGTCAAGTTCGATTTAGGGTAAAATTTGCCAATTGTTATGTGAGTTATGGCCCTTTTTTCAACTTCATTTTTTGCAAAATGCCTGCGTGTGGGTGAGGATGGGCTTGGGCGGGGGCATCTGTGTAATACTGACACATTTCTAGTATTTGTTTGTTACATCTCGGGATGGGGGGACGAAAATAAGTCTCCCGTGCATATACTGACATTCAGAACCGTCTTCATAATTTCAAGAGACCATTAACCCATATGGTGCATAGAAGCTTGGTAACACGGAAAATAACAAAAGGGTTTGTGTGGAAAGTGCTTAAAATATATGTATAGCTAAATAAATGTTTGATAGAAAATATTTCTAGTAAAATACTTCCACCTCTGTTTTCAAGTTTACCTTAAAATTCTCCTAGAATCTAGGAGCAAGTAAGAAAGTAAATGTACAGTTTTAAAAACCTGTCAGTCGTGCAAGTATATTTGCAGAGCTTAAATATAAAAAATACCTCAAGCGCAACGTGCTTTAAATAGACTTGGCCACTTCTAGGAAAGAAAAACTATCAAAAGTGTCATGCTCTTTTCTGAAACAGGATCTACTAAATAAAATAAGAAATTTGCTCTCCTTGAGAGCAATTGTTTAACTTTTAGTGTGGCTGTTTTTACTTTTTTATGTGTGTGTGTTCATTACTCACAGGGGTTATTCCTCTAGTGCAGGGGCGGGGTGGGGGAGGGGGCAAGGGCAAATGACCAACAAGGGACAAAACGTTTATTGTAACTTAAAAGATTTACTTCTTAAATAGTACATAGTAAGTTTCGGCCATTAGACAAATACATTTGGAGAAAATGATTTTTCAACAGTTTTCTCGTGCAAATGTATGGAGACGCATATTTTTATTTGCCGTTTAAATGCCACAGGCCATCTCAGGATCACCATATGAATACACTTAGTAGATCTTGAGTCCAAAATGATATACACAAAGATTTAGCTTCAAAGCTTTCCTGATTCTGGAGAAGATAATTAGCTCTACTGGTCGAAGGCCAGAATAGCTTACATCATGGCATGATTCCCGTCCGTCCATCCGTCTATGCGTCCGTTTGTTTCGATACTTTACTTAGAGATTGCTTTATTCCGTCAATAACAAAAATAAAAATGAGGAGTCTTGTTGGGTATATACTTTTTTACTGTTGGATATTTTTACATTTTTGTGTATGGAAATTTAACATTGAGTACCAAATAAGTTTCTTTCTGTGAAGATATCCGTCCGTGCGCCTGCCTGTCCGTTAGCTTTTTCTCGTTTACGCGATTAAGTCCACATATTTAATCCGATTCTTTTGAAATTTTCATAGACTGTTCGTATCATTGTACGAATTAATCCGAAAAGGCTCTTTTGAAATGTTGGCTATTTTTTTCTCGTTTACGCGATGAAGAAGACAGTTCTTTATCCGATTCTTTTGAAACTTTCACAGATTGTTTGTATCTTTGTAAGAATTAACCTCATCAAAACGAAGATGATCCGCCAAACATTGTGCAAAAAGGGCCCTTTAAACATTTTGGTAATTTTGTTTTTCTCTTTTACGCGATTAAGTCCACATTTTGTCCATTTTTTTTTCTTTTGTGAAATTTGCACAGATACTTAGTTGTATTATGGTATTATGATAGACAGCAACCCTACTGAAAATGAAGAAAAATCCGTCAAACATTATGGGAAAAAGAACCATTTCAAATTTTGATTTTTTTCTCCCATTTACGCGATAAAGTCCACACATTTTATCCAATTCTTTTGAAACTTGCACAGATTGTTTGCATTATCATGGGCAAATAATGATAAAAAATGATATAGTGATGTAATATATATATATCACTATATAATTTTTTATCATTATTACTTGAATGCTCTAAAAATTTGAGAAAATCTGATAATTTCTTGGGAAAGGGATTTTTTTAAAATAGGGTTTTCCCTAAATAGGCTATAGGATGAATTACTGATTAGGATCTATAAAAGTATGCTTATGTTCATTTCCAAATTTCAAATTTTGATATATTTTTTTCTCCCATTTACGCGATAAAGTCCACACATCTTATCCAATTCTTTTGAAACTTGCACAGATTGTTTGCATTATCATGGGCAAATAATGATAAAAAATGATATAGTGATGTAATATATAAATCATTTTTATCATTATTACTTGAATGCTCTAAAAATTTGAGAAAATCTGATAATTTCTTGGGAAAGGGATTTTTTTTTAAATAGGGTTTTCCCTAAATAGTCTATACGATGAATTACTGATTAGGATCTATAAAAGTATGTTTATATTCATTTCCAACTGGCGGCAAGATTTTTCTCGGTGAATTGGCCAGATGGCCTCATGTCATCCATTCGTCTTTGCACGTATAGTCAGTAGATTAGATTAATCATATTCTATTGCATTTTCAATAAAGGGATTGGACACAAGGTATAACAACATTTGATGGTCCTCTTCCTGCAGCATGAAATACATTCATTTAAAGGTACAATGGAGCAAAACAAACATTTTACAAGACAAGTTAGAAAAGGAACATATTTAGTAAAGAGGTTGTGATCTTTGACAGTGGAAGCTTTTCGATATGCTGATATTAGGTTTAAGCAAGAGCAAAAAAAAAAAAAAAAAAAAAAAAAAAAAGAAATATTTGGAAATCTAGTACACACGACTGGATAATTAGTCAAATCTGTTAGTGTCTTTTATGAATTTTAAAATTGCTAGTATAATTTTTTTCTTTTTTTTTTTTTTTTTTTTTTTTGTTGTTGTTGTTGTTGTTTCAGAGTCGTGTAAGGTACTGCCGTTTGTTAAGAAATCAAAGTTCGCAATAGAAATAGTTTGAATTTGGTGTAATAGTTGCAATAATCTTCGTCTTTGGGTGTTTGTAAAGGGTGCATTCAAAGAGATAGTGTTCGGCGGTTTCGGCTAATACACCACAACTAAAATTTGAATAAGGAACTATGTTAACGTGGAAAAGATCTGCATTTAAATTACTACACCTATGCCTTCCCAGCAAACATGTATATATGGGACCCATATGGGCAGAATCTGGGCATTTATCCCATTCGGGTCCTGCATGGGCCCCATATAGGCTTTTTTGCCCATATAAGACCTATATAGGTCCCATATTGGTAAACTTTGACCAGCAAACATGTATATATGGCAACCATATGGGCAGATTCGGGGCATTTATCCCATTTGGGTCCTCCTTGGGCCCCATATAGGCTTTTTGGCCCATATAAGACCCTTATAGGTCCCATATTGGTAAACTTTGATAACTATAAAAATACATTCTAATATATGGGACCCCCGAGATAAAATTGAAATAATCCTGGAAAAGTGATATTTTCTAGATACATGATTGGGGCCCAAATGGCTCCAATGTGATACAGATATTGGACCTCTATGGTTCAAATGTTGATCTCCGATTACTGTATGGGACCCATATGGGTTCAATATCGGTATTAAGGGGAACAACTCTACCACTATTTAAACATAATATCAAAAATAGTAAATTTCCTGATATAAATGCAAATAATAATGATAATAATAAAATAAAAATAATAGTTTGTTCATTACAAAAAGAAAGTATCTATTAAATTTATCTTAACCATTTTCCCGACATGGACGTCGATTCATGGTCAGATTTTTATTTTAACTCGTATGTCCCTATTACTTTTAAAATTGAGAGGTATATATTAATACGTATGATGCCAACATTTCCAACTATTAAAAAAGACGCCTATATCTTTAAGGCAATAACTTGCACACGTACATAGGTCTCTATCGGTTGGGACCTTACCAGTCCATCAAATGGGCTGGAACTGGGGACTTATAATCATTTGTGTAAAAATGTGTAAAAATTGTTTTTCCGGAAGATAAATGTGGGTTGATTTTTTCCCATACTGGACCCATATAGTTCCCACATGGCTTTGCCCATGTGGGTCCAACATGGAACCCTGTTGCAAATTCCTCATGAGTCCCTTATGGGTTGCCCATGTAGGACCCATATAAATACCCATTTAGGGCCAATGTGGGTCCTATATTTTTTGCTTGCTGGGTTAGCCTTGTTAGAATAATATTGTATTTCCTTTCGCCACTGATAAGTGTTCACCTACTCTTGGTGGCTGATCTTGAATAGATGATTTGAATTGTAATAATATAACGAATTTCGGTGTTAAGGTCATTGTATAGTTTCAGGGTGGAAGGAAAATAAGACGTTTCATACGAACATTACCTGCAGATAGGTAAATCGTAATTGGTATTGTTTCTAAGATTATAATTACTTACATCATTTACCAAGCTTGGAAACAGGTTATTCAAATAACTAGGAGTTTCATTTTTATTATTTTGTACATAAGAATCAACTTTTTTCTTTTCCTTCTTTCAGCTAGCGGTTTCTAATCGGTTTCTAAATATAGTGATCTAAGTGAAGAAAATACCGGGAGTCCGGTAACTGTACGAGCCGCATTCAGCTGCTCTTGCTCTAACCTGTTAGTATCTGACAGATTACAGCCATCCCATACTTCAGAAGCATATTCTAATAAAGGGCGAATATATGTACAATACAGCTTATTAAGGGTACGTTTAGGTAGTTGTAACTTTAGTTTTTGAAGATACGTTATTTGCTTCGACGCTGATATAATTTTAGAGTCTATATGCTTTGACCATTTATTGTTTGAGGAAATGGTTACTCCGAGGAGTTTGTGGTTTTCGACAATCTTCAGAATATTTTCATCGTAGCTTAATTATATGTCATTATGAATATTTGAAATTACCATTACTTCTGCTTTCAGTGGATTGATTTCAATTAACGATTTCTTTGCCCATTCCTTTAGTTTTACCAGATCAGTATTTAGAATCTGTTCAATAAATTATTTGAAAATATCTTAGAGATGTGTCAGTCTAGCCATACTATGTAAATAATCAGCTAGGTCATTTATATAAATCAAGAAGTAAAGAGGACCCAGGATTGATCCTTGAGGAACTCCGGCAAGAATAAACTTTAAAGATGAGAAAGTGCCATTAACAAATACTCTCTGATTCCGCATGAACAGATAGTTTTGAATCTAGTCTAAAAGATCTCTTGAGATTCCATACTTTTTAAGTTTATGTATCAGACCTCTATGCCAAACTCTACCGAATGCTTTCAAAATATCACATAATACATGAAAAATTGTTTCATATTTTACTAGGGCAAGACGTGTATGTGTATTAAGTCAATAAGGTGATGTACGCTTGAATGACCAGGTACGAACCCTGACTGATATTTATAAAACAAAAAAAAAAAAGAGAGAGAGAGAGAGAGAGAATTGGCAGTAATCATTACGAAAACACACCTATTCAAATATATTGAAAGTTTCACCACCAAAAACTGAAAGTTTTCAGATAAAAATTATGATATTTTTCAAATTTCTGCTCAAAACATAGATTGTGGGCATTCGTTGGAATCGCCTCGCCGAGGCGGTTCTAACGAGTACCCACAATCTATGTATTTGAACAGAAATAAGAAAAATAATGTATACCCCTGTAAACCCCAGTTTTACTACATAAAAGTGGGGTTTAAGGGGGTCAAAAATATATAGGTATGTTTTCGTGATGTGTGGTTATAGATATACAATTTTTTAAAAGACTTTCCTAAACAGCTTATTAATGAAATTGGTCTATAATTACTAACGTCTGATTTTTTTCCCTTTTGATAAGTGGCATGGCAGAAGCAGTTTTCACAAATTTGGATATATACTTTGTACGTATGATAAATTAAAAAGTTTTGATAAAGGTTTGGTTATTGATTTGCTAGTATGCTTCAACATTCGGTTGCTTATGCCGTCTGGACCGGTAGCATTGTTAACTTTAAGAGTATTTAGGATGTCTCTGACTTCGGATTCGTAAATCGAATTTGAGATAACACTGACTCGTTCCTACTGTTAAAATTTGGTAACGGTATGTTGGCTTCTTCGATATCAGAAACGGATACAAAGAAGATATTCAGGGCATCTGCTTTTACTTGATTTGAGAAGGCGAATTTAGTATCTCCTGTATGTAAAGGTGGTATATTTGTGAATGTATTGTTTTTTCCCATGAATCTCTTCATTATCTGCCAGAAAGTCTTACTTGAACTGCAAGTGTCATGATTTGAGACAATGTTATCAATGTTATTTATATAATTATCCTTGGCATATTTTTCATATTGTTTACTTTATTTCTCTGTCTCTTGTAAGACAAACGGTCAGTGTAGTCTGTAACTCATTATATCATTTATTCCTCAGGCAGGAAAAGCTTTAATCTATTACCCAATTACGAATTTTAAACTCTTGAAAGATTATGCTTACAACAAAAGTTTAAATCTGAAATACAGTAGTAGACAACAATGTTTGATAAAGAGAAATTGCATGTTATTAGCGGTATCTCATTTTCATGCTATGGTTTAAATAGAATTTAGCCGCAGACACATTCAGCTTTGGTATTCTTTGGTAAGAGATTAAGTGTTTATTGAGATTTATTCAGCAGGAAATGCATGAAAACATCAGTACTGTAGAAATTGTTTATGATAAGCGATTTTCCAATTGTGAAATGTGTATTTTTTTTCCTGTACACTGTAATGACACATAATGAAATTCGCGTTGGAATCATAAAGTTTGCATGAGGGGTTATTCTTAGCATTTTTCATGTGGAAACAGTATTTTACCTGCAAAAAAAAAAAAAAAGAATTGTACTTTTTTTTCTTTTTTTTTTTTTTTTTTTTTTTTTTTTTTTGCCTGGCGGACATTTTGCACAATGATACGAAATTATTTAAACAAAGAGTCAGTATCCCTTCAACAGTAGGACCTATGTGAAATCTGGTATGAAAATTGCTAAGCGGTTTCAAAAAAGAAGACGTTTCAAACATTCACGATTTTATTCATGTATATAGTCCAGGGGCAAGGGTGACAATAAAAGTCAAGAAGGATTGCCTTTGGAAACAAAGAACACATAAAATCACGAAAATGGGAGACTCGGTTTTATTTAGTCTCCACATATCAACACTGTAGTTTGCGATGCTGAATACAGCCCGAGCACCGGTCTAAGCGGTATTTGACTTTCAAAATAACCAGGATAGGCTCAAAGATCCAAAAGAAAATAAGCTATAACCTGCACTATGATGATGTACGGGAAGACGTTTTACGGCCGCCACACGGCACAGCACCAGCTAAAGTAGAGTAAAATAAAGTAAAAAAGGAATAAGAAAAAACAAAGAACATATAAAATCAAGAAAATCGGAGACTCGGTTTGACTGAGTCTCAGCACTGTAATTTGAAAGGCTGTATACGCTCCCCCCCCCACCCGCCCCCCGCCCCCCCCCCCCCCCCCCCCACGCCCCCCCCCCCCACTCCCCTAGCGCCGGCTTAAGCGGTTTATTTTTAAAATAATCAGGACGGGCTCAAAAATCCAAAAGGAAATAAAATATAACCTGCATTATGACAATGTACGGGGAGAGATTTTATGCCCGCCACATGGCACAATACCAGCTACAGAAGAGTAAAATAAAAGTCACAAAAGGATTGCCTTTGGAAACAAAGAACATACAAAATCAAGAAAATCGGAGATTTGGTTTGATTAGTCTCTACATATGCAACATTGTGGTTTGCGAGGCTACATACGCCCCTAGCGCCGGCTTAAGCGGTATTCGATTTTCAAATAACCAGGATAGGCTCAAAGCTCCAAAAGGAAATAAAATATAACTTGCACTATGATGATGTACGGAGAGACGTTTTACTGTCTCCATACGGCTCAACACCAGCTACACTAGAGTAAAAAAGTCAAAAGGATTGCCTTTTGAAACAAAGAATATACAAAACCACGAACATCGGAAGCTCGGTTTGATTGGGTCTCTATATATGCACCCACGGGGGACAAAATTTTGATTGTAACTAAAACGTTTTACAATTTTATTTATACGTTTTACAATTTTATTTATACATTTACAGTATAGAATTCACCCAATAGCTTTTACTATATTTTGAGAACGTGATTATTCCTAATTTTCTCAATACAAATGTATGGGGCGACAATTTGACCTTGCCGTGAAAAGGTCAAAAGTCAACCAATGATTAATATTTAACAAACTTGGTTGCAGTCAAGCCCCCGATTTCACTTTAAAGCTTTTTTTTGTTTTAGGAGAAGAATATTTTTAAGTGTTTTAGGTGTTTTACTATATATGGATATAGTGGCCACCTTGAAAACAGACCTTAATATATTGTACAAAATTTCAACCCCACCCTCCCCCTTTAACAGAAGGCTGTACATAAAGTTTGAAGAAAATTGGCACAAGCGTTTCAGAGAAGTCGTTCAAAGGTGTGGACAGACGACGAACGGAAAGACGACGGATGGCAAGTGAACAGGTGAGCGAAAAAAAAAATTAAGCAAGCAGCAAATCAATCCGCATTTCAACCGATTCCTCTGTGTGTGTGAGAGGGGGGGGGGGGGTTAACAGTGAATGTTCAGATCGGCCTGTGCGTCCGCGAAGTCTGATCAGACATTTGGTTCACTTAGATGTAGATGTCATGACGGTCAAGACGGAACGTGGGCGACTTTCTCTTGATTAAAGTCCAGGTTGGGTTATGCCTAAATGTATCACTACACAGATATTCTTACACTGTTAGAATTTTTATATTTTTACACATATATATTTTACATCATATAATAAACAAAACGCATAACTGTCATTCTCTTCGCGTCGGCCTCGATAATAGCCACAACATAGTGGTTGACAGTTTGGTTAATCTTGCTTGCCTTATCATGTTAACAACCGGTACAATTCTTAACCTGGTTCGATGAACTTTGTCGTGCTGATATGATAAAAATGCCTTCTCACAACACTAACAATAACTAACAACATGATTATCTTCTATTTTACTGATATAAGTTTTATTTCTTTCGTTTGCTTTAATAAAGCATTTTAAATTTTGATTATGTATGTTTCTTGGGTTGGCAGTTATTGTCATTTTTTATATTTATTTCACTCGGGTTTATGTCACCGTCTGCCACTGTGGAATAATCCTGTGTTCCGATGATAGCATTGAATCTGTCCAAGACTGTACACCTACGCCAGACGTAGAACCCTTCCAGCCGATCTCTTCATTTAGCCCCGCTTACATCACGTTAATTTTGACTGGTGTTCACACCTCTATCCTATCCTCGGAATGAATGTAGATGAGAGAGCCTGAAACGTAAACGAATAAACAAACACACTCTAACTATACAATTTACACCAACACAAGATCAAGATGAAGCCTGCTACTATGTGACTCTATTCTTTACGATGGCGACGTACATCACCAAATAAATTAAGTGACGTCATTGAAGCCGCGACAGACTCTCCGTCACGATTAATCTAAACGTCGGCATGATTCCTCCGTGACCGAGCAATCGACAGCGTCGCCCGCCTCAAAAACATACGCAAGCTTTACTTTCAAACAAGACAATCACAGTATTTTTTCATAATTTCTGGATAACAATAGGGTTATGACGATTCAAATGTCGCAACCCTAATGTTATGAAAACACAACACTTTGTTGCCTGTACCGGCAACCTTTGATAGATAGCCCTTTAAAACGTTGTAAAATAATTTAATAGGCCTCGCTCATTAGTGTTAGTCTAGAATAAAGTTCCCATGTCAACACATTTATTTGTTATATTTTATGTATAAGATCTGATCAAACTTGTCTCCTGATCGTCTGCTCAAGCAGACGAATTACTATTTAACCTGAGATTTAATGTACATTATATATGTACAGATGCTGCACATACGCAATGTCCTAAATTACGTGCATGCATATGTTCTTGGGTGTTTCGTGCATGTATTTCCGTGCGTATGTATGTGTTCGCGCTTCGTTAATCCTATACTAAACCGGCGCGATTCCTTATGGTACAGATATTTCTACGTTTAAAATCCGCAAGTTCGATCCCGCACTGTTCTTGTTTTAAATTAAAACCAACTTGTGTCCACGACAGAGAGACAATGACCAGACTGCACACAGCCAGCGCAGTCTGCTTATTACTTATAAAAATAACTACAACCTACTAAAATTATGGAAATCCCGACCAGACTGCACAAAGCCAGAGCAGCCTGCCCGGTACTCCCATCAATACTGCGGTAACGTATGCAGAATCGAATCAAACTGTATATAACACTTATCAGCTGCAAGTACTTGCATTACAAAAACACGCCTATTCAAATATATTGAAAATTTTACCACCAAAAATGGCAATTTTTCAGATAAAAAAATCTGATATTTTTCATATTTCTGCTCAAAACATAGACTGTGGGTACTCGTTAGAACCGCCTCGTCAAGGCGGTTCTAACGAGTAACCACAATCTATGTTTTTGAGCAGAAATGACAAAAATAATGTATACCCTTGTAAACCCCAGTTTTACTGTATAAAAGTGGGGTTTAAGGGGGTCAAAATTATATAGGTATGTTTTCGTGATGTAATAAATTGAAGGTTTTTATTTATCAGTCTCGATATGCAACCTGCTATCTCCGAATTAGCACTGAAAACCGACATCTAAATTATAACAATAAAATACCATTCACGGAAAAAATCGCTTGAGACAATTAGCGTCGTATTTAGATTTGCTCTATGCTATATTCTTTCAGCTGGTTATTTATAGTCAATTATGATGGAAAATTAGTATTTTACGGGTTCGTAATTTAATGGAAATATACGAGATTTAAATTTGACGAACATTTGTACCTTATACTTGTAGGTTGAAAATAGACTAAAGCAGCACAAAAAAGGACCTCGCGTACTAAAACTATGCAATATATTCATATATATGTATCGTAACAATGACTGCGCAGACAGATCTGGGCTAGCGCCATATATGACATATTCATTATTGTTATTATCATTTACGAACAGTTCCTCCCTGTCACTATTAACATCAGTCGGGAAGTCTTCGCTGTCGGCTTACAGAATTGTTGGATACCAAACATTGTCTAGGATCAGAGAAGGCCTTCATCTCTCTACACTCAGATCAGTCTGCACATTCGCACAGCCTGATCCAACTTTTCACTTGGCGCATTTTGGCTAGCACATAATGGTCAGTGTCTTTATGTGAACAGCACAGGCTCTGATCAGACTGGCGAAAACTGACTTGTGTCTTCGTTCGGCGCTAATGTCTGAAGGTATGTTTGCGTACGTTGCGGCTCATTTGTTCTTGCTTTTGTATCCTTTACGTTGTTGTTTTGAAACAGTAAAGGATGGTTAATTGATATAACCCGGGCTCCAGCTAGCTTGTGTTATTTGCATTAGCACTCTTATTCATACTGTAGCTTTTGGGTAAGCGTAAGTCATACCATCTGCAAACGTTAAAGGGGTAACACTTGAGAGAAATGAACACACTCACAAAACTGAAAACAGCAAAGTGTCAACACTGCCTTGCTTTTCAGCACTTTAACTATTTTTACAGGATGTGTTCACTTCTATAATTTTTGTAGTTAATGGTGCAGACGTTTGGTACCTTCAATACAAACGACGTCTCCATGATGCCATATTTAGAACATAACACAATTGGGCCAATGATGACACACCAATAGGCATAATAGTGAAGATAACTATATAATTCAAAGTTTCAAATAGGTTTATTCCCATCCTATGATGATTTTCTGGGTCTTTCTAATCGCTTATATATTATCCGGTTGTAAAGCTACTTTGTCTGACGCTTAGACATTGTGCTTAGTATTTTTCATTTAAACCGAAAGCCGTATAATATGATTAAAACTATTTTTGGAAAAAGGTTCCGCCGATGGTAATATTTTATGAACAAGATTTGAAGAAGACGATTATGTCATATGCGATAAGAAAATACTAAGATTAGCAAACACAACCGTGCAGTCTGACCGGGGCTTTTTCCGTTTCCATCACGAAAAAATGCCTATATAATTTAGACCCCCTTAAACCCCATTTTTATATAGTAAAACTGGGGTTTACACGGGTATACATAATTTTTCTTATTTCTAAAAACATAGATTGTTGGTACTCGTTAGAACCGCCTCGCCGAGGCGGTTCTAACGAGTACCCACAATCTATGTTTTCAGCGGAAATGAAAAATATCAGAGTTTTTTTATCTGAAAATTTTCAGTTTTTGGAGGTGAAATTTACTATATATTTGAATAGGCGTGTTTTCGTAATGAGTTACTGCATTTTCGCAGCATTATACGGAGCTTTAGTGTTCGAATGTGGCATTTAAGCTATTTTCCCACATAGCGCATAAAATTGCAAAAGTAAAAAAAAATAGTTTAGGCTTTTACTATCCTTAACATTACGAAAACACGCCTATTCAAATATATAGAAAATTTCAACTCCAAAAACTGAAAATTTTCAATTAAAATACTCTTATATTTTTCATATTTCTGCTCAAAACATAGATTGTGGGTATTCGTTAGAACCGCCTCGGCGAGGCGGCTCTAACGAGTACCCACAATCTATGTTTTTTAGCAGAATTAAGAAAAATAATGTATACCCCTGTAAACCCCAGTTTTACTATATAAAAGTGGGGTTTAAGGGGGTCAAAGTTATATAGGCATGTTTTCGTGATGAGTCATTTCTCTGCCATAAAACTCAAATCCTATTAATAGTTCATTACGCCTAGAACTCTTGGTGAATTTTTCAGCATAGGACAGATTTAAATTTCATTTTTATTAAGTTTTGCCAGAAAATAAAATGACATTTCATGTAGGTGTCCCTTATGGAATCAACTTTCATAAAATATCAAATCCCATTTTCTGGGAAAGCTATCATCAAAATGTCATTGTTACACCTGAGAGCGGTCAAGACGGACCTAGGATGATTTCCTATTTAACTAGGTTCCAGGCTGGGTGACGCCTAACTGTTTCACTACACAGAGAATCAAACACCGTTAGAATTTCTTTATATTTTTTACACATATAGTATTTATAACATACAATACCAAACCATATGGCTTCGAATCTCTTCGCGTCGGCCTCGACAATGCTTACAACACGATCGAAAACTATCATGGTTTATAATTCGATTAATATGGCTTAATTAATCACATTGTTGACGGTCAGTTCAATCCCAAACCTGGTGCAGTAAACTTTGCGGTGCCTATATAAAGCGGATGCCTTTCACGACACTAACAAAGGTGCGACACATCCTTTTCTTTGGTTATAGTTTACTGGGCTAGCCATTTGTAACCTCTTCCTTTTTCCACACAAAATTATATTGTGCATGTTATTAATCACTTAAGTCATTAAGAATTTTACTATTTTTTTTTTTATTTTAAGCGTTTTGGCAAATTATGCTCACACAGAATACTCTTCCTTCTATTCTAATTCTGATATAGAAGTTTCTTTTTTCCTCATGGCGACGGCTTGATACTATCTTGACAGATCCTAAGTAGCGGTCAGTTGACCATGTAGTGATCTTCCCTGAGGTTAATACATTCTAGCCCTTAACAAGGAAATAATGAAAGTGAGAGGGCCTTTACCTATATCAAATGAACTAACACATTCTTACTATACATTCTACAATAACTTACTATGAAACATGCTATTATATAAAAAGGTAAGAGAAAAGTCCAGGGAGTGCCACAATCACAAACCGCAGCCCTTCCCAGACACCAAGAGGAAGAAGAAACCGACAAATCCAAACAAGCACAAATCGAACAAACGTACGAAAAGCACTAAGATTAGCTCTCTCTTCCCCAAGCAAGGTAATCGCAATGCTAAAAGATAAATGTAAAAAAGATTGCCTTCGGAAACAAAGAACACACTACAGATAAGAAAATGGGAGTTTCGGTTTTATTGAGACTCTTCATAAGCAGTAATGAAGTTTGCAACACTGCTTACGCCCTCTAGCGTATACATGAGCAGAACTCCATTTTCAAGGATTCCACAATGGGCCCAATGATCCCAAAGGAAATGAAATATAATCTGCACTATGGTAAAGTACGGGGAGACGTTCTACCGCCGCCACACGGCACTAATACCAGCTGTAGTGTAGTAAAATAAATGTCAAAATGACTGAAAAACACAAGAACAAAATGACACAAAATAAGACAATAAACAAATCGCCTCGTAGAATAAACCACAAAACAACAATGAGTAAAACTAACACCAGGACCACCGCCTTAGAACGGTCAGTAGAGTAAACCACCGGGTTAACTCTGTACTCTAATCTACAATGACGTCGTTCGTCACCGAATCGAGTGAGTGACGTCATTGACGTCGCGGGAGAATCGGCGCTGCCGACACTGACTAATCTACTATCGACACCGTCGCCAAAACTTTAAATCACACGCAAGCTTCATTTCCCAATAACATAATCATAATAGTTCCATTGTGCCTGAATAACAACAGGGCTCTGTCGCGACCCTGATGCTACGAAGACTCTATACTTTGTTACTTGTTCTAGCAAACTTAGAATTGCAATATATTGAATAAATTACAACATAATTAAGGATTTGGTAACATGTCTAAGGCAGAATAATTTAGGATAAACTTCAACTGTCAAAACTAAGTGCCTTGTTTTTTAATCGCGGAGACTATTTTCTATGTGTACATGAGCAGGTGCGTCTGATATTGCTCTTTCATTAATTATTTACAAGAACTGCTTACACGCGCAAGTCCTCAATTACTTAAATGCACATATATGTGGCTGTGTGCGCACATATATATTCGTGCGTATGTATGACAGCGCTTCCTAAATTCTATATTAAGCCGGTGCGACCCCGTATGGCACTGCCGTTTCCATGCTTAAAATCAGCAGGTTCGTTACTGTACTGTTCTTATTTCCATCAAAACTACAACTTGCGCCTATGGCAAGGAGACCTTGACCAGACCACATACAGCATGCGCAGTCTGCTCAGCATTCCCGACAAAAACTATAACATGCGTAAATTGGGGGGAAAAGTAACAATCAGACTGCTGAAGCCAGCACAGCCTGTTCTGTACTCCAGACAATACTTCTGTAATGCATGCAGAATCGACTCAAACTGCATACAACACTTTGCCTCTGCAAGTAATAATTTGAAGGTTTTAGTTTACCAGTCTCGATCTGCAATTTGCCGTTTTGAAATTGGCACAGAAAATCGACAGCTAACAATTATAATAAAATAACATACCAACTCACAAAAAAAAAAAAAAAAAAAAAAAAAAAAAAAAAAAAAAAAATCCAACGAATGTCACTTGGGACATTTAACATAGTATACTGGTTTGCCCTCTGTCGATATGATTTCAGTGGATTGTATTTATAGTCAATTATGATCACAGAAAATAAATTTATTACTGTTTTATGATTTTCACGCGATTTACATATAAATTATAGTGCAGCAATTTGTAATTTAAATTTACAGCTCGAAAATGGACTCAGGCAGTAAAACAGAGACCTCGCGTCAAAGAACCTGACCGATATAGTCAACCTGCTTTGTATCGTAACAGTGGTCTACTGATTAAGCCCAGAGAGTGATAAAGATTAAATCCAACACTTCAATTACATAGGTATGCCATTGCGTTTTTCATTTATTTGGAACATATCTAAGCTTACAATCTTCCTATATTTAGTTTATCATTTAATACTTATTTACTTGTAAGATATTCGAAAGAAAGCATATTTCAAAACTGCTGCATAGATTTTTATTTACTCAATATCTGGCTACATCAATCAGCACCCTACCTAACAGTGCCATTAATAGGCGATATAGGTGTTTTCAAAGATATATGTGCTATTTCATGCATGATATTGCGAACAATAAAGCTCATATGAAGCCAAAAGGAGTCTAAACTCATGTACGAGAAAACATATTATCTAACTCACTTCCATTTCAAATATGGGAACATCAATCACGATTAAAGTAAAACGGCTTAGGCTATGTCAATTATACCACTGGAAAGTCGAAATACACCAGGTTAGACTGCAAGTTGTTATAACCAATTATATAGAGCTAAAAGTTTACTGATAGCAAGAGCAACTCATGATTTGTTTATACGAATTCAAATCAACACCTGCCCGGATAATTTCGCCTTATTATTTAGACAGCGTGATAGGGGATTCTTTATCTGACTCTATACTACGGTTGCAAAGTAAATAAGAGAACTCAAGAACTGATACAATCTGATCCACATCAAGCCTCAAAGACCAGAGGAAAAACAGACAAATATAATAAAGCAGTCACAATGAACAAACGGCAAGCAAAGTTGTCAACTCTTTCTTAGAAAGGTGGAAACTCTGTTACCCCCAAAAAGCAAGAGAAAAGTCCAAGCCGCAACCCTTCCCAGACACCGAGAGGAAGAGGAAATAGCAAGACCAAACAAACGCAAATCGAACAAACTACGAAAGCACTAAGATAAGCTCTCTTCCCCAAGCGAGGTAATCGCAATGCTCAAAAAAACGGAAAACACAAGAACAAAATAACACCAGGCAACATTTCAAACAAATCGCCAAACTTAGCTGAATATACAATCAACTTACATAATGTTTAAAAGAAAGCATAAGAAAGTAACATACAACTAACAAAAAAAAAAATTCCACAATAAAAGTACTGCCTAGGAACGGTCAGTACTAAATTACTGGGGGCTTAAGCTAGCTTTACGGGATCTAAACCCTTGCCCACAGGTTCCTTCCCAGTCAGCATTCTACGTAAATCTATATCGGGCCGTTATCGGCCCGTCAGGGTAGCTGACGGGCCGATGACGGCCCGATGTAGATTTACGTAGAATGCTACCTGGGTTAGTGTTACAAATATGTATTTGTTTGGTCCGTGATGCTTATTTTGGCCACCTCGCTACTGTTTAGGTAGCGCCAGTGGACCTTAATGACTAACTGATCAAAGCATATGACTGTTGAAAATGAATTGGTCAGAACAATGCAACCTTGAGGGTAGAAGTGAGAAAAATATTTTTTGCGACAACAATTAATATAAGGATGACATAGTATCTACTGGCAGCAACCAGATATTGTTAACACTAACAAAAGGACAATTGTGTATGCAGGGAATTTAAAGCATACATTTTACAGACACAAGCTAAAGTCAGACAAGTTAGAATAAAGCTAAACTTGAGTGATTACATAAAACAGGTAACGATTTGTACAGATCTAAACGATTGATACAAAAAAATATCTGCGAACTAGTTCAGAATCTAAATTTCATCTACAGACTAAATTGCTGAATTTCTATGAATATCAGGCCGTTTTCAGATTTTTAAGTGAGAAAGTATCTCTTTCGTCAAAATGGTAAAACGTTTCTCTTGTGAAATTTAGGACAATGTTGTCCATCAGCAACGATATTGTTCTTGTGAAATTATTAAGTAAGAGTACAAGTGTCAAAATTGTTATAAGTGACCTTTGCCCACCGGGGCTTATGAAATAGATGAAGCCTCTCCGACAGAACTGTTAGTAATTCTGCAACAGAGCCGCTACTATTTTTCGGCATTCAGCACAGGTAGAACAAACATCACATTCAGATGCAGTAGTTCTAGTTGGCAGAACTATTGTTTATGAAGACGTTAAGGAGTCATTTGGTACATTTTCTGCAATTTTTCACAAGGAAACATCTTGTGTTGCTTCGCGCGAATAATACTGGTTTAAGCCGCCCCAATCCCCACCCCACACACCCACCAAGCCCACAAGAAGTTTTCCTACTGATCGTTCTGGGCAGGTTTCTTCTTTTGCAGTTCCTCTTTCTTTTTTAGTCTGTGGTTTCATGTATGGCATTTGTGTTGTTCTTATTTGTTCCTAATCTGGTGCCTCCGGAGGACTGCGCTTCGTGATTAAGGCATTTCTTGGTTAACGGTACTTGTACTTTTCTTGTTTGCTGTCCTGTAAACCATTTCGCTTCGGAAAATGTGTCTATTCTAAAACGGACGAATTTGCACCAAAGGGAGCAAAATTATTTTTACAGTTATTTAAAGTATATTTTTATCCTGAACAAATAAATGCTGTTACATGAGCAAACATAATGTAGATGAATTGCTGTGCGTACATATGGGCCACGTCATGCGTCATATCATCCTGCGCATGCGCAAAGTCTCATTTGAGCCTTTGTTCTCCATCTATATATATTCTGCAGTATCCAGTCATTCTGATAGCGGACGACGATGGCGCAGACTAATCTGTGCTTTTACTGCCTACATCTGCCCGAAGCGGCCTATATTTTATACATACAAGTAGTTAAACAGGTACGAAACACATTGTAATAGCTTATGTGCTTGTCAACTATTTACTCAGAGCTAATTAGTACTAGCTGGTTCGGATTAGATCTCCAGCTGGACATTTGAACTTGCAAGTCAGAGTAGAGAGTGTTTTTGAAAAGTGGAAATGAGAAACAAATTCCTAAGTGTCAACACCGCTGCCAATAATAAAGGACCAGGTAGGAGCGAGAACACGGGAAGTGTAAAATAAATATAGGCTAGGGACTATCAGTTTTTATCCTTATATATCATAAACATTTATGCAAATGTTCTGAATCACAAGACGTCTCTGTATTGAATTCAAAAGATAAACGCTAGGTACTTGCCCAAAGAAGTTTCTATGCAAAAGTCCCAAACCAGAAATAGTGTTGCAAGGTTATGCGACACACAAAACGGAAAAAAATAAATTTGATCGGCAAACTCCAACATTGATGCAAATATTCACTGTATGATATTTTCCTTATTATTGAAATCTCGTTTCTGCTGATAGTGAAGTGTCATTCTTTGTCTCAAATGTCAGAATTCCCTGATTAGTCCTCATTGCACCCCCACCATACTATGGCATACTCCAATGTTTTGACATCGAGGTTATATCGACACTAAAAGTGTTGTTTTTTTTTCGTTTCTAAATTCGATCTGCCCATCTTCGGTCAAATGCTTTGAAAGTCCACAGTTTTGTTTGTTGCATTAGTCAAGTTTAAAATTTTTGAATTCGCTAAACCTGACTTTTTTTTAAATCGTTTTTGTAAAGTAGGCGTTTTCCTTTACTGGTCAAAAGTTTATTTTCCTTAAAAATGTTTGCCATAGTTTCATCTTATTCTAGAATGTATTGTATCAGTTGTCTTTTATTACCCGGCAAATCTAAGGATTGCGTTTTACAACTCCTTTGTGATTGATTAAGGGTTTATTTTCTTGATGTAAACCTCTATGATGTCAATACGTACGTGTTTGTTTTCTTTCAAGACCTTATTGGTTTTTACTTACAAAAGATTTAGCTCCTCTGGCAAGATTGTATGAAATATCCTTTTATCATGTTTCGGGTGGCATGAACTGAACAGTATATACGTTTGCCATCGGTACGCTAAGAGAATAAACCAGTTTTTACTTTACTTTTCCATCTTTATCCATTTGATGTTTAGCTCCTCTGGCAAGATTATATGGAATATCTTTTTATCATGTTTCGGGTGGCATGAATTGAACAATATATACGTTTGCTATCGGTACGCTAAGAGAATAAACCAGTTTTTACTCTTCTTTTCCGTCTTTATCCATTAACATCAAATCTGGAAATGACGGTTGTCTGTTGAGGTCTATAATTGTAAATTTAAATAAGGTTTCTTAATTAATAAGTATTACGTGTAGTAAATTTTATTTTGTGTTCTTCTTTGGTGAAAATGAAGAGAGTAATCAAGGAACATTTTTTGAAGTCTGTATAAATTTTTTTCTTCATATTTTAATATGGAAAGGTCTATAGCCAGTCGACTGGTAATAACTGTTTCACGTTAAAGATAACCATAGGCCACATAGTACACACATTTTATTGTGCTGTCAAAAAGGCCAATGGTCATCCTAGGATCATCATTTGAATAAACTTGGTAGACCTCGACTCCCCATGCTATATACCAAGATTCAGACTAAAAGCTATCTTTGTTCTGGAAAAGAATATTTTAAGTCTTTTTTTTCTTTGTTCTACATATATCAACATGTCTGTCATCTTGTTCAGTAGTGCAGAACCATTTGAACAAGTTGCCAATACCCTTTTGATAGATGTCCCTATGTGAAATGTGGTTACTCCTTGATATATTTCTTCCGAAATGATTTTCAACATATGCCTATACAAATGTATAGGGACATAAATTTGCCGTAAAAGGATCAAAAGTCAACTTACAAAATGACCTTTGTTGATCTCTTACAGAACCTCTGAATATTACGAGAGCAGAGCGAGGCCCTTAAACGAAAATGCAAGGTTTGTTGAGAACGTATCTGAATTGAATAAACATGAATAACCATATGTATTGATGTAAATATGATCACAATTGTATACTAACTAAGGAAGATGAAAACGTTTTAAAATTTTGAATTTATTAATTAAGGGCACTGCCATTTTTAATTTTTAATGAGGTTCTGAACATTTCAAAATATCACATTTTATAGATATTTAGGCGGTCTCTGTATTAAGAGAAGTATCGGGACTCAGGATGAAGTTGGCTAGCTGTAAACGTGCTTCAAACACCCAGTGGTTTACTCTACTGTCCGTTCTAAGGCGATGGTCCCGTTTTTGGTCTTACTCTTTGTTGCTTTGTGGTTTATTGTACGAGGCGATTTGTTTTATGTCTTACCTCGTGTTGTTTTGTTCTTGTATTTTTCGGTCCTTTTAGCATTGCAATTACCTCGCTTGGGGAAAAGAGAGCTAATCTTAGTGCTTTTTGTACGTTTGTTCGATTTGTGCTTGTTTGGTTTTGTTGGTTTCCTCTTCCTCTTGGTGTCTGGGAAGGGCTGCGGTTTGTGATTGTGGCACTCCCTGGACTTTTCTCTTATCTTTTTTCTATCAGCATACACAAATGCCCAGTGAAGACATTTTGTGTACAAATATAAAAATTGAATATTATTGTTATTAATTTAGATCTACATATTTGAATTAACATGTTTTACGTCATAAAGCATCATTAAATATTCAAAATGGCGTCGCCAATAAAAGTAGTTTCAAAACCTTCAAACCTTGATAATTTACTTATTTTTCATCCGATTTTGATCAAATTTGCATCAAGGTGCACAGTTAATCCAAATAGTGCATCTCAGATGCGTCCTTTATCAAATTGTAGTTTTTCTTTTAAAGGCTATGCAACTGTTCATACGGATATGGACTTTTTTTCTGTTTGCATATGGCATAGGCACTATTTTCAGATGTTCTTGCAAACGTTATTAACTGATTTAAATAAAGCTCAATTTTGGTATGACAAGAATCGACCTAATGTACCAGAACGAAGCTGAAATAATTAACTTTATCTTAAAACTTTTTAACATGGGAGATATCACTTTTGTGATCCACTTTCCCGAAGACAAGTATAACATCGATTCAGTAAACATATCAATAAATCATTTCTAGCTGTTTTTAATGCTACTTGTTTAGTGTTATTAAAACGGCAGTGCCGATAATCACAAATATAGGGTGATGCACGATTTCTTGCGGCAGAATGTTAGCGTACCAAGATCTAAAACCGGGTAGGTGCAGTTCATAAATCTATGCAAAACATTTGGTATACTGAACACCAAAAACAATGTCCAGGTGTTTATGCACACTTTGACGTGTTATAATATATTTGTATACTGTTAAGATATACTGAAAACAGTACATGTATGCATGTGTCAGACGGCTAAACACCACCTCATATATTTCCAAACTCTTTGCCATTTCAAGTTTTATTTTAGAGTAGTTGTGGTCATGGTATACAAGCCATATTCCAAACTCATAACTCCGTAAGCAAATGACGAATCAGAATGTTCAGACCAACCGACATTGACCCCAAATTTAAACTGAAATCCAAATTTGCATCACTGGACGTATCCAGGAAGAATCCGATCCATGACTTTTATGACTTTCACAAGACTAGTATCATTGCTGACGAATAACATTGTCTTCGATTTCACCAATAAGACGGTGTTTGCATTTTGATGACTATGACACTTTTTTTTTCGTAGTTCCAAAAAAAAACTCAGGGATGAAAGAGTTAAATCTTACCATTTGGTGATCGATTACTTTACATGTGATTATACCAACAGTACAATTAAGAAACGTGACACCTCAAACGCTTATTATTGCATAAAAAGCATTGTCGCACGTTATTAAAAGCCGTGCATTAACCGGCGAAACACCGTGTATTAACAAAGCAATTCACGCGCTGTTAATGCACGGTTATGCAACTTTTAATATGCTCGTGCCGGGGCCACAGAATTGCTGCCGTCACGAGACGTGTACTGCCCTGTCCCGGAACGAGCATAGTCCGTCCATGGAAATAGCGTTCGCGCGACATCGTTGAAAAGGTGAAACAAAATATTGCAAGAAATGTAGCAAATGTTTTCAGTTTTTATGCAATAATAGAGATCGAACATGGTTTTTCAATGCATTAACATTCGCTAGGTCCCCTCCCACGGGACCTGGCGAATGTTAATGCATGAAAAACCATGTTTGATCCATATATTCAGCCGCAACGTGAGAAACGTACCTGACAAGTATGCCCCACAAAGACTCAAATTACGTAGTTTACGCATCCGCTTAGCCCTATCAGAATCTTCGTTGTCAACAAGAACAAACTTTGTATCCTTGGCTATCTTAAATGCTATCAGTGAAGATTTTAATCAGACGGCGCGAACAGGTAAACTAAACCTTCGCATGTAAGTCTGAAGGTACGTTTTCTGACGGTGAAGCTCTAATGTTTTTTTTCTGTTTAATTGTCTTTCATCACAAAAAAGAACACGCCTATATAGTTTTGACCCCCTTAAACCCTACTTTTATGCAGTAAAACTGGGATTTACTGGTGTATATATTATTTTTTTTTTATTTCCGATCAAAGACATAGGTTTGAGGTACTCGTTAGAACCTTCTCTATGAGGCGGTTGTAACAAATACCCACAATCTATGTTTTGAGCAGAAATATGATAAATACCAGATTTTTTCATCTGAAAGTTTTCATTTTAGGTGGAAAAGTTCTCAACATATTTGAATAGGTGTGTTTTCGTAATGTTTGACAGTTAAAAAGCATTACGTTTTACTGTCTCCACATTAGCCCTTACAACAGTTACGTTAAATGAAATATGCAACAAAACTGCCTATCCTATCTATTTGTTTTGCATAGTAAAAGTCATTTTTACAATGAGAAAAAAACGTTTTGATGTTAGTTAAACTAATGAAAAATTCAAAACTTGTGTTGCATAGACAGATTTAAACAACCAAAAAAGGTTTTACTTTAAATCATGACAGAAGTTTGCACATTTTCTTCTTTGGAGTAAAACATCATGCCAAAAAAAACTGACAGGAAGATGGTGAGAAATAAAATTTAATGGTCTTGATCTGTGTTCTTTTCAGTCCCCCATTGCAATCAATATATAAGGGAAGGTACGTAGGAGTCATTAGTAGCGGATTCATATCAACCGCAGGAGAATTAGGTTTCATAAAGGTTTTGATGTCAATGAATTTATTCAAATGATACATTAGCTACATAAGGACGCCGCTATACAACACATATTTATCTGTTCTAATTGAACAAGAGTTTCATTACGTTCACAAATCAATGTTATTTGAACCCCCACCATCCCCATTATATAAATTGAAAACAGGGATATATCCATAAGACTTTAAAAAAAAGGCAGTTTCCTAAACCAGCTTGTCAAATTGTTAATTAGTTCAAACAACATTTTTCATCGTATAAATCTATTTCAATACCATTGTCATCCATGTCTTTCTTATGTTTCCTTTCATACAGTTAAAATGCAATGACTTGCATAGCTCTATATGTAAGCTTATCAAGAAAATTATTTCTTATTCTCCACATATAGCTCATATTAACCTATTTATGCTGAGTGGATTCTTCTACTTTAACCTTTTGGATATATTAATTCCTATATAAGGGATGTCTGGTTAATTTTTCATTATTTTCATATTTTGTAGAAATACTGAATTATATGCTAATAGCGCGGCGTCTGATCTGGATCTACACTGTTTGCCGATGTTCCATTTATAAGACGCTAGGCTTATATGGGTTAAAGCGCCTCAATCTTCTTTACGAATCCGCCTTCTAAAAGGGGCTTAACCTAAATTGACGCAAGCACACTGGAGATGTTTCGAAGTTGAACGATTAAATATCAACCTGCTAACCATAATAGATAAAAGCAAATAGCATTTGGAATGCCCTTTGTTCTGCACAGGAAATTTCGCCTTTCATTTATATTATTTCTTCTTTGGGAGACTGCTTGTAGGATATGATATTTCTATCACTATTTTTCCCGGCTGCTGATATAGACTACAGCAAGTTAACATTTAACATATATATATATGCAACGGAATACTAATGCATGAAGATCTCGATCAGTCTGTGCATTCATGCACTATAACTAGAATATTTGTTACTTTCTTACAGCAAAACTAAATGCTGTACAAAAAGGGCAGCGTTATGCAAAACAAAATGCATTGACGTATGCGCAAGCTGATTTCTGTTTTCGCTATCCGTATATTTCTGAAGACACGTTTTCGCATGGAGCGGTCAATATATTAGTGCACTTATCAGATTGCAGGACTATACCACACAAACATGCAAAAAAGGAAATTAAACACCACAATAACTATAAAGTCGAAGACATATCTATTTTTAAAAGGTTAAAATGATTTTTTGTTGAACCGAAATCGATTGAGTATGCTAGGGATCTGTTTAGTTGACGTGGTTGGATTGAAACCGATTATACTAGGGATCTGTTTAGTTGGACGCAAATGTCGAAATGTTGGATTCAATCAACAAACAATAATGTTGACAAATAGCAGTCTACAGTCTTGACAAAGTACATTCAAATTACTGAAAATGATCTGAGATGTCTATGAATTTCCAGCAGTTATCAGATCTGGTAAATCGACTTCTTATAAAATTGTCCTCATCATGAGTTCTCAGGAGTGTTATCAATAATTTTGTCTGTTCACCTATGCATTTGAACGAGGATAGTCCGCCGCTTTAAGTTGGCACATGGCATTTATACAACATTGTATTAACGTCGATGCAACTATTAACTACCTTAATACAGAATCCATATCGCCTGATCAGTCCGCATCATATTCGAGACATATTGGGTCAATTTTTTCTGTATTTTCCTAGTTCTTTCTTTCTTTATTGGCCGACTCTTTTACTGTTTTAGCCGATTTTCTCTATATTGGTCAATTTTTAACGGAATGTATTGTATGCGGCTTTACCCGTTTTGAATCATTTAATTTTGGGTGTGGTTGTTGCGCCGCAACCAGATTTAACATACCTCATTACGACAATCTGTTTTTCATGTGCTGTCGACTTTTAAATTACCTAAACATAAAAAAATACACCTATATAATTTTCACCCCCTTAAACTCCACTTTCATACTGTAAAACTGGAGTTTACAGGGGTACACATTATTTTTCTTATTTTGCTAAAAAAAATCAGATTTTTAATCTTAAAATTGTCTTCTTTTGTTGTTGTTGTAAAATTTTCAGTATATTAGAATAGGCATGTTTACGTAATGACCGCCCAAAAATAGTTCTCTGCGAACAATGACAATGCTAATAAATGTCAAAAAGAATTGTCTTTGGAAACAAAGACCACACAAATTCACGAAAATCGGAGACTCGGTTACATTTAAACATATTAGCTGCATACTATCTGATGCTTATAAATAGCGAATATATACACAAAAACCATAGCGAACTTCAAACTTTTGAAGAAATATTTTTTTTAAAATCATGTTGAGTCCAATATATGATTACTCCAATAAATACATCAAATCTTCAGCGTTCGGTAAAAGTAAGAGATGATTTTTAGGAACTCGCAATAGAGATGGAGCTCCCCAGTGACAAATAAAGTGGTGATGGGTGGGTTAAAACCCACTAGGAGTGAGGCTAGAGCTAACATAAAAATTAAATATTCTGCACGCCTTTTTTTTTTTACTTATCTAGTACCATTGAGGCATTGCTAAATACCAATTTGACAGATCTCTCTCGGTCGTGTGGGCTAGATATTTCGCCGAAGTTCATTTCGTACCGTTGAATGTTCGCCTAAGCTATGCTTCAGGACATGCAAACAATAACACAATAAACTTTAAAATACTTATTATCTACGATTATTATCAGAATGATATAATCAAACAGTATGAATGACATTTTCTACCAATATAATGATAAATGATATGCTCAGAACGAAACGCCAAAGCACAAACTTGTCTTGGCGCGAATATTGCAATCTATTTGAGTTGTTTCCCTTGTATTGTCTCAGTAACGCGTATTAGCAACGTTATGATTGACTGATCATTCATCAGTTCATATCATGGTATTTTCAAACATCAGAAAATGTGGAAAAAAAATGAAAAAAGACCTCTGAGGTACTTTGGTACTTTTAGGTAGAAAAAAAGTAAAATCGCACAGCATGAATTTTATATTGCAGGAAATTGCCTTGTTTTGCGGAAGCACAAGAATCTGCATTTGTTTTGCGGAAGCATTCTCTCATCTAGTCCATAAAACCTTGCATGACCACCAGAAATCGGTGCAAATCCAACAACCACACGCCCAAGACTCATCTCTGTAAGCTTGTAGCCAAAGCCGTGGTCCCACTGAACACAGAAAAGGACAGAAAAGGGCTATCAAGTACTGTTTGTGTGTATTTCAACGTAAATCTCAATCGGTTCTAGAGCCTATAGAATTTCAGGCAAACGCCTCCAACCGCACTCTCAGAACTTTGATGTTCTTTTTTATTCGTACGTTTCTGACCATTTAAGCGTAATTATATAGACAGGAGCTTATTCTTCATTTATATAGGTTCAGAACAGGCATTGTATTTATTCGGTAGAGACAGCCTATAGCCTGTGCTTAATGTAATAATAAAGGCTCCATATTCCTAAAAAAAAAAAACGTTTTCTAGCCACGAAAGGTTTAATAAAATGATATATAGAATATAGTATTAATGCGATCATAAAATATGTCATCTGACAGCCTGTAAAATTTCAGTTTGTCTCTCATTTTTTTAAAATGGATCAAAAATGAAATGACGTTTTATCGTATCTCTGAATTAATGTTGGCAACATTAATTAAAAGATACGATAAAAAGAAATTTCATTTCAAGAACGAGAGACTAACTGAGATTTTACAGGTTGTCGGGTGCCATATTTATGGTTGTATCAATACCATTTATCAATTTATTAAACATTTTTTGGATAATAAAATGTCTACTTTTGAGGAATATGGAACCTTTAATTTATTTTCAACAACCTACGAGTATTGTCAACTACAGAAGATACGAATATAGGATATTCTCTTTAAATAGAATCTTTAAAAACCAGGCACCGGTCAGCTAGGCATCGGGCAACCAGGCACTGGTCACCGGGCACCAGTAGCCGGACATCAGTCACCAGTCACAGGTGATCCAGGCACCGGTCATAAAGCGGTAATTACTAGGCACCGGACACCAGGCACCAGTCAGTACTAACCCAGTCTTGTAAGAATTAGATCTTTTCAATTGCAACGTCTAGTACAAAGATCTCTTACTCCTAAATGGGATATATCTAGGGTAATAATTTGTCTACAGAAAGCCCCATATGAACCTATACATGAGGCATCAAAACTTCATGTTACGATTAAAACAGCCTTTCTGCTAGCTCTTGCCACAGCTAAGAGAGGTGGCAAAATTCATGCTTTGATAATATACACAAACCATTTTAAGGCTCAATTAATCTGATGATACAGTATCATTGATAGAACAAACTGGGTTTTTGGCAAAGAATCAGCTTGCCGTCACAGATATCTTATACACTATATTATATATTTGATACAACATACCTATTTTGCATAATACATGGTCAAACGTTTTGCCAGCAAGCTGTTTTACTATTTATTTTATAAATCAAGATACCTGATTTATCATATCAGATATCTTATATAAATAAAAGATGTCTGATATATGAGTTATCTTAAATAAATATCTTGTGTGTTTTAAGATATATTGTATGCGTATAAGACACCTTAATTGACATATAAAATATCTAAAATGCTATTAAGATATCGGATATGCTATATAATTTATCTAGTATAGGACATAATATCTTAATTACTAAATAAGATATCTCATTTATTCAATTAAATAAGATAACTTATTTAGTATATCAGATATTTTATTTACTGTTATCAGATATCTTTATTCACATGTAAGATATCTTAGTTAACAAATAAAATATCATGGAAAATAAGCTATCTTATATGTTGAGTTAATTAAGATATCTCACAAATAATATCATATGTCGTATATAGGAAATGAGATATCTAATATATAAGATATCTGAAGTAGTATGTCAGATATTATCTATCCTCTATTAGATATCTTATATCCTATATACGGTGTCACATATATAAGATATATACTTGGCATATTAAACAGTAAAATATGTTGGCATAGATATCATTGATAGGACAATAGTTCAGGTATCTAAAATACTTCATAAGATATCCAAATGCTATATGAGATGTCTAATTTACTATATATCTTATAAAAATATATGATATCTTATCTAAGGTACTGACATATATTATTCAGTACAAATGATAAATGTGTGTATCTTAGAGAGTATATAACTTGTATGCCAAAATTATAGCTATCTTACATGCTCAGGAAATGAAGATATCTAATACGCTCAAGCACATTTTCATTGTCATTTTGAGTGCTAGGATAAAATTTATACTGCATGAATATATATTTATCAATTCCAATACATTTTATAGGTGGACCAACAACTGGCTTATATAGCAAATAATATATCTTTTGTATTATGGAAGATATCTAATATTATGAGATAAAAGAAATTTTACATATTCTATAAGTATAAGTATAGTATAAAAGGTATATATAAGATATTTGGTTTTAAATAGTAAAACGGCTTCCCGTACATTTGGCGACAGACCAGGTTATACTGTTTTCTCAAAATTCTTTCATGTGTTGCTTTATTGTTGTTTGGATGTACATTTACTGAAACTGAGACACTGCTTATCGTTTTTGCTACTAACAGCACTTTGTAGGGTAAAGCCTCTAATTCAAGATTGGGAGTTAGCAGTTCGACCCCACTGAGCTCCAAGTGTTGTTTCTTTGAGCAAGGCACTTTATCCACGTTGCAGTTTTAGTACTTATTTCCACCAAGGAATGTCTAGCAAAAGAAATACCCAAGAGGGCTTAGGCAGTGTTTGATGATAGATATATTGCCTAGGGGCATTGGTTTTGGCAGGATGGTGGAGGGTCTGCAACAAAGTTAATGCTGACAGTGCAGAATATAAAATACTGTGGGCAATATTTGTAGGTGGCTTCTACAAATAAATTCAACATAGACCATTGACGGCCTCAATAGGAGATCACATCTTTGTCATCCATGCCACTGTGGCAGCTGTTTTCATCGCTCCAGCAATTCCTCCTGTTTTTTACTGTACATAGAGGACTTTTACTATTTAACTGGTTTTACTGGAAGATTGCATCGGTTCCATCCTTCTAACAGCTCAGCTGTACAATGTGAAGAAGATTCCTGATCTTTTTTCGGAAGGAGAATAGAGGCTGTCTCATGGGGTACCTCAAACCTGTTTCCTGCCGGCCTCGGTGGCTCAGTTGGACGCGCCGTCCGACTGGAAACCAGGAGGTCGCGGGTTCAACCCCCACCGAGGTCGGCAACATTCTTTTGTGGAGATTGATTATGAAATATTTTCTACGGTCATTCTTGCCCTTCCGCTGATTCAAGAAGGGCAGTTGTCAGTTTCTGGCGAAAGAATGTGCACAATACTGGATAACCGCTTAGAGGACTAAGCCTGCCCAGTGAACGTGTGGTTAGGTAAACTGACCGGGCTCGACATGACCCCATTGGGTTGAATTGGCCGTAAAACCTCAACACAAACAAACAAAACCTGTTTCCTTGTTCCCCTGAAAAAAATCGGCATTTTGCCTTGTTCCCCAAAATCAAAATCTTGTTTTTTTATGTTCCCTTTTCACCCAAATTGCCTTTGTTCCCCTGTTCCTTTCAGTTTTAGACTTTTGTTCTCTTGTTCCCCTGAAATAAATAACCTTATTCCTTAGTTTCCCCAAACCCCTGGGAGGGCCTCAGAATATTGCGCTTATTCAATAAAGCATGCTAACTTTTTAAAAGCTAGTACTTCTGTCACTTTCGGTAGACATTGTCTAGATCTACTTACTGATTGCTGCATGAGCCAATTATGTAACAGAAAAAGACAACAAGTCCAATAAATGACTTGTATATGAAAGATAATGAACACATAAAATTTGAAATAACAATAATAATAAAATACACAAATTCTGTATCCTTCGACTGCACAGATTTAGGGTGAATAGAATAGAATAAATTTTACAGGGCTACACATGTGTATATATCCAAATACATACTTTACAGGAAACGGGGTTACACAAGAAAGTTAACACACACACACACACACACACACACACACACACACACACACACACACACACACACACTGATAAATATTATAGGTGTATCAATCAGATTTAAATATTATTGGTGGATGGATTAGTTACGATGAACCGATATTTTTATCACGCACTTAATATAATATAACTGCACCGAAACATACATTGGTCTGCAGATCATTCGAAACCATTGATACCGATGGATGTGTAAAGTTAGTGCAAGGAGAAATTTTATAGACATTCCAATATTTTTACAGATGGACTGACATCTTGCTTAAGTCCAAAATCCAAAAGTAAAAAAAAAATGTAACTAATTATAAATTGATCAGTTGATGCATCGATCAATCAAAATTGTCATTTTGAGTTACCATATCTATGAACCAAAAACAATTATACTACATGAATAAATTCTACCCTGATCCAATAGTTTTTACAGGTGAACCGACAGCTTGCTTAAGTCCATTACCCAGAAGCGAAAAGTAAAATAATTACAAATCATTTAATCAATGCACGATTAATTAAAAATGTTACCAAATCTATGAACCAAAACATAATAATAATAATTTTCGCAATGTTCAATATTATTTACAGGTGGACCAACAACTTCCTTAATAGATTAGCTAAAAGCAAAAAGTAAAATAATTACAAATCGATTAACGATGCATCGATGAATCAAACAAATTCATTTTGAGGTACAAAATCAGTACACTTAGAAACTTTAAACTGCATTAATAATTTTTAACCATATTCCAATATTTTTTACAGGTGGACCGACAACTTGCTTAAGTCGAATATCCAAAAGCGAAACGTAAAATAATTAAAAATAATTTAATCGATGCATCAGTTAATTAAAACTGTCATTTTGGGTTACCAAATCTGTGAAACGAAAACAAAATTTCTAGATGAATAAATTTTAACAATGCTCAATATTTTTACAGATGCACCAACAACCTGCTTAAGTCCAATATCCGAAAGCGATAAGTAAAATAATTACAAATCGAATAGGCAATGCATATATTCATCCAAAGTGTCATTTTGAAAACTTCGATAAAATTTATACTGCAGCAATTCAATTTTTTTTACCGGTGGACCGACAACTTGCTTAAGTCAAACATCCAAAAGTGAAAGTAAAATAATTTTAAATCGGTTAGGCAATGCATCGATTCATCCAAATTGTCATTTTGAGTACACCAATAAAATTTATACTGCATGAATATATTTATCAATTCAAATATTTTTTTACCGGTGGACCGACAACTTGCTTAAGTCAAACATCCAAAAGTGAAAAGTAAAATAATTACAATCGATTAAGCAATGCATCGACTCATCCAAATTATCATTTTGAGTACACCGATAGAATTTAAACTGCATGAATATATTGAGCAATTCAAATATTTTTTACTGGTGGACCGACAACTTGCCTAAGTCAAACATCCAAAAGTGAAAAGTAAAATAATTACAAATCGATTAGGCAATGCATCGATTCATCCAAATTGTCATTTTGAGTACACCGATAAAATTTATACAGCATGAATATATTTATATTTAAAATATTTTTTAGCGGTGGACCGACAACTTGCTTAAGTCAAACATCCAAAAGTGAAAAGTGACATAATTACAAATCGATTAGGCAATGCATCGATTAATCCAAAAAAAAGTAAGAGAAAAGTCCAGGGAGTGCCACAATCAAATTGTCATTTTGAGTACACCGATAAAATTTATACAACATGAATATATTTAGCAATTTAAATATTTTTTAAAGGTGGACCGACAACTTGCTTAAGTCAAATATCCAAAAGTGAAAAGTAAAATAATTACAAATAAATCGCATCGCATTAAATGACAATAAATTTGTCATTTTGAGTTGCAGAATCAATGAACCGAAAACATTTAAACTGCATGAATAAATTTTAGCAATGTTCCAATATTTTTTACTGGTGGACCGACACCTTGCTTAAGTGGAAATAGCCAAAAGTGTAGAGTAAAACAATAACAATCGATAAACTGATTCATTAAAATTGTCATTTTGAGTTACTGAATCTATGAAACCGATATAATTTATATATTGGATAACATTTTTATACCGCATGGATAAATTTTAGCAATATTTTACAGATGGACCGACAACCTGCTTGTCGAAACTATAAAAGGAAAAAGTAAAATAATAACAAATTGCATATTGATGAATCTACGCATCAATCAATTAAAATTGTCATTTTGATTTAACAAATCAGTGTACTGATAAAATATATGATTCGGATTCAGTATTATTACTGGTGAAAAGTCTTTTAAATGATGAACATTTGCCAGGACCTTCAAATTATAATGTCCACCTACAATTATTATACTGCACCAATACATCTTTATCAACATACGAATGGTTTTGTCGGTGTAAAGATATTATATTGATGCACTGGCATGTTACTGGTCTACTGTTATATGTATCGGTACATCATTATACATAAGCTGATAAAACTTATCAGTGCACACATCAGTTATCGGTTCACAGGTTTTGTTGCTTTGTATTGCCACACTTACATCTGGTTTGGATCATCATCAGCTTTATTTTCACATATATAGAACTACTGCTGCACCGATAAAATTTATCAGTCCATCAACAATATATTATTATTGATAAGACTACATTGATGTACTCGTGATTTGTATTTTAGCACAATCCTTGGATATACCAGTACCAGTTGTCAACTCTTATCTGTCGGTTTATCTAGGATGCATTAAGGCCTGAATGCTATATACGAACAAAGAGGACAGATTTCTTTCTTTCTTTTTTTTTTTTTTTTTTTTTTTTTTTTTTTTTTTTTTTTTATTTATATGATTTAGTTTTCATGGTGTAGAATTATGAATTTAAATTCAATTTTATAACAGATATGCCGAATACGAGGTCTGTTTGTATTTACTTTATGTGTATGTTACTCTGTTGGGGTTATTAGGATTTATTTTTTTGTAACACATTTTGTTTTTCACTGGAAACGATTAATATATCATTCTTTAATTTGTATACCTTGATATTTTAATATCGTAAGACGTTCTGACATTTCTCGTGACCTGAAAGATCTCATACACGCAGCATGAGTTTCGTCAGGTACTTCCGATTTCAGACTTCAGGTCTGAAAGATCTCATGGTCTGACGGATCTCACGCTACACCGGATCCTGTAGTTATCCCTAATATAGCTCAAACATGTAAGAGGGAACATTTGGATAGACGTTTATGCCCAATTAGAGCATTAAAGGTTTACCTTAAAATTACTAGTTCTTATCGTCAGAACTGAAATAGATTATTCCTACCAGTTAAGGCAATCATGCCATCTCTAAGGCTTCTGTCTCGAGATGAGTAGCTTATACGATTAAGCTTGCCTATAGGAAACTCTCCGGAAGAGACACCTCTTTCCAAAACATTAAAGCTTATGATGTTAGCGTACTATCTTCTTCCTGGGCATTTTTGATACGGTTCCGCTCAATGAAATCTTCAAAGCAGCAGTCTGGAATCAATCTTCTACTTTTGCAAAATTCTACTTGGGAGATATGTCTCAGCAAATGGCAAATTAACATACATTGGGCCAAATACGAGCGTACTTACTGCCCAAAAAAACATGGGGCCGGGAAAATCTAGCCTTTGATGCCTAAGAAGACTGCCAGCCTCCAAAGTTTTCTAAATACTGCCAGCCTCCAAAGTCTTCTATATAGTTGTTAAAGTAATTGATATCTTACATACATGTTAGTGGGAATATTGACCATTCTTAAGATTTTATATCATGAATGTATCTGTTTCCCTAGAGTTTCGAGGGTCTTAATCCAGAAGTTAAGAGAATATATATATATATATATATATATATATATATATATATATATATATATATATATATATATATATATATATATATATATATATATATATATCGGGAGAAATATGAAATACCACTGGACTGAGTGAGGCTCGAACCCACGCCGGCTACGACGGCAGAGCCTAGCCCTTCAGAGTCAGGAGACATAACCACTGCACCACTACGCTTGTTAAAAAAACAAGTTTCATGGAACAGTATTATGCTTGATTGCTCTGAATGACCCGTCGGATAGGGTATATTTTTGGTGCGCTAGCGCACTCATTATATACAAGGAACTCTCTGGATCCATAGGATACTGAAGCTTGAAAATATTATTTTAATTTTAAGATTTAGAGAAACTTCAACAAAGAATTCCGGCCCAGGATCAATACTGATGCAAGTTCTTCAGAAAAAAGTGTATAGAGAGAAATATGAAATACTACTGGACTGAGTGAGGCTCGAACCCACGCCGGCTACGACGGCAGCGGCTAGCCCTTCAGAGTCAGGAGACATAACCACTGCACCACTACGCTTGTTAAAAAACAAGTTTCATGGAACAGTATTATGCTTGATTGCTCTGAATGACCCGTCGGATAGGGTATATTTTTGGTGCGCTAGCGCACTCATTATATACAAGGAACTCTCTGGATCCATAGGATACTGAAGCTTGAAAATATTATTTTAATTTTAAGATTTAAAGAAACTTTAACAAAGAATTCCGGCCCAGGATCAATACTGATGCAAGTACTTCAGAAAAAAGTGTATAGGGAGAAATATGAAATACCACTGGACTGAGTGAGGCTCGAACCCACGCCGGCTACGACGGCAGCGCCTAGCCCTTCAGAGTCAGGAGACATAACCACTGCACCACTACGCTTGTTAAAAAACAAGTTTCATGGAACAGTATTATGCTTGATTGCTATGAATGACCCGTCGGATAGGGTATATTTTTGGTGCGCTAGCGCACTCATTATATACAAGGAACTCTCTGGATCCATAGGATACTGAAGCTTGAAAATATTATTTTAATTTTATGATTTAAAGAAACTTCAACAAAGAATTCCGGCCCAGGATCAATACTGATGCAAGTACTTCAGAAAAAAGTGTATAGAGAGAAATATGAAATACCACTGGACTGAGTGAGGCTCGAACCCACGCCGGCTACGACGGCAGCGCCTAGCCCTTCAGAGTCAGGAGACGTAACCACTGCACCACTACGCTTGTTAAAAAAACAAGTTTCATGGAACAGTATTATGCTTGATTGCTCTGAATGACCCGTCGGATAGGGTATATTTTTGGTGCGCTAGCGCACTCATTATATACAAGGAACTCTCTGGATCCATAGGATACTGAAGCTTGAAAATATTATTTTAATTTTAAGATTTAAAGAAACTTCAAAAAAGAATTCCGGCCCAGATTCAATACTGATGCAAGTACTTCAGAAAAAAGTGTATAGGGAGAAATATGAAATACCACTGGACTGAGTGAGGCTCGAACCCACGCCGGCTACGACGGCAGCGCCTAGCCCTTCAGAGTCAGGAGACATAACCACTGCACCACTACGCTTGTTAAAAAACAAGTTTCATGGAACAGTATCATGCTTGATTGCTCTGAATGACCCGTCGGATAGGGTATATTTTTGGTGCGCTAGCGCACTCATTATATACAAGGAACTCTCTGGATCCATATGATACTGAAGCTTGAAAATATTATTTTAATTTTAAGATTTAAAGAAACTTCAACAAAGAATACCGGCCCAGGATCAATACTGATGCAAGTACTTCAGAAAAAAGTGTATAGGAAGAAATATGAAATACCACTGGACTTAGTAAGGCTCGAACCCACGCCGGCTACGACGGCAGCGCCTAGCCCTTCAGAGTCAGGAGACATAACCACTGCACCACTACGCTTGTTAAAAAACAAGTTTCATGGAACAGTATTATGCTTGATTGCTCTGAATGACCCGTCGGATAGGGTATATTTTTGGTGCGCTAGCGCACTCATTATATACAAGGAACTCTCTGGATCCATAGGATACTGAAGCTTGAAAATATTATTTTAATTTTAAGATTTAAAGAAACTTCAACAAAGAATTCCGGTCCAGGATCAATACTGATGCAAATACTTCAGAAAAAAAGTGTATAGGGAGAAATATGAAATACCACTGGACTGAGTGAGGCTCGAACCCACACCGGCTACGACGGCAGCGCCTAGCCCTTCAGAGTCAGGAGACATAACCACTACGCTTGTTGAAAAACAAGTTTCATGGAACAGCATTATGCTTGATTGCTCTGAATGACCCGTCGGATAGGGTATATTTTTGGTGCGCTAGTGCACTCATTATATACAAGAAACTCTCTGGATCCATAGGATACTGAAGCTTGAAAATATTATTTTAATTTTATGATTTAAAGAAACTTCAACAAAGAATTCCGGCCCAGGATCAATACTGATGCAAGTACTTCAGAAAAAAGTGTATAGGGAGAAATATGAAATACCACTGGACTGAGTGAGGCTCGAACCCACGCCGGCTACGACGGCAGCGCCTAGCCCTTCAGAGTCAGGAGACATAACCACTGCACCACTACGCTTGTTAGAAAACAAGTTTTATGGAACAGTATTATGCTTGATTGCTCTGAATGACCCGTCGGATAGGGTATATTTTTGGTGCGCTAGCGCACTCATTATATACAAGGAACTCTCTGGATCCATAGGATACTGAAGCTTGAAAATATTATTTTAATTTTATGATTTAAAGAAACTTCAACAAAGAATTCCGGCCCAGGATCAATACTGATGCAAGTACTTCAGAAAAAAGTGTATAGGGAGAAATATGAAATACCACTTGACTGAGTGAGGCTCGAACCCACGCCGGCTACAACGGCAGCGCCTAGCCCTTCAGAGTCAGGAGACATAACCACTGCACCACTACGCTTGTTAAAAAACAAGTTTCATGGAACAGTATTATGCTTGATTGCTCTGAATGACCCGTCGGATAGGGTATATTTTTGGTGCGCTAGCGCACTCATTATATACAAGGAACTCTCTGGATCCATAGGATACTGAAGCTTGAAAATATTATTTTAATTTTAAGATTTAACCCTCTAGTGCCCAACCCTAGAAAGCATTGTCCAAAAACTTTCATATTGCACACAGTGACTTATTTTGGAAAGTATATTACAAAACTACACGTGAAATTTTAGGGAAGTCAAAGGTCACGGAGATACGTATGTATCATATATGATACATTGGGCATTAAGTGTTCCCAAGCAAGGGTGAATAACTCCAGAATGAAAAATAATTTAGGATTTATTTGTGCCTTCAATATTTGCATTTATTAAAAAGATTCTTTTGGAAAATATATATCAAGTTTTTCTCTAAAAAGGTGGTTGGCAGGGGAATTTTTCATTTTTAGCAAAAATTTTGCCCGGTGTATCACATATGATACATCCAACTTTTTTCTCTTTGATGGCTGAAAAAAAATATTTTAAGTTAAACCATAGAATAATCAACTGTATTTTCTAATGACCTCACATCTTGACATACTTTATAGCATTAAATATCAACAATATATTGAAATATCCTGGTCACGATACCAAATATATGTCATGTATCATATATGATACGCTGGGCACTAGAGGGTTAAAGAAACTTCAACAAAGAATTCCGGCCCAGGATCAATACTGATGCAAGTACTTCAGAAAAAAGTGTATAGGGAGAAATATGAAATACCACTGGACTGAGTGAGGCTCGAACCCACGCCGGCTACGACGGCAGCACCTAGCCCTTTCAGAGTCATGAGACATAACCACTGCACCACTACGCTTGTTAAAAAACAAGTTTCATGGAACAGTATTATGCTTGATTGCTCTGAATGACCCGTCGGATAGGGTATATTTTTGGTGCGCTAGCGCACTAATTATATACAAGGAACTCTCTGGATCCATAGGATACTGAAGCTTGAAAATATTATTTTAATTTTAAGATTTAAAGAAACTTCAACAAAGAATTCCGGCCCAGGATCAATACTGATGCAAGTACTTCAGAAAAAAGTGTATAGGGAGAAATATGAAATACCACTGGACTGAGTGAGGCTCGAACCCACGCCGGCTACGACGGCAGCGCCTAGCCCATCAGAGTCAGGAGATATAACCACTGCACCACTTCGTTTGTTAAAAAACAAGTTTCATGGAACAGTATTATGCTTGATTGCTCTGAATGACCCGTCGGATAGGGTATGTTTTTGGTGCGCTAGCGCACTCATTATATACAAGGAACTCTCTGGATCCATAGGATACTGAAGCTTGAAAATATTATTTTAATTTTAAGATTTAAAGAAACTTCAACAAAGAATTCCGGCCCAGGATCAATACTGATGCAAGTACTTCAGAAAAAAGTGTATAGAGAGAAATATGAAATACCACTGGACTGAGTGAGGCTCGAACCCACGCCGGCTATGACGGCAGCGCCTAGCCCTTCAGAGTCAGGAGACATAACAACTGCACCACTACGCTTGTTAAAGAACAAGTTTCATGGAACAGTATTATGCTTGATTCCTCTGAATGACCCGTCGGATAGGATATATTTTTGGTGCGCTAGCGCACTCATTATATACAAGGAACTCTCTGGATCCAAAGGATACTGAAGCGTGAAAATATTATTTAATTTTAAGATTTAAAGAAACTTCTACAAAGATTTCCGGCCCAGGATCAATACTGATGCAAGTACTTCAGAAAAAAGTGTATAGGGAGAAATATGAAATACCACTGGACTGAGTGAGGCTCGAACCCACGCCCGCTACGACGGCAGCGCCTAGCCCTTCAGAGTCAGGAGGCATAACCACTGCACCACTACGCTTGTTAAAAAACAAGTTTCATGGAACAGTATTATGCTTGATTGCTCTGAATGACCCGTCGGATAGGGTATATTTTTGGTGCGCTAGCGCACTCATTATATACAAGGAACTCTCTGGATCCATAGGATACTGAAGCTTGAAAATATTATTTTAATTTTAAGATTAAAAGAAACTTCAACAAAGAATTCCGGCCCAGGATCAATACTGATGCAAGTACTTCAGAAAAAAGTGTATAGAGAGAAATATGAAATACCACTGGACTGAGTGAGTTTCGAACCCACGCCGGCTACGACGGCAGAGCCTAGCCCTTCAGAGTCAGGAGACATAAGCACTGCACCACTATGCTTGTTAAAAAACAAGTTTCATGGAACAGTATTATGCTTGATTGCTCTGAATGACCCGTCGGATAGGGTATATTTTTGGTGCGCTAACGCACTCATTATATACAAGGAACTCTCTGGATCCATAGGATACTGAAGCTTGAAAATATTATTTTAATTTTAAGATTTAAAGAAACTTCAACAAAGAATTCCGGCCCAGGATCAATACTGATGCAAGTACTTCAGAAAAAAAGTGTACAGGGAAAAATATGAAATACCACTGGACTGAGTGTGGCTCGAACCCACGCCGGCTACGACGGCAGCGACTAGCCCTTCAGTCAGGAGACATAACCACTGCACCACGACGCTTGTTAAAAAACAAGTTTCATGGAACAGTATTATGCTTGATTGCTATGAATGACCCGTCGGATAGGGTATATTTTTGGTGCGCTAGCGCACTCATTATATACAAGGAACTCTCTGGATACATAGGATACTGAAGCTTGAAAATATTATTTTAATTTTAAGATTTAAAGAAACTTCAACAAAGAATTCCGGCCCAGGATCAATACTGATGCAAGTACTTCAGAAAAAAGTGTATAGGGAGAAATATAAAATACCACTGAACAGAGTGAGGCTCGAACCCACGCCGGCTTCGACGGCAGCGCCTAGCCCTTCAGAGTCAGGAGATATAACCACTGCACCACTACGCTTGTTAAAAAACAAGTTTCATGGAACAGTATTATGCTTGATTGCTCTGAATGACCCGTCGGATAGGGTATATTTTTAGTGCGCTAGCGCACTCATTATATACAAGGAACTCTTTGGATCCATAGGATACTGAAGCTTGAAAATATTATTTTAATTTTAAGATTTAACAAAGAATTCCGGCCCAGGATCAATACTGATGCAAGTTATACCACTGGACTGAGTGAGGCTCGAACCCCCGCCGGCTACGACGGCAGCGCCTAGCCCTTCAGAGTCAGGAGACATAACCACTGCACCACTACGCTTGTTAAAAAACAAGTTTCATGGAACAGTATTATGCTTGATTGCTATGAATGACCCGTCGGATAGGGTATATTTTTGGTGCGCTAGCGCACTCACTCATATATACAAGGAACTCTCTGGATCAATAGGATACTGAAGCTTGAAAATATTATTTTAATTTTAAGATTTAAAGAAACTTCAACAAAGAATTCCGGCCCAGGATCAATACTGATGCAAGTACTTCAGAAAAAAGTGTATAGGGAGAAATATGAAATACCACTGGACTGAGTGAGGCTCGAACCCACGCCTAGCCCTTCAGAGTCAGGAGACATAACCACTGCACCACTACGCTTGTTAAAAAACAAGTTTCATGGAACAGTATTATGCTTGATTGCTCTGAATGACCCGTCGGATAGGGTATATTTTTGGTGCGCTAGCGCACTCATTATATACAATGAACTCTCTGGATCCATAGGATACTGAAGCTTGAAAATATTGTTTTAATTTTAAGATTTAAAGAAACTTCAACAAAGAATTCCGGCCCAGGATCAATACTGATGCAAGTTCTTCAGAAAAAAGTGTATAGGGAGAAATATGAAATACCACTGGACTGAGTGAGGCTCGAACCCACGCCGGCTACGACGGCAGCGCCTAGCCCTTCAGAGTCAGGAGACATAACCACTGCACCACTACGATTGTTAAAAACAAGTTTCATGGAACAGTATTATGCTTGATTGCTCTGAATGACCCGTCGGATAGGGTATATTTTTGGTGCGCTAGCGCACTCATTATATACAAGGAACTCTCTGGATCCATAGGATACTGAAGCTTGAAAATATTGTTTTAATTTTAAGATTTAAAGAAACTTCAACATAGAATTCCCGCCCAGGATCAATACTGATGCAAGTACTTCAGAAAAAAGTGTATAGGGAGAAATATGAAATACCACTGGACTGAGTGAGGCTCGGACCCACGCCGGCTACGACGGCAGCGCCTAGCCCTTCAGAGTCAGGAGACATAACCACTGCACCACTACGCTTGTTAAAAAACAAGTTTCATGGAACAGTATTATGCTTGATTGCTCTGAATGACCCGTCGGATAGGGTATATATTTTTATGGTTATCTTAAAATTAAAATAATATTTTCAAGCTTCAGTATCCTATGGATCCAGAGAGTTCCTTGTATATAATGAGTGCGCTAGCGCACCAAAAATATACCCTATCCGACGGGTCATTCAGAGGCAATCTATGGTACTGGAGAAGATCCCTACCAAAACGACAGACATGTCGAAATTTGGTTCAGTTTAAACTATGGACAATTATACAAAGACATTTTTAGAGGCATACCACCTCTGTGGAAACCAAAAGTACAATTTTGTATATGCTTAAAATATACACAGTGCTTGTCACAGAAGTTTCCTATGTATACTATATTGTGTTAAGGTAGTTATTGTTAATGACACCAGAGGGACGGCCCTAATCCTCTGTCTTATCGTGTTCCTAGTTAGCGGGGCAAATAAAAGTTTTAAAATGTTTACCAGTCTAGTGTCCTATTTTCTCCTCATAGGAGGTAGTAGTAAGCTAAACTTGAGTTGACTAGAAAACCAACAAAAAAGCAAATAAGTCCCTGATACTTTCCAGTCTATTCAAACAAGGTCTTGAAATACATTATCTTAGAAGAGAAGCCCCTGGAGAGTCTCAAAATATCAAGTAGACGCTATAAAGTTATGCCTTTGACTGGAGTTGAGGTCTTGAGATACAAGAGCTAAGAGACTCATAGTAAACGCATATCACTTTACAGCCTCTAGGAATCAATTTAAAGATATGCCTCTGGTATAGGGTTGAAGTCTTGAGATACAAGACCGAGAGACTTATAGTAGACGCATAGGACCAACCAAGACACAAACACACTACACTAACAACGCCAACTACACAGAAAAAAAAAATAAATTCATTTATTCAAGCTACTGAGAACAAAATTACTGTTATTTTTCAAGCTACCCAAATATAATGCTGGGTCTTGAGGTACAAGACCATTAGTGCTGGGTCTTGAGATACAAGACCATTAGTGCTGGGTCTTGAGATACAAGACCATTAGTGCTGGGTCTTGAGAATTAGACCATTAGTTCAAACTATCTAATTGCAAACACACAAAAAAAATGAGTTATTTTCAAGCAGCTTTAGGTACAGCAAAAATAACTAAGTTATTTTATCAAGCTGCTCAGAAAAATGACTATGTTATTTTATCAAGCTGCTCAGAAAAATAACTAAGTTATTTCAGCCTCAGAAAATGACTAAGTTATTTTCAAGCTAGTCTAGTCAAGTTTAGCCCAGGGTGGCACCATATGGGAATTTAGTGTGGGAGAAAAATCACCGAAAAATGACTGAGTACTCTGTGCCTAAAAATTTAAGCCTGAAAAAATCTACCATACAAAATTCCCATAAGGTGTCCCCATAGTGCCACCCTGTACTACTTACGCGGATGCGCGGGGCCGCCCGAGCCTCTCTTCTGACGTTTGCAGCTGGAGCGCAGTCTCGCCCGGATCTTTGCTGTTGCGGTTGGTGGGTTTTGGTTTGGGCTGCGCGAGTGCGCGGGGCCGCCCGGGCTCCGCTGGTGGCAGTGGCGGATGTCGGGGCGTGGCTGTCCGGGCACGCGGTCTCGCCCGAATCTTTGCTATTGCGGTCGGTGGGCCTCGGTAGGACTGCACGGATGCGTTGGCCCGCCCGGGCCCTGTTGGTCGCGGTGGCGGTAGTCCTGGCGTGGGTCCCAGTGAAGATGAACGGTCTAGACTGTAATTTAATCGTTTAGTGGACGTCGGGCGGGCTTGCGCCTTCGCCCGGTTTCGCCCGGTTCTTTGCTGTTGCGGTCGGCGGGCTTCAGGCTGGTCTGTGCGTTCGCGCGGTTTCGGGGTTTTTGCTGATAGATTACGCATTGTTAAACTAAATGTCTTTTTCGTTTGGCGCGGCTGACGCTGATAACGTTTGGCGCAATATCGCTGCAGTTTAACGTGTCGTCCGGTTCATTTTGTTTACTTCCGTGAGAACAGCAATGGCGACTTCAATAATGTAGAATTAAGTAGTGTATTTCAATTTTCTGATGAAGCCCAGGGGCTGAAATATTTAAACAGAGTGAATTCAAGAAAAAAACAAATGGCAAGTTTTTCCTGCGTACAACCAAGTCTGACTGAGTCTTCATCTGGCGGACACCTAAGAAATGTGTTTTCTCATGTTGCCACTCATTTATTAAGCATGTTTTCTCATGTTGCCGCTCATTTATTAAGCACGTTTTCTCATGTTGCCGCTCATTTATTTAGCACGTTTTCTCATGTTGCCGCTCATTATTAAGCACGTTTTCTCATATTTCTGCTCATTTATTAAGCACGTTTTCTCATGTTGCCGCTCATTATTAAGCACGTTTTCTCATATTTCTGCTCATTTATTAAGCACGTTTCCTCATGTTGCTGTTCATTTATTTAGCACGTTTTTTCCATGTTGCCGCTCATTTGTTAAGCAGAGTCATTGTGACTGATCTGTTATATACTGGCTGTCGCCTTAAAAAATGCATTGGATCCTTGACTTCTCACATTGTGCTCTGCAAAACCTCTGACCAGGCTGCGCGGATGCACAGGCTTATCTGAGTCTTTAGTTGGGTGCACATGCACTGTAGGAAATGCTGTGGTCCGGCTTGTATATGATGTGTACTTCAAACCTTTGCACTCTACAGACTTAATTTAATTAGTAGCTAGAGTAATGTGGTATTTGCTCAGAAGTCTGATGACTTGTAAACACTATTATACTGTGTACATGTAACAGTGGTGAAGTCATAACGGAATTATTTAATGCACACCTGGGCAAAATCTGGAAAACAATTCTAGTACCGCTTTATCGCTCATTAACGGAACGATTATATTCCGGAGATGTTTCTTCGATGCAAACAATATTTCTTCTTTCTTTTTTTTCTCACGCATGTTACGCATGTTAATCACTTTCGTAGATAGCCATACTCCTATCTGTAAGGTTTATAGGCGAAGGTCTCGACCTTTCATATCCCTATTACATGGCAAATTAGGCTTCTTTATCGTCTACTTGGAATAGACATTTAAATAAATCAATACAACTGCCGTTAATAAACTTTTCTTGTCTTCATTTGTAGAACTCGAAAATGAATTTAGACTGAAAAACCAAAATGAGTAAAATGTTTTAGCGTTATAGTCTTAGTTTATTGTAAATGATAATACCTTTCACTACTAACTGATGTGACATCACGAAAACACGTTTATTTAATTTTGAACCCCCTAAAACGCCACTTTTATATAGTAAAACTTGGGTTTACAGGAGTATACATTATTTTCCTTATTTTGCTAAAAAACATAGACTGTTGTTATTCATTAATACCGCCTCGCCGTGGCAGTTCTAACGAGTAGACACAATCTATTTCTATGCAGAAGTATAAAAAAATATAAGAATTTTTTATCTGAAAATTTTCCTTTTTAGGTTGTAAAATTTTTAATATGTTTTAGTAGACGTGTTTTCAGAATGCAATGCGAGAAAATGGTCTCCAACTTTAAGCTATGTAAGAACAGCAAAAGTCTATATCAGTCTGCAAACTCTGTTCAGGACCTTCTCTGGTCGTCGGTATATCGTACAGTATCCAACGAGTCTATAAGCGCACATTGGAGGCCCTGATCAGACTGCGTAGTTACCCAGACTGATATACAGCGCAATCCTTGATCAGTCAAACGTGTATGGTTTAATTTTGTGTCTTTGCGGATTTGGTTTCCTTTCTTTGGATTGATTTTGATTACGAGGCGGAAATAATAACGCCGAGTAATGGATTCAAGACATAGATTTGTTTGTTCAAATGAGTCTTCACACGCATTTCTAAGATTATAACTATAACGCTATCGATCATGGCGTCACAAAACATATCTTCCTTGTACAACGCGGCAAAAGTTTTACCAAACATACATGCAGCTAGTACATGTAAGACGAACTTTCCTGGGCGTACAGTACAGTCCCAGAACAGACTCGGCGTTTGATCTGATCATAGTGTACACTGTGAGTCACTAATCTAGCAGGTACCAGACACATAAACAGGTAATAAGATGGACTTGTTCAAATTTTAGAACATGCATGCAGTGGAGTTAAAATTGCAAAGACTCACTGCAACCACGATCTTTGCAGTCTAAAAAGACAAACATGTATCCGAATTAGAATTCTTTGTGAGCATTATATCAGCGTTTGTTGCTTCAAGCATACGTGATAACCACAACTTACATATCATATTAACCCTAACTTCAAACCAATTACTACCTGTACTGCCAGAAACAATTGAGTGTGTGATAAACACTGTACACCTCGATGAAGCACTGCGTTGTATGACATCTGATATGGATGTATACCGTTTGCGTTTGCGGAGACCTGTCTGTCCGAATATTTAGTTTATATATACCGTACATAGTATTGCATTCGAATCAGTTCTGTTGCAAATCATTTGTAGTTAGAAAGCCAAAGTGGCGTATCTTGCGAAATAAAAATATAGCACCTTTATACTGTATAACAATTCAAAATGTATTCATTGCGGCGAAATGCATTTTGAACTGTTTTTTGACTAGCAATTAACTGTATTCAACATAAAGGTGTACAAAGATAGTAGATACACCTCACTGACCATCTCGATATTACAAGTATTAACTCCATAAGCAGTGGATTTAAAACCTCAAATTTTGAATAAATTCTTTAGGATTGTCTATCCAAGACTTGGAGTGTAGCAAACCTTTCACTTTGATTTTTTTTCCAAAATGCTTAAATATTTAAATATCTTCAACGTGTATAAAACCTTTTCATAAACTTAAAGTACGAATGTCTGGGAAAAGTTTGCTACAAATTCAGCTATATCATTTAAAACAGTAATGTGAACTTTTCTTAGTGTGCTTTCACAAGTGTAGCACGTAGTCGTAGCGACCATATTTGATACACGTTTATACTGTTTGAATTCAGAGAAAATCGTTTTATGCGTAAGTCCATATCAACTACATAGAAAAAAGTTTGTGTTGCATTAAAAAAAAAATGTTCCAGCACAAAAATTAATTATTAACCTCTGAAAGAAAAGGATGAGGAAGGATACCCTGCCTGGGATTCAAACAGTGGCTTTATGTACACATGTGTTTATTTCAATTCATGCACAACGGACTATATTCATTCTCTTTTCCAGTCTAGCGGCTTTCATAATATTAATGGTAATAGCAGTAACAAGTTTTATACCCTTGGAATTGGATAAGTATCGTCCGCTCCTTCGTAGAAACTTGCGCGCTATATTTTAAACCGTTCATGGGGCTCTACTATTCAGTGGGTTTATATACCATATGGGCCCCGCCAAGTGAAACAGTTCATTCGAGCTTGCTCTGAATATGTAGGTTCAGATCATCCTGCGCATGGCAAAGTATCATTCAGACGTTTACTCTCCATTCTCAAAGTCTTTGCTACAGTGAACCCCCTTTACAACGACAGCATTTGTTCCCAAAACGTTGCCATTAAAATGAATTTACTTTTGTAGAGAATACCTAATGAGATTGATATGTAAGAAATGTCTTGTTTTATTTCCAAGTTATTTCCTCTTAGAACACATGTGTTTGACATTTGTTAGAATCGCCTCACTGAGAAGATTCTAACAAATATCAAAACATGTTACTTTAAAGTATAACATACAATAATCTTGCATAATTTGTAACGAATTATTACCTCTAAGGCGAAGGTTTCGAGACAGTCCAATCGTCATTGTAAAGAAATTTGTCGTTGTATCGAGTGTCGGTATAAAGGGGGTTGTCTGTGTCCAATACTTACGTTAGTGTACAGGGATAGCCCTGAATAGGTTGTGCGGATGCACAGGCTGATCTGGGGCTTTTCTGTCCGCATATGCCCAAAGACACGTTTTCGCATGTTGTGGCCCATATTGTACAAGCTTTCTCTCATTACCAAAATTACTTTAATATCCAGCCCGTCCTAAGGTTAACAGACTTTACGTACCGGGTACACGTCCAAAAGCAAAAAGTAGACAGCTATTGAAGTGATGTGATCGCAATGCTGGCACCAGGAGAAAAAAAAGAAAACAGGCCCGAAGACAAAACAGAAAGCATCCATACAACGGTTGACCACAATGTTTACAAGCTCAGAAATTGTTTTATGTGTGACAAACAGTGTGGGCACCGAAGATGTATCTCGTTCTGATACGGGTCTTTATAGTTTTACATATCTGTTTGTCTGAATATTTAGTACAAATACCGAACAAAGCATTGCATTCTAATCAAATGTGTTGCAACGTCAGAAAACGTACCTTCAGACATGTGCGCCCAACGAAGATTGGCACAGTCTGATCAGAATCGTCACTGGGTGCATTTTGGATATTTCTTCATGCGGACAGCGAAGATTCTGATCCGAATGTGTTTATTTAAAGCATCTTCAGGCGGACAGCAAAGAATCTGACCAGACTGTGTGAATGAGCAGGCTGATCTGAGTTTCGCTAGGGGCACGCACAGTCTTGTAGGGAATGCTGTCAGATATATCGACGAATAATAAATATAATGCAGGGGCTAAATATACTGTGTAGCTGACTTGTTTTTTTTTTGTCGCATATGACTTAAATTTGTTGTTTTAGTGTGTGTGTGTGTGTGTGTGTGTGTGTGTGTGTGTGTGCGTGCGTGTGCGTGTTTACTCTTATACTGCGACCGAAATATGTGACGATTTCGTTGGAAAGGGATATATTCATTTAAACAACATGTATATGCGAAACGGTAAGGCCCTCCATCCCAGATTAGATACAGGTACAGGTACTGTGCAAATAAGTAACTAGTGGATCAAATACAAAAACAAAATAACAAACAAACAAGGACACACACGCAAAATATGACAACTATAAATATTTTATCGATCAGAATGCATCGAAGCGCTATGTGCTTGGTGGCTTTCAATGGTATATCACAAAACACACGTCTTCTGTGTTCCTATCAGTTTACTTGACACCCGTTTACCGCATTTGCATTAAATACAGTAATACTTTTGTGACTCCAAAACCGTTGGCTGGATTACGATGGTTGATTGCCAGATAATTTTTCCGATAACACAAGTTAACAAATACTTTAGGATGATTACGGAAAAACTGAGTTATTTTTCCATAATATAGCATGTAAATATATTGTGTGTTTTCATTAGAAACGCCTCATTGAGGCAATTCTAATGAATGCATTTATCATACCATTATTTTATACATCGAAAATACAATAATTATTCTAAATTGTCGCATTTGCCTCCTGACCTGTTGCTATAATAATAAACCTCAGTGGCTCGAACTACCCATGTCGACAATTAGGGGACAACTGCACTCAGATTTGTCATTTGGGGAGGTAAATCGGCGCTTTTACGGTGGGAAATTTAGTTTAACGGCGACGCGTCAGCGGAGCCGTAAAACGTACTTTCCGACCGTAAAACTGCCGAGTTCCCTCCCCAAATGACAAATTCGAATGCAGTTATCCCCATTCTAATGGATTTATTCATTTGTTTTCTGTTGACAAAAGCGACAAGTGCTGTGAGCTGCGTAAAACCAAATGCCAGCCAATGAGAAGGGACGTTACGTGATGACGTCGGATTTCCGACAGTATATCGCAGAATATACCGTTGCAAATTTTTGACGTTATCCAATCAGACGTCGCGTTATATACGTAAGTGCATTAGAGTAAATTTCCAACGATGTTCGAGCCATTGCGGTTCGACAGTATTTGGACAGTTGCGGCTATGTAACTTTTGCAGCTCAAAATCAGACGGCTTTCTGTGACCTCCGAACATGGTCTGTGTTGATAGCCACATCACGCAGCACTCCTGGACACATCATTGGACGTAAAGTAGTTATACAAAAAAAAAGAGTCAGTTTGTTAAGAAGTTTGTCTGAATTACTTAGATTAAATACGGTAATTATGTTTCTATCCTGTTTTAGATTCAAGCCGGAAGAACGAATCTCCACGCGGCGCAGGAAATGAAAGACCAGCATCTCCGTTTCTGATAGTGAGACTTTTTGTTGCAGCTGGGAAAAATACAAGGAATAATGAAGTTGTTCCAACTGGGAATAATACAAGAAATAATGAAGAGTCACAGGAGATGAAAGATGCTCAGCCATTACAAATCCTTTATAAAGGACATGCGACTAATAGCAATGACAGACCATTACGCAGACCTCCAGATAATTATCTTTCAACATAGGATCTTGATTATCTTCAGAGCCGCAACGTCAGAAAATGTAACATCGCATATGTGCGCCCAGCGAAGATTCAGATCAGCCTGCGCATTCGCGCAGTCTGATCACTCTTCACTGGTCGCCTTTAGAGTTAGCCACGGATGCAGATTGTCTTCTTGCGGGCAACGAAGACTCTGATCAAACTGCGTGGATGCGCAGGCTGATTTGAGTCTTCGTTAGATGCACATGTTCGAAAGTGCGTTTCCTGACGCTGCGGCTGGTTTGTTCGTCCGTTTGTTGCAGAATGGACTATTATCTTTTCTTTTCTTCTGCTACTTGGTTTCGGTCATATTTTGATATTTCTGACTTGTCATGTCCTAGCACGACTGTAAAAGCTTCATATGTGTGTATCTCAATGCAGCCATCGTAGCAGCATATTCGAATCATTTTAGCAGTAACGTGAGAATACGTATCTTCCGACATGTGCGCCCAACGAAGACTCAGATCAGCCTGCGCACCCGGACCGTTTGATTAGAGTATTCATTGTCCGCATGAAGAAACTGCATCCCTTATTGTCAAAATGCGCAATGTAAAGATTCTGATCTGGGCCCAGTTGTTCAAAACTAACGACGCCGTTAGTTAACGTATCGTTAAAATTTTGATCATTAAATATGGCTTATAAGCTAATATTTTTGCTGAAATAGTGTGAGTAGCTTTTGCATTCGCAACAGCTACACACATTTTTTCAGCAAAACCTACATGTGAATTAGATATGGTAGTTACTAGAACAGTTAATATTTTGGTCACTAACGAGCTCGTTAAGCTAACGATGCTTTGAACAACCTGGCCCTGATATTAATCGTTGCTGGACGCACATGTCCGTAGGTTTGTTTCCTGATGTTGCTGTCCATTACGTTTACACACTCTAAGTCAAACTATACTAATGCCGCCCAAGAAAAACGATTTAATAATGGCTGATCAACATCATTTACAAAATGTAACGGAGCTATATTTAGCCATACGTTACTGCTTAAAAGATTTTGAAACGATTTGAATATTCTTTATTTATTATTACATTTTGTGTATGAATGAAAGTGTTGTTTACTCTTGATTTAGATTAATCCGAGGAATGTAATAGTCTATTTCATAAAGAAACTATCATTAAGTAGTTGCGGTCATGGTACCAAAGCCGTAATTCAAAATCATAAATCCATAAACGAATGACGAATCAGAATGTTCAGATGATAAAAAGGCAAAACGAAAATGGTAATGATATAATACAAATGAAGACAACGATATTAGCCACGCATTCTAATCCAGTAAAAAGATATAGGCACCTGATATCAATCTCCCGATCTGACTACACTGATGTTCTTCATGTGCATATAAACACTTGTTACAATGACGGCATTAGTGCCTAAAGATGTTGCCATTATGGTAAATTTGCTGTTGTTAAGAATCCTTAATGGCCATAATGATATGTAAGAAAGGCATTGTTTTATTCTCACCTTTTTTTTTTTTTTTTTTGGTGTTTGTCAGAATCACGTTTAATATAACGTTCTCGGATTCTTTCTCATTAATTATCAGACCTTGAGTCAGTCAAATTATTAATATAACGAATTTGGCTTTGTATCGGGTGTCGGTATTAAGAGGGTTGACTAATGATATAAGGACCATTTCGTCATAGTTGCCATAACAAATAATGAAAAAAAAGTTTAGTACGTTATATAAAGTCGCTGTCAGCCAAAAAGACAATTGACGCTTGTAAAATTCATTTGGAATACCATAAAATTACAATTAACATATTAACTGCTTCCGAACTAAGTAAAAAACATCGTGTTTCCAGGATTATGCGGACAGCTAGGGCTTAGATCAGTTTCCAAACAGAGTGAGCAGGACTTAGTTGTCTGCTTACATCATACCAAAAGTGTGTGAAATGTAGCAAATGTACCAAATAAGAGCAAACATTCAAATGAGCCTTTGCGGATGCTCAAAATGTTTGAAAACTACATACTCATAGACACCTGGGCCCAGTTGTTCAAAGCGTCGTTAGCTTAACGAGCTCGTTAAGGGTCATTTCGTTAACTGTTTTAGCAGATTTATTATACAATATTCTGATATTTTTTGCTGAAAAAATGTGAGTAGCTTTTGCTACTCACATTTTTTCAGCAAAAAATTTCAGCATATTTGTGTATCACTTGATGTAAATTTTAACGAATCGTTACCTAACGACATCGTTAGCTTCGAACAACTAGGCCCTGGAATATAACGCCATAAAAGGGGCCTTCACGCAGGAACATTTACTTTGACATTGTAAATGGTGGTATTCCTCGATCTCCTTTGTATGAAGTATACATATCTACGTTTTTCGATTTGCAAGAGTTCCGTCTCATGTACATGATAAAAGTCTTGACTGCTAAACGCCTTACATTGAGATAGCGATATCAAACTACGCAAAGCTTTTTCAAATATTTTATTGCCTACACTCCAGTATGAATGACAAATAGTAGTCAGCTTGTAAATACTACTGTAGCTGAAAACGTCGGAACCAGAGTTTACGTTGACTTAGACTACATATTTAGGAAAATAGTTTGGAAAGTCGAATTCTTTATATAACTAAAATATTACACGTTAGAAAATGATATGGTACAATAAGAATGGTATGTAACAGACTACATGCTTAGCTTTCGACTCAATCATGGTTGATTGCTTTTCTCTTTAACGGAAGGTCGGTTCTCAGACTCTATGATGACGCCGACCAAAACCTGCCATTAGAGGGCTGAAGCCTGCTGTTTTCTCTTTGTATGGGCCCTCAGCGATGCAGCTAGTGGTCTGCTTTAGCTGTGACTTTCAGCGTCAGAGTTGTTTATCAATTTTCATCATTGTTTTATCATAGTGCATCAGTATGACCGAGATGCTTATCAGTGATTTTTCATAGATTAGGTAGAGAACGTCTAAGCGCGCTGATTAATCATTTTGTAATGTTACAATCTTTCAACCCTGAGTGATGATTTGGCGTCAGAAAATCAATTTAACCCCCTGTAAATTTACTGCTGACCGATTTAAGGCGGTGATTCTGGTGTTATTCGTTCTTTGTGGAGACTTGTGGTTGCTCGCTGCAGGGCATCTTTAGTGTTTGCCCTTTTTGTTGATTCAGCATTGTGTCTGTTTTGTCCTGTATGGCATTGTAATAGCTACATTGTGGAAGAGGTAGCTAAGCAATTTCCTTTCCTTTTCTTTGATTGGAATGTATTTGCTGTTCCTCTCGGTTTTTTTTTTTTTTTTTTTTTTGTTTTGACTGAAAGCTGAAGCTGCTGTGTTGAACTTGATTGAAAGACTCGAATGAGGACCTTAGAAGATTGGCTCTACCTTTTATATGTTTGAGCCAAGATATCTTAGACTCTGTTTCACATCGCCTTCAGAATGATAGGCAGAAGTAAAGTAACATTTGTAATGACATGCCAATCGTATATGCATTGAAGAAGAACCTATAGCAATTACACTTCCAAATGTATCATCTAAACGTTTTGCACTCCGTACGATCCACAACGCCTTCCAGTAACTCGATATTTAATACACTGCATTATGTTGCAGAAACACGAAGTTATAGTAGCTTTGTGTAAGTTGTATCAGGTTTGTGACGTATTTTGTGTGTGTGTGTGTGTGTGTGTGTGTGTTTGTGTGTGTGTGTGTGTGTTTCCGGATTAGGTTTTATTGATGCTGCTAGCTGTCACAGGTCGCCTCACTATTCACTTTATACTGATAGCAGGATGTTTTGTCTATAAGATATGAATACTAAAGATAAGAAGTATTCAACAGACCCAGGTAGGTTTCGAACTCATTATGCATTAGAAACACTGAGGTCCATAAAAATGCCTCTCGTTCACATACAATTTCTATTTCTATAAGATAAAAAAATTTAGTTGACACCCTATCGCAAACCCTTGCTTAAATCTGGGCATAAAATTTCCTGCAACTATCTTATATATTACAGCAGCAAGAGCGTTTAAGCGTCTAGAAATTTTATGTCTCTTACGCAACCTTGTTTCCACCAAAGGGTTATATAATTGTGGATTTTTGGTAATTTCACCGCATCATTAATAATGTTTAAATCATTTTTCTTCTTGATTGTTTACAGATGTCATAATGGTAAAATAACAAGGCTATCATACTGATAATGAGTGAAATTTAGTGAACACACATTTAGTTGGTCTTGCGCATTACGATTTATAAAGACATGTATCGGTAATACAGTTCGATAATTATGACAGTCCTCAGCTAGAAATGCAAGTCATTATGTTTAAATGGAATGCATAATGGTAGCACGCAGTGCATTTAACAATAGCTGTTGAACCTGAATATATTCTGTCTTTGCAAACGATGTAGATCAAGATCAGTTAGCTAATTCAGAAGCCAATAGATCTGGATCTACACTGTTTGGCATGAATCATGTGAATTCGTATCAACAACTTGGATCAAGTAATCCGAGATACTGAAAATTAGAAGTGTCATCTTTTCAGCATGACAATGGTTAATAACAGAAATGACACATATACATTAACTTTATACTGTTCATGTCCTAAAGCAGCTGCATGACGCAAAACGACACGTTTACCCGCTACGAGCAGCGAAGGTCAAATCTCTGCCTGAGTGTGCCTTCAGTCTGAGTAGCTTTTACATTCTTTTCCTTTAGATAATGATAGTATTTCATATCTACTCCCTAATAAAAAGCTATAAACAGCAAACTCCACAGTATAATCTTTCTCTATAGTTCGCATAATAGTATTATGATTTCCTTTAATTTGGAGATGACTAGGTAATCATCTGGACATGGACTTATCATAATGTTTGCATTTGCATATGGTAATATTTAAGATAAACAACACGGTCACTGAACAAATCCCTCGTAAGATACCGGATAAAAGTTAAGCGGCTCGATACGACAATACAAAACAACATTTTATCGAAAACAGAACAAGCGAATGAAGAAAACCTACTGCTTTGGATGCCACCATGCGACAACATAAAACAACACTTCATCGAAAACAGAACGAACAAACGAAGAAACCTACTCTTTGTTGCTTTGTGGTTTACTCTACGAGGCGATTTGTTTTAAGTTTCACCTGTAGTTATTTTGTTCTTGTGTTTTTCAGTCCTTTTAGCATTGCGTTTACCTCGCTTGGGGAAGAGAGAACTAATCTTTGTTCTTTTCGTACAGTTGTTCGATTTGCGATTGTTTGGTTTTGTCTGTTGCCTCTTCCTCTTGGTGTCTGGAAGCTGCGGCTTGTAATTGTGGCACTTTTCTTTTACCCTTTTTTATCCATTTGAAATGTTCTTTAAACAGTAATGGAAGACTGAAGTACTGGATGTTGATTCCGTATCATTACTGCTAATTTAATTTCTATTTTTAGAGATTTACATTCCTATAAGCTAGGCTGCAGACAAGTAATGGAATAATACCGGTTGTTTAGATTAATTACAAACTATAGATAGATTATAAAGGGAATGACCATTGGGAGCACTGAACACACCCACAAAAGAAACAATGAATCAAACGTCGGTGAAGTTGATGTCGCACCTGCCCCTCCGTCCCACCCCAACCCCCTCCCCCTCTCCACCCCTCTTCCCCCCTCCCAGCCCAACTCAATTGGTTGGGCTCAAATAATACCCACAGTCTGTACACTTTCATAAAATATGAGGTTAAGAAAATGACAAAGTTACAAAGTAGAAAAAGTGACAAAAATAAATTTGCAAACATATCCAAACCACGTGCACTTCTGCAGACCCAAGAAAACATGTGCAGTTTAAAAAAGACCGGCTAAAATTATATGAGAAGTTGCAATCAAATGGTGCCCACTGTCTATACATCTGAGGTCAGTAAATGACAAAGTTTAAAAAGTACAAAAAAGTAACAAAAATAATGCAAGGATTATATGAAAAGCACATGCACATATTCAGACTATGGAGAAAACGTGCAAAGTTAAAAAAAAAAACAAAAAAATAGTATAAAATTGTACGAGGAGTTGTGCTCACGAGGTACCTACCAACTGTCTATTTACTGAGGGCGAAAAATCACTTAGTTCATAATGTGGAAAAAAAAGTAAAAACAAAACAAAAAAACATAATCTAACAATTACATCCAAACTGCAATGTGGAAAAAGTGACAAAATATGTTCTAACATTTATAGCCAAACCACATGTACATCCTCGTACCATGATGAAAACACATGCAAAGTTAAAAACAATCGGTATAATACTGTAAGAGGAGCTGCGCTCACAAGATGTACCCTCTGTCTATATATTGAGGTGAAAAATGACTAAGTTCACAATGTGGAAAAAGTGACAAAAATAATCTAACAATTATATCGAAACCACATGCATATCTTCATACCATGAAAAAAAAAAAAAAAAAAAAAAAAAAAAAAAAAAACACGCAAAGTTTCAAAATGATCGGTACAAAACTGTAAGAGGAGCTGCGCTCACAAGATGTACCCTCTGTCTATATATTGAGGTGGAAAATGACTAAGTTCACAATGTGGAAAAAGTGACAAAAATAATCTAACAATTATATCGAAACCACATGCACATATTCATACCATGAAAAAGAACACGCAAAGTTTCAAAATGATCGGTACACAACTGTAAGAGGAGCTGCGCTCACAAGACACCAGGGTAAATGTTGACGGAAAGACGGACGAACGGACGGACGGAAACTTACACGATTAAGTTGCCCTGCTAAGGCAGATGCGACAAAAAAGGCTGCAGTGATATTAGACGGGTATGCAAGGAAATTTGTTCGGAAGGAAAACACTACTTGATAATTGATAAATCCAGATTGGTGTAAACCCAGGAAATGCCACAAACATGAGGCACGGCTTTTTCGAGGAACCAAAATGATGAGAGATGCGGAACAAATAATGACAAAAGAAATGCCACAAATGAAATTGCCAACCCACGAACAAAAATGTCTACAACAGAGAAACTGCCTTGATGAGTCAGTAAAACGATTAGTGTAAGGCTTAAATCATTATTACTCCTGTAAAACCTCGTCCTTAATTCTGATGCAGCTTCAAATTATAAATATATTGTCGTCCGCAAAGGGTCCTCTACCACATGATTTTAATGTTCATTGAAAATTATAAATTATGTTTGAAACGTTCCATGTATGTCTTGTATCATTTAAACCCTTCCCAAGGCACTTGACAGATTATGACAACAGAAGGAGAGGTCAGGAACATATGATGAAAGCATTTCACATATAAAACAAACGATGCACAAACAAACAAGTAGTGCAACAGAGAAACCGCCTTGGAATTGTCAGTAGGAAAATTTCTGGACCATTCTCAGCTTTGCAAGCGCATAGAGGGAGGGCAGTTGAAAAGAGATAACAGTGGTGAGATTTAGTTACCAGCGGTGCCCTAACCACTAATACGGTTATTGAACTGAAGTTAAGTGACGTGAACGGTAGGTAGAATAATATATATCCAGGAAGAGCGATTGAGCTACTAAATGTCCACGTCACATATGAAACAAAAAGAACATAGAACACATAGTGCATAGAAAGTATTTTGTTTTAGACCAGATCCGTTTTCAGAAATAAAGATAACCTAGTTTGGGCAAAATAGTTTCTTTTAAAATTTTTCTAGTCCACTTACTCACTTGGAAAAAGGGACTGCATTATGATTTAGCACGGCACACGTGTGACGTGACTGCAAAATGTACTTAGTAGTCAGAATGGATAACACTTATTTAGATCAAGTACTCTAAGCAAGTAGGATCAGATGAATGTTTGCAGTGTAAAAAGAAATCCATTTGCATGGCTTTGTTGTGACATTTGAATACTGTCCGATTAATGAGAAGATGAACCCTGTTAAGTTATAGTACCACGTTCAATAGCTAATGTCAAAATCAGCAATATTATCTATATTATCATAGATGGTAACTGTCGTCTGCACTACTTTTGCCGTCGTAAAGATAAGGAAAGATGGTTTAATTGACTAGACGCTCTTGCAGATATACCGTTTTCGTAATGTAAACGTGGAATTACAGGATAGCAAGGTGCAATATACGATTGAGCTTATAATACGGAGGAGGTTTTTCACCATCTATTTCAGCCCCAACATAAGAAAAAGTACTTTTTGTGCGTCCTTGAAAACATAAGTAAAGCCACCCAGAAAATTACAGGGTGATCTTAAACAAGTTTTACTAACGTGAAACCTCTCCCTTTATTATGACGCAGGCGCAAAATACATAAACATATAAACCATATATTGTTCTTGTGTATATATACATGTACGATTAGCTACATAACATTTTGTTTATGAAATGAAGTCATTTAACGTTGATTCTTTCAATCTGATAGACCAATAAGGTCATAAGACCCACTAACCCGCCTGCACAAATACTTTTTACAAGACAAATTTATGTTGTAAAATAAAGTTGGGATGCTTTCAAAACAAGTATAGACGTTGTCGAGGAAGAGCCACAATCACATAACATAGCCTTAGTAACTTTAGGGCACGTTGTAAAGTAAACATCCATTTAATATGGACTTACACGCTATATCAAATTAAACATGCTACCTTCATATACTTTTTTAAGCTGTAAGTTCTTTTTCCATACAATGGAAGTAATTTGGTAGTGCTTGCGCGATAATATTTCAATCGTGATCGCTAGATGGATGTTCCAGATGATATCTGAACGTCGTTCTTGTGCGTATCAAATGTTTAGACATCGTCTTGAAAATCCATTTAGCGGTCAAGGTTCCAGCTGTTATCTAAATCAAAGTACAAAAAAGTTGTAATTAGCGGAAGTCGAGTAATGACATGTTGATATTGAAACTCGACATTCACTAAATAAAGCAATGCTTTAAAAGTAACACTGATTGCTCGTCGTGATAAGCACGGCATCAGCAACTACATGTATTAAACAAATATCTGCTGTTGCCAGAAACAGTCTCGGAGTGAAATGTTTGGTGAATAATGTCGTGAGAGTGTACGAGATTCAATGAGAGGAAACATTGCAGATATTGTCAACTGGAACGCGTTTTTCCGATCTGCACTTGTACTTCTCCAATAAATATGATATGACCCGGGGCACAGCATTTCCTACAAGATTGAATATCGCATGCGCACAGTCAGATCAGTGTTTTCACAGGGCACTCTGTAGGTAGCTAAGGGTTCAAACCGGCGAAGACTGCGAATACTCTGATCAGACTGTGCGGATCTTTGCTGGACGCACATGCAATCCTGTAGGAAATAATGTTCTGCTCACAATTCGGACCAGTTTCATTGCCTGAGTGATGTCTTGTCAGGGAAAGAAATCAGAAATGCGTACTGTCATTTGGCAAAGCATTTACTTCGCGTTCGACGAATTGGGGTACCGTAGTAACCCTAAGGTAGTGACAGACATGCCTGAGCAAATAGTGTAGGCCCAGATCAGAAGACGCAGGGTTTAAACTGTTTGCCTTTCGTTCAGCAATATTTCAAATAGATTAAAAAGTTATAGAGTAGACCCTATAAAACTTAAGGACAAACATGGTAAGAAGTTATTGTTTCCCACTATTAAGGGTAGCTATGGCAATATGCGTTTTACTTTAGAGAGGTTTTATATACAGAAATACAGAATATAACTGTAGCCAACATTTGCTTAACAACTGCAACCAACAAATAATCCGAAGAACTTCCAACGGTTTAGATTTTTCAAGCTCAGGCTTCTGCAAAGCATAATATACATCTTTTCATACCTGGGACACCAAAACATACAACCGATGGTAACAGAGATTTGATTTTATTTTCGAACTTCTGACCAAGTGTTTTCTTACGAAAAATAGCAGATAGTTCTCTTTTCGAACCGGAGTATTAAACATTTTGTTGTGCAATTTGTATTTGTAATTGATCCCGATGATAGCGGTTTCATGTCGAATTAATTCCATAATTATTAGTTCAGGAAATTGTAATTTAAATTGTAAATTAAATTAACCACGCAACAACCAGTTTTTCATAGCCTTACTTTTATGGAAAGAATTACTCTTGTAGAACATTCCGCGAACACCAATCGAAGCCACATCATTTAGGTTTCTGCTTCAAAGACTGTCAATTAAAAGAACTACAGTCGAACTTCAATGGTTCGAACATCGTTGGGACCCAGGAAATTTGTTCTAGACCTGAGTAGTTTTAGCCAAGGAAGATTAATCATAGCACGAGGCCCGGAAGTAAATAAGGATAATTTCGAGATCTCCTTTCGGTTTTCCATAAAACAATGGTAAGCTGAGTGAACCCATTCGAAATGCCTTGATAGGACGATTCTTAAGCATACAAAAAAACTTAACTTTCATTGTTTCTTATGCTTTCAAAAGAATTCACAAGGGAGTATAAAACGAGTTTGAATTACCCTAGATAAACAAGCAATCGTTGTTCGTCATTGAAGATTTACAATAATTTGTTAGGGAGACTTAGGTTTGTTTGAAATTGATACTTTCCAATCCATTACATAATGATGACATTGACCGTTAGCCTACAATTTTGTAGTACGCCGATAATAAACACAGGACAACATATATAATTATGTTATTCTCTTAATCTGCCAATGAAATTGGGATCTGTCGTTTCATGTTAACAGTCTCAGGAGACCCTTCACATCACAGAAAGTATTTGTTTGTGTTAAACGTAGCAAACGGTTTAGAAATAAAATCACGATTTGATGTTTGATTCCAGCATATTAAACGCAAAAGTGTAATTACAGTGTCAACTCTCATTGTAGTTTTACGACGATACTACAGGCATGGTAATGCGTAGCAGCACATTCCATTCTAATCAATTTTCAATCAGCAACATTCAATAATTATTGTCCTATTCCTAGTCACGTTGCTTGACGTGTTATAGTCTTTTCATTCATTTTTGCACTGTACTCGCAGAACTGTCAGGATTTGTTTCGATGTTTAGATGAGCACGGATGCTTGACATTGACATGTTTAACTAAACTCAATACATTCGTTGCTTTTTGAAGGCACTACCGTAAATACTGAATAATGTTTTAATACCTAAATTCTTCACATACTGGTCATAAGCTGGTGTAAGAACAGATTCTTTAAGAAAAGGCCCTTAAAAGCAATAAAGATAAGGTCATACCATTCTCAGTCTTATCTACGCAATTAATATATCCCTCTCCCCGCCACAAAGAGAGAGACAGACAGTGACAGAGAGAAAGAGAGAGAGAGAGAGAGAGAGAGAGAGAGAGAGATAGAGAGAGAGAGGGTTACAGATACCAATTACTTGGTGTCTCCTTAATTAGATAAATAGAATGAAGTGGTATCAAGTCGTATTTGGTAATAAATATCTGGTATGTTATATAATAAAATCAGCTACAATCATTCGGACTTACAAACAAATCTTAATCACCAAACATGTACAAACAAGTGGCAGTCTGTCAAAGGGAATTTGATATTAGTTCAGGGGAGACAATGTTATCAAAAGTTGTGTCAATAAGCAAGTTCAACGTCACCTTAACCCGTGTATGTTGATAATTGTAAAACATGATACGCCAGCACAGACGGCCTATACAAATAGGAACCGAACATGTTATTGTTGATGGAGACATTGATAACATCTATACCTTTATTTGATCCAGCGCACGACAAAACCAACTGAATGGCATGTGCTCCCAGTGAAGACTCAGATCAGCCTGGTCATCCGCCCAGCTGGTCAGTCTTTACTTTAGCCACCCATTTAGCACACAGCAAAGACTTTGATCATCCTGGGCGGATGCCCAAGCTGATCTGAGTCTTGGCTATGTGTTCATGTCATTTGGTAGGTTTTGTCATGTGCTTACACATTTTATATTTGTCGGCATCAATTAGATGCGTTAATGACCAAACACAAGTAGAAGCCGCAGCGCAAGAAAACGGACAAATCAGACTACGCACCCATGCAGTCTGATCATAATCTTCACCGGGCGCATTTTCTGTAGCCAAGGATGCAAATTTGCTTTGGTCCAACCACGAATACTCGGATGAGACTGCTCAAGTAAGGCGGCCTTTGCCTAGTTTGATTTGAATCTTCTCTTGGCGTTCATGTCCGAAGGATAGTCAATTCCTACAATGTGGCAGTTTTCAGAATTGTTTTTGCCAATGACGAGCCATAAGTAGGCTTCCAAAATCCTGGACATACGCTTCTACCTGCATACCATTCGTTCAGGCATGTGGGCATGGTGGGCGAAGCTTGTTTACCAAGTAATGCTTACTATCCGCGGACGCCTGATTACACCTTTTTTTATTCTGGGGCCCATGCCTGTTGGTCTGAACATTCTGATTTGTCATTCGTTTACGGATTTATGAGATCGATTTATGGCTTGGGTACCATGACCACAACTACTTTCTGATGTTGCAGCTTTCAACTGGTGGTTTGTTTGCTTCAGTAATCCAGAGATGTTATTTGACACCCCATCGATCTCCAAGTGTCTTAACGCATTGTATCTGTTGGGTCCACATATTTCCTTCAGTATAGGGTGTATCTGTGGTTTATTTGTTGCCCGAAAGGATTCATAGATGAGTTGGAAGGCGGTATATTCATTGTTATACTTTTTTTTTTTTTTTTTTTCTTTTTTTGCGAGGGGGGGGGGGGATGGGCGGGGGAGGTTGTTTAATTGTATTTGTCTTTCCCTTTGATGTTGAAAACTTGATGTAGGATTGTATCAGTTCTTGAGTTCATTTATTTACTTTATAATACTTCGGATAAAACTTCATATAGTATCCAGAGGCAGTTAATAAAGTAATTTTTTCCGTTTCTCCAAGGCATATGGAGGTTTTATGCATAATAGTACGTTATATGATCCAATCTGGTGCAAAATGACAGCTCAAATTTGTCTGACTTTTCCCATTCTTAGACAACTGATGTTCTCAAAAAATCACAATCTATGCAACCAGACGCGCGGCAATTACTTTTACGCACATCAAAGACGAATCTTTTAAAAACAAGTCTGCCTAGTATCTCTTCCGAAAGGGGGCTACTCCTTTAAATGGAGCCGATATAAAAAAGAGAGTATTTTAGTCTCCCTTTATACTGACAGTTTCCATACGGATATGCGTAATGTGCGTAAGGAGCGCAACGCTCATGGCAGCAATACAGTGAACCCTCGTTACAACTTGTTTCCAAAGACGTTGCAATAATAATTAATTTGCTGTTGAAAAGAAGCTTTAATAAACAAAATGATATGTAGAAAAAGGCCTTATTTTATTCTTATTTCCTCACAGAACATCTGGTTTCTATATTTGTGAGAATCGTCTTCTAACAAATATCCAAAACATATCTTGCTTGAAAATTTTATGCGGTGTTTTTGCATAAGTTCTCATTAACCGTCACCTCTTGAACGAAGGTTTCGTGACATTCAACTTGTCATTATTACGAATTTTGTCGTTGTATCGAGTGTCGGTATAAAGAGAGTTGATTGTGATAGGTATATAATGCTTAATGTAGTCAGATGATGTCTACATTTAATACTACGTTGCCGAACACACTGACTCCATATGTTATGACTGGAACACTGACGGTGAATGGTTTCTCCATGGAGCTACGTGTAAATTAAAATTTCGTTTTGTGACTTCTTTCGATATACTGTGCTTGCATGTGTGTGCGCGTGTTTGTCATAATTTATATGTGTGTGTGTGTGTGTGTGTGTGTGTGTGTGTGTGTGTGTGTTACAGCCTTCCGTGAGTGGCAGATACTACTTATATACCGTTCGCGGTCGTATCCGTATATACTCTGCGTATTCGGACAGGCAGGCCAGAGTAAACCATCAAGACTCAGATTTAACGACACAACATACGGCGTCTGATCAGGGGCTATACTGTTTACCATACAACATTTTAGTCACATCAACAGACAGTAAAAGAGAACAAGTACCTTTATCCGTTTCTTTCATTCCAAAACATTTTAATTGTTACAAAATAGATAGATAGATAGATAGATAGATAGATAGATAGATAGATCTGTGTGTGTGTGTGTGTGTGTGTGTGTGTGTGTGTGTGTGTGTGTGTGTGTGTGAGTGTGTGTGAGAATCCTAGTCGATATATTCAAAAATAAAATAACATACATGTAATCCCGTGTAATATTCAAAGTAAAAATACCTTAATAGCCAATATTAGTTACATGTTATAGAATCTCGCGCTATGAACATTGTTACTGTAAGCGGTGTAATTTATATATGTATTTGGAAATGTTCTATGCATTACCGCGGCACCAAACAGAGACAGAAAAGAAACTGCTTTTTAATACATTTTTGTGATGGTAAACGGATAGTAAGCACTGCGGGGCCCACAGGCTCAAGGCCTCGGGGGAGGACCTAACTTGTGGGTAACTGTGTTACGGGTGTGCAAGCCAATATTTCGAAACCTACCCAATTCATATACCTGGCCTTTGAAATCAAAGCACTGAGAATGCTGATGGGGCGGTTGCCTGAATTAGTGAATGTACATTTGCTGTTAAAATTTGCTTTTATTTCGTTCAGTATATTTGGAGTTTATTTTTTCCTAAACAGACTGACATTTGTTGGTAATGTATTTACGGATGTTGGATTTAAAATCGGAGTAAGGAATTTTAAATTTGTTATCACTAAGGATAATGCAGATTTAACTTCTAAATCAGATAATTCTTTTCCAGGAATACTAATGTGGCTGGGAAGCCAACAAAATATATTTTTTTAAACTAAAAGGTAATAATATTTTTTAAGAATTTGCTGAATTAGTGGGTTCCTATGGTGTAAAGCTTTAAGATATTTTAATATAGAAAGAGAATCTAAATAAATGATAAATTGTTTTTCAGATGGATCTCTGATATGATAACGTGCAATATCAATTGCTTTGGCTTCAGCGGTAAAAATGGAGCTATAATCCGGTAATCTAATATTGTCAGTAAAATTTGGACTAATAACAGCACAGGCAACTTTCTCATCTTGTTTCGAACCATCAGTATAAATTGAAAGGTGATGTTCATTACTGCTTATTAAGAGTCTCAATAAAATCGAGACTCCCATTTTCTTATCTGTAGTGTGTTCTTTGTTTCCAAAGACAATCTTTTTGACGTTTAGTATATATTTCGATTTGATTTCTAAAAATTCATTCTTAAAAATATGTGATTCAACTTCTAATTTTTGGTTTTATGAAGATCTAAAATAATCTTTGGAGGGTTCAACGTCCATGGCTCTTTTGATGGAAAGAAAAAGGGCTGAATATCTTTAATATTAATATTGGCCTCTTCAAACAACGGTTGTATTCTCAGACCAAGGGGTTTAATAGCCGTTTGTTTATTATTGTAAAATCTTTCGTATTTAGGATTAAAAACACAATCATAAGCTAAATTACGTGGATTGGCGGCGAATTTAGTAACATATCGAAAAGACAGTTTCTCTCTTCGTATATACAATGATGGTTTATTTGATTCAGCGTATAAACTTTCGACGGGGGAAGTACGAAAAGCTCCTAGAGCAAGATGTAAAAAAGGTAAGAGAAAAGTCCAGGGAGTGCCACAATCACAAACCGCAGCCCTTCCCAGACCCCAAGAGGAAGAGGAAACCGACAAATCTAAACCTTCATAATAAATAGTATCCAAAGATTTCAAATAAGATTTTCTAGCAGATCAATGAACTATGGATCCGTAATCTAATTTAGATCGAATTAAAGATCTATAAAGTTTTAAAAGAACAGTACGATCTTCTCCCCAGTCGGAACTGTAGAGAACTTTAAGAATATAAAGTGCTTTCAAACATTTAGCTTTTAAAGCTTCGATGTGTGGGATAAAAGATAATTTGTTATCGAACAAAAGACCCAAGAATTTCGCTTCTCTGACGACTGGAATGGGACTACCATGTATGGTAAGATGAGGATCTAAATGTAAGTGTCGTATCTGACAGAAATGAACACATTCAGTTTTTGTTTTTGAAAACTTGAAACCATTTTCTGTTACACCGTTGGAGTTTAAATTGAATGGATTCCATATTTTTCGATCAAATAAATATTCCAAAATCATCAACAAAAAGAGAACAATCAACGTCTTTTACACATTTAACACATTTAACAATGTCATTAATTTTAATGCCAAACAAGGTAGGTAATAAAATGCTTCCCTGTGGTACATCTTGTTCATGTTCAAAAATATCCGCTAATGTATTACCTATTCGAACATTAAATGATCGATTTGATAAGAAATTTTGATAAAAAGTGGCAATCGGCCTGTAAGGCCTACTTTATGTAAATCTTTCATGATGCCATATTTCCAAGTAGTATCATAGGCCTTTTCAAGATCAAAAATACAGCTACGACATGTTCTTTTTTAACGAAAGCATCACAAATAAATGATTCCAAACGAATCAAATGATCATTTTTACGGTTATTTTTCCTCAATCCAGCTTGAAATTTTGTTATAAGCTGGTTTGATTACAAGAACCAAACCAGCCTACCGTTAATCATTCTCTCCATTGTTTTATATAAACAATTTGTCAAAGCAATAGTCTATAGTTTGTAGCTTCAGTATGAACTTTATTTGGTTTGGGTATAGGTATAATCGTTGCTTTACTCCATTCTTTTGGGAATTTCCCAGTGATGGAAATATCATTTAAAATATTTAATAATGTTTCTAATGTCCTGTTGGGCAAATGTTTAAGAATTTAATAATGTGTATCATCAGGACCAGCAGCTGTATCATGAGATTTATGAAGAGCATCTAAAAATTCTGAAGAAATAAATGGTAAATTATATTTTTCTTAATTTAATGACATAAAATTTAAATGCTCTTTCTCTCATTCTTGTTTTATGTTCTGAAAGTTTTTAGAATAATTTGTACTAGAAGAGTTTTTCTGAAAATTTTCTCCTAAGGCATTGGAAATGTCTTTAGCCGTTGAACGTATATTTCCGTTTGATTTTATATGGACATGTTTATTATTTATATTCTTGCCACTAATTTCTCGAATCATATCCCATATTTTCTTGGCTGGAGTTCTAGAGTTAAGTTTGGAGACGTATTGCTTCCAAGATGTATTTTTTTTAGCTGATTTTATTGTTTTGCGAGCTTTTGCTTGCATTTTTTTGGCATGGAATAGATTTTCTTGTGTTGGTTGCCAATTGAACTTTCGTCAGGCAGATTTTCTTTTATTTATTACATTTTAAACATCGTTATTAAACCAAGGTCTATTTCTTTTTGAACGTGTCAAGGACTTAGGAATACATTTTTCGGCTATATGGATCAATGTATCAGTAAAAGCTTGTATATCGTCTGCTGTTTTAAACATTTCAGGTTTTAATTTTTCATTACATAACTCATGAAAATTCCCCCAGTTTGCTTTATTCAGATTCTATTTGAAATGATGGTCTTTATTTGTTGATTCGATTTGTTCTATCTTAACTGGAAAATGATCGCTCCCATGAAGGTCATCTACAACTCTTCAATTAAAATCTAAATAAATATTTGGAGAGCATATAGACAAATCTAAAGCAAAATAATTTCTTGTAGGAGAATGAAGATATGTTGGTTGTTTATCATTAAATAAACATGAATCGTTTTCTGCAATAAAATTTTCTATGATTTCCCCTTTGTCATTTGTATCCAAACAACCCCATAGTTTGCTTTGACTATTAAAGTCACCTATTAATATATAAGGATGAGGTAACTGATTTATAAGATTTTCTAAATCTTGTTTAGAAAAATTACAGTGTGGGGAAGATAAACAGAACAAATTCTTATGGATTTAGATAATGTGACATTTACAGTAACAGCTTGTAAAACAGGTAAGAGAAAACTCCAGGGAGTGCCACAATCACAAAAAGCAGCCCTTTCCCAGACACCAAGGGGAAGAGGAAACCGACAAATCCAAACAAATCAAGCAAACGTATGAAAAGCACTAAGATTAGCTCTCTCTTCCCCAAGGAAGGTAATCGCAATGCTAAAAGGACTGAAAAACACAAGAACAAAATGAAACAAAGTAAGATATAAAACAAATCGCCCTGTAGAATAAACCACAAAGCAACAAGGAGTAAGACTCAGTAGAGTAAAAAAGGTAAGGAAAAAGTCCAGGGAGTGCCACAATCACAAACCGCAGCCCTTCCAAGACGCCAACAGGAAGAGGAAACCGACAAATCCAAACAAGTACAAATCAAACAAACGTACTAAAAACACTAAGATTAGCTCACTCTCTTCCCCAAGCGAGGTAATCGCAATGCTAAAAGGACTGAAAAACACAAGAACAAAATGACACAAGGTAAGACATAAAACAAATCGCCTCGTAGGATAAAAAAAGGTAAGAGAAAAGGCCAGGGAGTGCCACAATCCCAAACCGCAGCCCTTCCCAGACCCCAAGAGGAAGAGGAAACCGACAAATCCAAATAAGCACAAATCGAACAAACGTACGAAAAGCACTAAGATTATCTCTCTCTTCCCCAAGCGAGGTAATCACAATACTAAAAGGACTGAAAAAAAACACAAAGCAACAAAGAGTAAGACTAACACCGGGACCACCGCCTTAGAACGGTCAGTAGAGTAACCACCGGGGGTTTAAAGCACTTTTACAGCTAGCCAACTTCACCCTGGGTCCCGATGCCACTCTTAATCATTACTAGTAAAACAGAAAGCAAAATGGGCAGCTGTTGAATGTGACAAGAATGCTAGCATCACAACACATCTACTAAAACAGAAAGCAAAGTGGGCAGCTATTGAAGACGGTGACCACAATGCTAGCATCACAACACATAAAGAAAAAAACAGTACAAAGAGTAAGAACAACAGCAGGACCACCGCCTTAGAACGGTCAGTAGAATACACTACCGGGGAGGGTGGGGTGGGGGCCAGGTTAAAGCACTTTTACAGCTAGCCAACTTCAGCCTGGGTCCCGATGCTACTCTTAATACAGAAATACATAGAAATTCGGTTCGCATAAAGGCTCCTAACTCAGTCAATGCATCAGCAAAAACATAAAAATCAAATTAATCACAATGATAAACAAAGACGAGTACTCATGGCTAGTTCTACTGTACAAAATTCCTGTCAGAGTAAATGAAAACCAATAGCTGAACCACGGCGGGCCAAGCCAAAAACATATCGTCAAGCCCAACCCACCGGTTAAAGTTTTACGAAGAGGCCGTCATTGAGTCTGAGGCCCGAACCGCCGTCGTGAAATTAAAGAGTGAAGCATAGCCATCAACAATGATTGAGTTGACAACTAGGCATGCAGTCTGTCGCATAATATCCAGGCTATAGCCAGTTCTTTTATAAAGGTTAATAAGTTTTCTGAATTGCTCCGAAAAGTTAGATTTTCCTACAATTTTTCTAAATCTGTACACTAAGTCACAGTAAAATTCTGGTTCCGATATACCTTGTTGCAGAAGTGTTTTCAGACTGACGTTATATTTTTCTACCAAGGCACTGTGTCTGCGATAAAATTTCGAAAACGCCTTATGAAGTTTAAAATAACGATAGCCCTGCCTAAGATGTTTGACAGTAAGGGCTTTTTTACGGTAGTTAAAGTCACTAAGACTTGAAGAAGCTCTGGCGAATCTAATAAGTTGAGTTATGTATACCCTATATGAGATACGCCGGGGGATATCGCCATCCAGAAAAGGGAAATTGACTATATCAAAATCAAAATCGTCCCGTTTATCATAAATTTTGGTGGAAGCTGTACATAGATTCAAATCCAAAAATGGTGCCTCGGTATCGGATGAATTTGCTCTATTGAATTGGAGTTCTGTAGGGTATATGCGGTCCACTATTTGGTCAAAGTAAATATTGTCAATATTTAATAAATCATCAAGGTATCTTGAAGTTGAATTGAAAGCCTCAATAATATCAGCCTGATTCTCACGTGAGAGAGACTTCATGAAATCTCTCTCATGACAAAAAAGAAACAAATCTGCAACAAGAGGAGCACAATTAGTTCCCATCGGAATACCAATAGTTTGCCTATAAAGATTAGTTCCAAATCTTATAAAAATATTATCCAAAAGATAAACAAGGGCATCACAGATTTTTTGACACGATCATAAATTGTGATTATTGTATACATCAGAAGTGAAAAAAAGCACATTTTTCGTTGCAAGCCAAATATTTGGTACTCTCCCGAATAAACGTTCGGTTAATTAAATGAATAAGTTTATCTTTTATGATGAGGTAACGTAGTATACAGTGTAGAAAAATCATATGTAGACAATTTGGAAGCCTGAAAATTTTTAGATTTAAATTTATTAAGAACATCATTGGAATTTTTAATTGACCAAAAATAGTTAATTCCGTCCCTTTTGTAAATAGTATCATAGTATCTAATCCAATGTTTTTTAACAGCAGTAAGGCATGAAGCTACTAGTTATTACTATTTCTATCTATATGTCTATGAGGAACATTTGACTGTACAAGGATTGATAAACCTCCTGATGCTTTCTGATTTTCAGTTGCGATATGATTATATATACATGTACTATAATTTTTAAAACTAACATTCTCCGTAGTTTTTAAAAATGTTTCCTGGAGATAAAAGACAACCGGAGAAAATAGTGTCGTTAAAATTAAAATTTCGTAATAATTTGCTTTAAGTCCAGGACAGTTCCACTGAAAAATTGATTTTTAATCCATGATGAATGGAGAGATGATGTAAAATAAGGAACTTAATCCTTTTATTTTCTCTGAGACTGTAAGAACATGGAGGAGTCAATCTCTAACTCCATGTTCTCAAGGGAATTAAACCGATTGACCACCTTGATGGGATCGGCCGACATCCCCTTTACTGTATGGATTTGGTCATTTCTCTTTATCTTTTTGTTTTTCTTTTCCATTTTTTTTCTTTTGTATCAGCTGTCCTGGACGTGGATCGCGCTTGTGATCCACTTGCTTTATTTGCCTTTGTAAACTGGATTGAGATGAAGGTCTTGTTTGTTGTCTAGATTGATGGGTAGATGCAGATTTAGGTTTAGGTTTTGTTGTAGCAGTAATGACTTTTGAATTTGGTTGAATGACAGAATATTTTTCATTAAACAGAGTAGAAGTTTCTTTTGTTTCAGGCATGCTATTAAGGGATTGAACAACATTCGAGAAAGTAATTTTAGGTTGATTTTCTTGTATTTTTTAGCTTCCTAATAAGTCCTTTTTTTAGGTACTTTAATTTTCATAATTTCTATCTCTTTTTTTCTATATTTCACATTCATTTGATTTTGAAAAAGTGATTTTTATTGCAGTTCACGCACTTGGCTTGGTTTTTGCAAGCATGTGTAGGGTGGTCAAAATCACCCATACCACATTTTTTCACAAACTGATCCATCTGAAATAGAACAGCTGTTTTCATGGTGTCCAAATCTCTGGCAGTTGAAACACCGCAGATGATTTGGAATGTAGACATCAACTGGTATAATTCTATAGAAACTTTTTAGTGATTTTGGTAAAGAAGTGGTGTTGAATGTTAATAATAATGTGTTTGTTTCTATCAGGTTTCCGTCTTTTTTATTCTGAAACGTTTGCAAGCTGTTACTTCTTGTTGTTTTAAATACTCTATGATATTTTCTTTAGTTTCATGTTTGAGCATTCTGTCACGGATAATACAAGTATTGAGGGTTTTATGTTCCGTGACAATGACATTTAAGTTAAAGAATTTTGTAATTTTAAAAAAAATTCTGTTTGACTTTTGCGATTTGTTTCTACCAAAAGTGTTCCATTTTTTTTTTTTTTTTTTTTTTTTTTTTTTTTTTAAATTTTTGGTGTACCTATGATTGATTCTATTTGCTTTTTAATTATAAATGGTGAAAATGATTTGATTTTTTTTTTCCTCTTTACTTTCAGTCACTGGAAATTTGCGAAAAATTCATTTGCTTTGAATGTAAAAGCTAGCGGTTGCGTTTCGTCCTCCGAAGAGTCGAACGCTAAGAATCTTTTTCGAGATTGTGAAGTCATGATGATGGTTTATGATTCGATAGCTATGCGCCCACCCTCCATGGAGCCATACAAGGGAACGTTTAACAGAAATGGATCTCATTAATCGAAATTCAGATATTTGTATTTAAAATAAAGATTTCTCTTACTGAAATAGAGATATTGCTATTTGAAATACAGACATCTCTATCTTTCTATCATAACATAGATATCTGCATTTCAGTTAGAGATATCTAAATTTCAAATGCAGATATATATATATATATATATATATATATATATATATATATATATATATATGTGTGTGTGTGTGTGTGTGTGTGTGTGTGTGTGTGTGTGTGTAATACTGATATTTCTAACTGAAATAAGTATATCTGAATTTGAAAAGAGATATCTGGATTTCTATATAAATACATATATCTGTATTTCAATTAGAGATATCTGCATTTCAACTGATATCTCTATCTAAAACTGGTATACCTCCCCCGCCGATTTTTACATGCAGACCTTTCACGGGCCACAAATACCAATGTGACGGACGGCACAGTTCGTCCACACCCCCCTCCCCCCCCCCCCCCCCCCCACACACACACACATACTTTTTATTTATTTGGGTTTTTTCGGCCCTTTCAAGAATATTTCACTTATATCAAGCAGATCTTTCTTCAAAGGTGGACGAAAACCGGAGAACCCGGGGAAAAGCCACCTGACTATCCGTTAGCAGAACTTGGCTTCCCCGCAAGGCTCGAACCACAGCGGTGAGATTGAGAGTCAACTCTTATCTAGTAGGCTACGGGAGTTCGCCCCCTTACAGAGAATGTAAAAAAAAAAGATGCTCAAGATGATTTCGCATCATTATCTCTTTCCATAATTTTGGTTACAAACATGCATACATAAAGTTTAGTTTATTCGCATAGGCAGCCGTCTTTGTTTTGCCAAAAGGCAGCTTGAGAATAACCCTTTCTCTGCCCTGTGGTTAGTTGGACCGCGGCTAGGGTAACTTTTTTTCAGAGATTACTATAGAGCTTGGAATTTGCACCGATTTCTGGTGTCCACTCTTACAGTTTAATGTACTGGATGGGGACGTGGTTCAGTATAAAAAAAATAATTATGAAGAGTGATTCCCGCAATTTCGCAGTTTTCTGTGCAATTTTTATTTTTTCCGGAATATCAAGTATTCAAGAAGTTGGTTTTCGTTTATTTTTCTCTGACATAAAATCAAGGTATCAAGTATATTGATAAAAGTTCAATGATATCTTCATCATATCAGTGGATGGATCAGTTGCTGCAGTTTCCAAAGGGAAACAACTCAGCTTATACGTTACCGAGATATTATACAAGGGAAACAACTCAATCACCAGATAGCATTACGTTGAAAGGAAATGCCAATCATATTCTTTAAATATATTATTCTCATAATAATCGTAGAAAGTAAGTATTTTAATGACTATTTTGTCACTGTTTGCATGTTCTGAAGCAGAACTAAGGCTAACTATTATAACTGTACGAAATGATCTGCTACAAAACGTTCCGCTTATTGCCGAGAATATAGGCCAAATTGGTCAATTCGAGCAATACCTCTCGCTTAGCTTTTATTAGGGCACTAGATAAGTAGAAACAAAAGAAGACAGACAGAATATTTAATAGGCGAGTTAATGCCTCGCACCTTGTGGCTTTTGACCCTCCCAGCCTCAACTCTGTGTCTCCTTGAGGGAGCTCTCCCTCTGTTGCAAAGTCCTAAAATCACATCTGCTTGTTAGACAGCGCTGTAGATTTGGTGTGCTTTATTGGAGTATGCTGGAGTATTCATATTCGTTCGCCGATATTGTATTCAGTATGATCAAAATCTTATTTCTTCAAAACATTTGATGTTTACATGGCTTTTGTTCATTTATTCGCTATTTATAAGTATTGGAGTATGTAGAGTTAATATGTAATGCAGAATTATCAGCTTTAGGAAAGAACTATTTTGGGGGCGACATTAGGTATTATTAGGTAGGTATTTGTCAGTATTTGTGGTAGGTACTTTTATTGAAAAGTGCGCGGAGGTGGGGGTGGGTGGCTAATCATATACCTGGCAGCGCTGAAAAAGGAGGCTATTCGGCACACACATCCGTACTAGGCCATATAAAGTTATATATATATATAAAGTTACCCCCACCCACCCACTACACACACACACACACACACACACACAAATACGAGCTCAAGGCAGCTCAGGGGTCTGGGGAGATGTAGCACTTGACAGATACTCGCGTAATAGTCATATCCAAATGTAGAGAAGGTCAAATTTTTCACTTACTTAAAAACGTTCGTCATAAAGTGAAATGCAGACTACTGAAAGAATGCCTAAACAACGAACGGCGAACTCATAATAAATGTCTAGAGTTTTGTCTTTCGTTTGTCTCCAGCGAAGTCTTAAGAAGGCAATGATCCAACATATATACAACAAAAAGCATCGTACAGCAAGATGCTCTATGATTGGAACTCTGTCTGACACAAAAATGTCGGTAAGTCAAGATATATATATTTTTAACATTTGCTAATGTCATAAATCTTGTCAAAAGCGATACATAGATACCATTTGCACACGAAACCTTTCTTTACCCATTAATAAGCCGTCACGTGCATAATGTTGAACTGGACGTCAACGGAAAACATCAGGTTATGACATAGATACAAAGTGCTAACATTTATCATAGACCATAAGTCTATACCAAACCAAATGAATAATGGCCACAAACTGTAATCAAGCGTGAAAACGTACACCTACTACTACAGTATGCGGGGACTGATCAGAGTTTAATACAGCTCTACCCATTAAATATGCCTGGCTAACATTTGGTGGGACTGGCTGAATCGCTGCTAGTAATATGGCATCAAGCGATTTGAAATGTGCGCCCTGAGTTTCTCTTTGACACTAAAACACAGATCAGAATATTCTCTTCTGAAATGAAGAAACAAGTAACAGTTTAATAATCACACCATCAGGCCTTTGCTGTAGTCTGTCATTCATGGATTTTTTTTCTCAGTTTTCGTGGACGTTTAAAGCACAAGAGCCGTACTTTTGCTCAGAATGCTTGATTTGCACTTCGTACATAACACGCCAGGAAATCATTAAGTTAACAAAAATTGGTATAGAAGATTTCCGGAAACAAGTACAAATACAATTTATATTCAACAACGACATTCCCTTACCATAGGTAAAGCCGGGGTGTATATTCTTGTGATAACTGTAAGCAAGTTAACTATCCGTGAATTAACTAGTTCATCTTGATGTATTAAAGGCTCCATATTCTTCAAAAACAGACATTTTTCCAAGAAAGGTTTTCCTCTTGGGGTCTGGGAAGGACTGCGGTTTGTGATTGTGGCACTCCCTGGACTTTTCTCTTACCCTTTTTTAATAAATGTATATATGGTATTAATAAGATCATAAGATGTGGCATCTGACAGCCTGTAAAATTTCAGTTAGTCTCTCGTTTTTTAAACTGGATCAAAAACGAAATGATTTTATATCGTATCTCTGAATTAATGGTTGCAACATTAATTCAGATATACAATAAAAACATTTCATTTCAAGTACGAAAGACTAACGAAAATTTACAGGCTGTCAGGTGCCACATTTAATGATTGTATAAATATCGGCATATATCAATTTATTAAACCTTTCTTCGATAATTAAGTGTCTATTTTTGAGGAATATGGAGGCCTCAACTGCCTTTATTATATTAAGTAAACAACAGTGTGTTAATGTTGAGGACGATTTTTACTTGGTGCTAATAGAAAATGTGAAATGGAAAATTAAATGAGATAGGTATAGTTATTTCAAGAAATATGTTTTGACCTTATATGCCCGTATGGGTTCGTAGTATATATTTGTCATATTGACCCGCTACTTTCAATATAACTTTTTTTATTTATTTCAGTTTGTTAACCATGCTTAAAAAATATGTTTGGCATGTTGGAAATCAAAAATGGGTCAAAACTAAGCATTTTGTCGTCATTAAATGGTGACAAAAAACGCTTTGATTTATTTTCATTTTAGGAAATGCTTATCAAATCATCTTAACAAATCTTCTCATAGCAAATATAAATCAATACCTCATAATGCAAAAAAATAGTCTCGTAATAAATGTCCACAATTTATCTGGATATTTTAGTAATAAAACTTATATAGTTAGTATTAAAATGAAATTTGAAACATCACCACATATATTTTTACAGGGACACAATTATCTTATTTCATGTTTAGTCTCATATACATGCACAATTTAAATTTTAACGCTCTATAAGCTAAACCGTCAAATGAAAATTAATGGTATTTGTATTATAATTAACAAAACCAAAGGCAGGACCGTTCATTCAATAAGTCTCCGAGATAGTTTGAATGAAACATCAAAGCGATTTTGGATACTCAGGCAAGGTCAAAATAACCGACCACGGCCTTCTTATGACAGTCTGCACAAGGGTTGCCATGAGTACTCGTCTTTGTTTATCTTAGTGATTAATTGATTTTTATGTTTCCGCTTTGAAGCATTGACTGTGTTGGGAGCCTCTGTGCGAACCGAATTTTTATGTATTTCTGTATTAAGAGTAGCATCGGGACAAAGGGTGAAGTTGGCTGGCCGTAAAAGTGCTTTAACCCCTCCCCCGCCCCTCCCCTCAGTGGTTTACTCTGTTGACCGTTCTGGGGCGGTGGCCCCGGTGATAGTCTTACTCTTTGTTGCTTTGTGGTTTATTCCACAAGGCGATTCGTTTTATTTGAGTCTTGTCTTGTGTTATTTGGTTCGGGCCTCAGACTAAATGACGGCCTCTTCGTATATCTTTAAGCATTCGGTTCGGGCTTGACAGTATGTCTTTGGCTTGGCCCGCCGTGGCTTAACTATTGGTTTTCATTTACTCTGGCATACAGTAGAATTGCCCTAAGTACTCGTCTTGTATATCATAGTGGTTAATTTGATTTTTATGTTTTCGTTTTGATGCATTGACTGTGTTGGGAGCCTCTATGCGAACCGAATTTTCATTATTTCTGTATTAAGAGCAGCATCGGGACCCAGGGTGAAAATGGCTGGCCGTAAAAAGGCTTTAAACCAGCCCCCACCCCTCTCCCCCGCACACACACACACACACACACACACACAAACACGGTGGTTTATTCTGCTGACCGTTCTGGGGCTGTGGTCCCGGTGATAGTCTTACTCTTTGTTGTTTTGTGGTGTATTCTACGAGGCGATTTGTTTTGAGTCTTGCCTTGTTTTATTTTGTTCTGTTATTTTGTTCCATTATTCAGACCTTTTAGCATTGCGATTACCTCGCTTGGGGAAGAGAGAGAGAGAGAGAGAGAGAGCTAATCTTAGTGATTTTCGTACGTTTGTTCAATATGCTCTGGTTTGGTTTTGTCTGTTTCATCTTCCTCTTCGTGTCTGGGATGGGCTGCGACTTGTAATTGTAGCACTCCCTGGCCTTTTCTCTTACATTATTGAATGCCACAAAAACAAAATTCTATTGACAAACAGAACTAACAAAGGAGTAGAGACTGCAACCGATATCGCTTTGGAACGAGCAACAATAATATAAATCAGCCGAATTGTTCTACCTCAACTCTTTGGACAAGTCCTGTGTCTGTTTAGTGTTTATTATTTTTTATTATTACCATATTTTATAGACATTCTTATATTGAATTCAAAGAGTGTAGACCCTGATCAGACGCCGAGATGTGCGGCGTCTGATCTCGGTGTACATTATTTGCCAATGTCCGTTTTATGGGACGTTAAGCATAAATAAATTATACATGTTTTTAAAGGCGTGCACGAATCGCCCGTAACTCTGATACAGTTCAAGCTACATATAATTGCTCAGCGCGAGAAGGGGTTTAATAAATCAAATGTGTATCTACATAGAAAAACAAATAATTCAGTGTGTCAAAACTAAATTGCGAAGTTGTACACAGTAATTTTCAAAATTGCTTTTGTATTTCTTGTGTCTTACATGAGACAGATTATATCATTTTACTTTACATCAATTAATGCACAGACTGACATTATCATACTTGCAAGCGAAAGTACTAGATTCCATATACACCAAACACATACGTGACAAGTCTGGCAAACCGGCAAGATAAACCATGGGAAACAGGAACCTCCAAGAATTGAAAATAAATTAATACTGCTTTTGTGTGTTTCTATGTAGAGATAGAAAAGTCAATTCCTGATAACTGCTTTGAATCAGTCTGTTTATTTCATACAGACAAGTCTACTGGTCTATTGCACTTCCGTTGCGTGTATTGGCTGTTCTTCACTGAATGATATGTTTGAGATATTGCCGTGTATTTTAAATAGGCCAACTGTTCTAAATATGTTTCTCAACGTTCAGACAATTTGTCAATAAATTAGACACACAGGAATGCTGTCGCTGATCAAGCTGGTGGATTGCATTATTACAAATAACACAGGAAATAACTTCTGTCTTTTTAAAAGAATCTAAAGCTGTTTGTCCTGTTTGGAGTCGCATCAGTACTCATCCTAGTGTTGAAAGTTAATGTAAAAGTTTGTTTTTTGTATTGGTCCATTGATGTGTTGAGGAAACTCTACGCTTGCATGTGTACCAGGTACTGTAATCTGATTAAGGGCGACGTATGAACGCTATGCAATATATAATGAGGTGCCGAGGGCAGACCACTTTCATGACACGCAGCTTTCCCAAGGCCCCAAAAGAAGCATAGATAAAGAATGAAAACAAAAAAACAGCATATTTGCAATAACCGGATAAATAAACTGTTGTAGAACATTGTCTTGGAGTGGTCAGCAGAAATAATAAACTGTTGTAGTGTATAGATAAATTCTGATACAAATGATTTTTCGGAAGAAAGAAAACATCGAAACACAAGTAGCAGACATTATAACATTGATTCTGTCCATGAGCCATAATGCCACGTACCCTTCTCATGCCTCATAACACATGGTCGATCGATATTGTATCTGCAGATAGATCAAAATTAGTGATTCCTCATACCAGACAATGTAAAGTACGCATAAGTGTAATACACAGAAATGTTTCACGGCCGCCATTCTGACAGCAGGGATACCTTGAAAACAACATCAATGTAAATAAGCAAAAAACAACAGACATTTTTCCAATGAGTGTAGTGAGGGTAAACACATTCTGAAACGAGAGATTCTTTAGAAGCATACTAAACATCGAATAAACAGAACCAGCACAGCAGACATACACAGTCTGTTGAGCATTCCTTTAATATGCAAAACAGCTCACGCCTTCTATCACATAACTGAGAGATACCATATTTACCCTTAGTATTCGGACACCTCAGCTCCTTGCCATACTTGTTCTGAACTTTGAACAAGTACACTTTACTTATTTATTTACTTTCCTAATTTGTGTCTTAAATTGCTGGATGAGTGACAAACAGTGTAGATCCTGCTCAGGCCTATCTGTCCGAATACATACGGTTAATACGGTATCCTGTTTTCAAAATAAATCAAAATGGGCTGTGTGATACCGAAGTAACAGTTAAGTTAAATTAAATATAAACTACACGTAGGTAAATCAGGTTCAAGTCCCCGCCTAAATCTCAAACTTGTTATGCTGTTTACCACCAAAGTGATTTTTTTCTGTTGCAGTTACCATTCGTTTGATAGTTATGTTTTCGATGAAGTGCCGTGTTAAGTTGCTATTTTTGTGTGATGTAACTAATATTTGTTCTATGTGACGACTGGCTTTTTGCCTTTCGAGGATATATCCATATATCTTGCATAATTCATATTCAAAAAATTAATATATGTATAGAAGAATTATTGCTTTCAGATACTAGATAAATAGATAGTAGATAGATATTTTATCTATGATAAGGCATTGGCGATCCATTTCCATTCTGAAGATCGTTTAAACGACGAGGATTCCTTTCAAGTGGTATCGTTTTATTCATCGTAGTTCGCAACTGCAGGCAGAGTTTCAATAGAATAAACATTTTAAACGGTAACTACATACCGTTAACGATGTGTGTACATAACAATATCATGACAGTAAATAAGGTTATTGCTCTTTTTTAACGGGAAGCTTTAATGATTTAATAAATTATCATTGAAGTTTGCGAGTACCATATTTGTGTAAATTTAATGCTTAAATTTAGATTGCACACTACCTTGTACAGTTGTTTATGTTTCATTGTATCACATCTTGATTTCGAATATCTGTCTATGCACTGCTACTTTCTATATTAAAGTATCGCGTGTCTCTCCGACGTAATCGTTACATCCCGCATTGAAAGTAAGTTTCAGCATTTCAAATCATGTTTGCTACGACTTGGACGTTTTGCCTTTCTGAAAATGGAAGGTATTTCTATCTATACGGTGTAGGCAAAGTCCACAGCCGGCCGAGATTAACTATTGATACCAAGGTAAGTTTTCTGATTTGTGTAGAAATGTCCATATTTACGATAATCCCAGCCCCATAACTCTGCTAAATCCGTTTTTTATTATAATGATTTTATTTGATGGCCCTCGTGCTAGATCCTATTCGTTGTGCTATCATTCTATTCGTTGTCTTAGAGCATCAAGTGAAGTCAGTGAGTTTAACAATCGAAATAAAATTTTAACTACTTTTCTTCTGATCTGTGTTGAATGTCCACATTCCCGATATATCCAGTCCGTCCAATTATTCTGTTAAATCCTTTTTTTATTATTACAGCGATTTAATTTGATGTTCCTCGTGCTAGAACCTACAGTGTATGTATTTCTCAGTTAAAAAACAAAGATAAGAGAAAAGTTCAGAGCGTGCCACATTCACAAACCGCAGCCCTTCCCAGACACCAAGAGGAAGAGATAACCAATAAAACCAAACAAGCACAAATCAAACAAACATACGAAAAGCACTAAGATTAGCTCTCTTTTCCCCAGCGAGGTAATCGCAATGCTAAAAGGACTGAAAAACACAAGAACAAAATAACACAAGGTAAGGCATGAAACAAATCGCCTCGTAGAATAAACCACAAAGCAACAAGGAGTAAGAAGGGGTCAAGCACTTTTACAGCTAGCCAACTTCACCCTGGGTCCCATACAGAAATACATAAAAATTCGGTTCGCATAAAGGCTCCCAACTCAGACAATGCATCAAAGCGAAAACATAAATATCAAATTAATCACTATAATAAACAAAGACGAGTACTCATGGCTAATTCTACTGTATGCCAGAGTAAATGGAAACCAATAGTTGAACCACTGCGTGCCAAACCAAAGACATATCGTCAAGCCCCAACCCATTGGTTAAAAGTTTTCGAAGAGGCCGTCATTGAGTCTGAGGCCAGAACCGCCGTCGTGCAATTAAAGAGTGAAGCATAGCCGTCAACAATGATTGGGTTGACAACTGGGCATGCAGTCTGCCGTATAATATCCAGGCTATAGCCAATTCTTTTATAACAGTTATTAAGTTTTCTGAATTGCTCCGAAAAAGTTAGATTTTCCTACAATTTTTTCTAAATCTGTACGCTAAGTCTGGTTCCGATATATCTTGTAGCAGAAGTGTTTTCAGACTGACGCTATATTTTTCTACCAAGGGACTGTGTCTGCGATAAAATTTTGGAAACGCCTTCCGATGTTTAAAATAACGATAGCCCTGCCTAAGAAGTTTGGCAGTAAGGGCTTTATTACGGCAGTTAAAGTCACTAAGATTTGAAGAATTTGTTCTGCTAGAGCATCAAGCCAAATTAGTGAGTTTAAGAATCGAAATAAATTTTTAACTGCTTAACTTCTTTAGCCAGTGACCGCTGCAAGGGTACCGTTATATAAACTTCATAAATCATTATCCAAGTTCTATTGCCGTCATTCTGCTTTAATGTCCAAATACGAGGGTTGTTTTTTAAGTTCGTAGACTATTGTTATTACTTGTTTACTTTATAATTCCTTCTAAATAAAATGTAATAGCGTTTATTAATAATACCCTCTCGTTTCAAATATTCTTCATATTTTAATCATTCCGTTAACTGCATTCGCAAAGCATCCTCATATAAACGTATGTCACGATACTCGTGGCACGCCGTTTTTTTTTTTTTTTTTTTTTTTTTTTTTTTGTTTTTTTTTTGTTTTTTTTTAATAATCATGATCTTGAACGAGTGTCAACCATCATTTCGCTTAGCGTCAAATTTCGGTGCCAAATTGTAAGCCGTCTTTATAACGTGAAGACTTCATTTTCGTAAAATCTGAAAACAAATACGTAAAGGAATTTCGTCCATACAAGAAAAAGTGTAATAGCTTTGTTTGGAGAAATAATGGTGCCAACCGGGGACGTCAAACCAGAGCTGTTATCAAATTTAGTGTAAGGTTAGGGAAAACACCTACGGATGCAGTAAAATGATAAGGGGCGCCTATAGGAAACCAAAGTGCAGTCGCGCGTTAGTGTTCAAATGGCATGGACGATTTGTAAATGGACGTTCTACAGTTACAGTCGATGAAAGGTTTGGACGTTCACCATCGCTATGGCCAAAATTTACGACAATGCTAAAGGAAATACTTGATGCAGACAGACGATTAACAGTAAAGGCTCTTTCTGAAGACTTGGATATTTCCACATTTAAGGTTCACAAAATTCTTACAGAAGACTTGCACACTCATAAAGTAAGTGCACGTTGGGTGCCCATAATTTTAATTGAAGAACAAAAGCGGGTACGGGTTGAGCAATCGACGAATTTTCAGCGACGGTACGAAAGTAAAGGACAATATTTTCTAGATCGTACCAAATGTCTGTTTGGAAAACTCCACAAACTCCACCACCCAAGAAGGCAAAAGTCAAAGGATCAGGTGTTCATATTCTTCATAGATAGAAATTGGATGAGTCTTCAACACTGAGTACCAGTCAGACAGAGGGTAAATTGGCCATATTATTCAAAAGTAGTTCGCATCCCATAATACCAGATAATTTTATATAGGTTATTTATTAGATACGACATTAGTATGTCTACGAACGACACCATCCCAGCTAGCATTCTACGTAAATCTACATCGGGCCGTCAACGGCCCGTCAGCTACCCTGACGGGCCGATGACGGCCTGATATAGATTTACGTAGAATGCTGACTGGAATGTTGCTATAGCTAGGTCGTTATTACATTCCGCTTATAGATCACAGGGAGAGATCTAGTCAGGGCGTAACTGGATTTTGATCGGGTGATTTACCAGCAAGACCTCCATAACAGCAGCCGATTCAATCCTCCGGCTACGTACTTATGTTTGATTTGCTGTTATTCTTACCACATCAATGTAATGTTGTGTAATATGCTGCATTTGATTGGAATTTTTTTTTTTTAAATTATGTTAACTTTATTGTTCTTCTTAAGAAGATTTCTTAAACGAACTTAAATAACAACCCTAGTATAATGTTGGTTTGACGGTCTGTCCGACCATGAGCTTTATGGCGACATAGTCTATAAATTCATAAAGATTGAACGGATTGTCATTCGCTACCAAGCTTGATAAGTTTGCTTCCCTCTTTAATTGCACTGGGGTTAATCGGTCCTCCGACTAAATGATGGTTCCCTCCTCAATTAGTTTCAGATGGTTGGCGCCTGAATCTCTGTCTGTGTCCGGGTCTTGTTTTCTTTTTTTTTTTTTTTTTTTTTTTTTTTAGCTTCAGATCGCTACTGAGCCCTTCGCTTGTTTTCATCACACTAGTTTTGATTACATGTGCCTCACTGTAATGTTTAACATATGAGGTAGAGCACCCCTGTGCGGATTAAATCATAACCTGGTTTTAAAATAAAGTGTCTTCTATGACCACCGCATTTACAAAATGCCATCATCCTATGTCATATGTAGCCATAAATCTTATAATAATGCTTTATTTACATTGATTTCTGCACCTATTTGTCATAGAGCTCTCCTTTCTGAACTTTATCATTTCCATTGTATACTGTTACTACATCATCAGGCGAAGCTGACATGCGGAACGTGATATCTATATAATTAGTCGGTTTAGTAAAATTCGCACCGTAAGGACAATAGATGGTAACCTGATCCGCAATCCTTCTCTAGATTAAATAACACATTTATGTGTTGCAAGACGTAGAGGGAAGCAAAGTTATCAATCATTATTTAGTTAACATCAATACATGCAGTTTGCTGCAGAATATCCACGTTGTAACCATCTTTGGTAAAGCTTTAGAAATTGTTATGAAAAAAAAATGCAAACAGTTTTTTTCTGAATTCAGCTAAAACAATAAAATTTAGGGTATGACTGATCTTCCTGCAGACATATTTTACCATTTTGTATATGCATGTATACAACGTCTACGAGTACCTGTGGTCCAGACTCACAAAATCAATAAGAGCGTGTATCTCTCTTAGCAGTCAAGAAACGTTTGACGAATATTCAATAACTTATATTTTGGTTTAAACATATCTTATTTGTATCAAATCAATATAATAACATAAACTAATGCAAACATTGATAATTTATACAAATGGGATTCAGAAGAAAGTCAGAAGACTTCCCAAAGTGAAATCATCAAAGCTAACAATAGCAATACTTACCTAACTTGGTATTTATTTACCATTGATAATCTAATAATCTGTTTTCTAAAATATATGCATGTTTGTGATTATATGAGATGCTACTGCTCCACGGTGTCTTCATATATTATGATAAAAACACTATAACACAACAATCGTAATAGCTCTAAGACAAAAACAAACTCTAGCCGTCAGGGCAACTATGTAATGGACTTTCGGTTGACTAGTTTGATATATTGTTATGTTAACACATGGGTTGTTTTATATAATTATAGAAATATTTTAGTTTATTTGAAATTGCTTATCTAACTTCGAAACATTTAGATTTTAAGATGAAGTTCTGTACTGCTATAAATTTCTGTTGATTATGTAATTTATTCATTTCTTGGCCGCCATAAAGGAGAACATTAAGGGTTGGAGTATGGATATGAGTCATTGCTGTGTCCATCATTTCTTGTCTGTGGTTACTAAAACGATTACATTTTAAAAGGAAATGATTTGTGTCTTCAATGGCTCCACAAGTACACAGTGGGTTGTCTAAAATATTTTTAGAATATAAATTTTCACTTATATTTTTAGTTGCGTGCGTGCGTGCGTGCGTGCGTGCGTGTGTGTGTTTATAGCATCACGGATGGCCAAAATGAAGTTAACTACCAAATAATTTCAAATGATAATTGTTTGCATTTTATTGCTAGCACGCTCATGACCCTTAAAAGAATTGTCACACCGAAAGGATCCTAGTGAGATTCAACATTGCTACCTACATGAAAAACATTCGGGTGATGTAAGTATATTCTCAAAGACAACATTTCATTCCGGGTACTGAGGGCCAACATACTACAGATATTGAGCTTCTGCCAACAGACCGGTTAAGGAAAATATAAATCCTTTTCTCTGCTTACGTCGAACGAAACTTGATTTTGATTTCTACGTGTTCCTTTCATTCCAGGTACTTTGGTCTCAGATTGTTGTTTTCTCAGGCTAAAACTCTAGTTCCATTAAGTTTGCGATAATGATAGAAGTGTATTTCGATGGAAAAGAACTTTACTAAATGGTTTCTCTCTTTGGGAGCAGTCTGTCACCTGTATATCATAATTAGCTTCCACATATAATAACCGGAGATATAGAGAAAACGTATTCTTTTATGTAATTTATTTGTTTTGTTAATCCATCACGTAAAACCCAAACATAGGCAAACAGTATATTTTAACCTTGCTCGTATTGATCCGAAAACAGTTTCTGTCCTTGGTCAGTTTTCTGTATAACAATCCGAGTTTACTAGACAATCACACTGCGAGCTTTACACCAACTTTTCCATAGAAATTCGGACATCAAAATATAAGTGAAGATACCAAGGAAACTTAGAAGCAGTTTGCTTGATCAAATAGTGACAATTTAGGCTTTACCAGCAGACATTCGCATCAGTCTGGGTTGAAAAGAAACAGATAACATTGAAATAATTATATCTTACAATTATAGTATCTCCGGTTGGCCAGTCTTTTATGGCACTGGAGGGACTAATCCAGTCTTAGAATTAAAACAGACATACAACAATAAACGAGCTGCCAATGCACAAAACGACCCTAAAATGCTTGACATCTAGAAGCGGTTATACATTCATTCATTTATTCCAACCAGTGTCTCCACTGCCTACTAGTACATTAATAATACCTAATAAGTAGGCAAATGAAAATCGAGGACCCAAAAACCGGTCTGTACAAATGCGCATGAGCACGTGGGTCCTTTATCATCAGTTCCCGTGTGGAAGGCTTAATGTGAAGCGGACCTCAGCTGTCGCCAGAAACAGATGATTGTTTACTAACAATGTCGCAGCTCAGAAACTCCATGTTTTGCAATGAAATACCAGTACTACCAGTACTTTAACTTGTACCAAGTCGGTAATAGATGTGGACGGACAGACGGACGAATGGCGGATGGCAAGTTATCACGAAACATGTCATGCGACTTCGGATCAGATGACTGATGGCATTGTATGAGGTTGCGATATCTGTAAAATAGTCAGTTGTCACACTGTTATGCAACGCAAACAGGGAAGTTTTTAACACCTTTCCAGCAAGTAGACGACTATTTTCTTCAGGAAATAGAAATCACAAGCGGTTATTAGTTTACCGGATTTACGCAAACTATTCGGATAGTTTTACTCCTTACAATTTGTTTTGTCCTAACATTTAGAAAAGTAAATTTTATTATATGTTTTTGTAGCTAAATGGTAGTATGAGTGGCAAACAGTGTAGATGCTCATCAGACGCACATTGTACGTCATCTGATCCACCCGAGCTATCCTAAATTTTGTGTTCTAGCTTGTCTGTCGGAATACTTAGGGCAAAAACGATGAAGTTATTTATTTTATAAGTGGACTGGATATCAAAACATCTGCTGATAAAAATGATCCCAATCAAGTTATTTACTGCATTTTGAGTAATGAAATAAAAATTGAGCCACAAAATATGGAAACTGGTTATTTCCTCGTACAAATGTATGAATAGAATTAAAGCCCTGATTAGTTTACACTGCCGGGAAACGAACTGTATTGTTCGCTTTAAGATTAATTGGACTCGTTAGTAAATATTATGAAAACACGCCTATTCAAACATATTAAATATTTCACCACCAAAAACGGAAAATTTTCCGATAAGAATATTTCTTCTCAAAACACAGAATGTAGGTACTCGTTAGAACTGCCTCGCTGAGGCAATTCTAACGAGTACCCACATTCTATGTTTTCTGAGAAGAACTAAGAAAAATAGTATTTACCCCTGTAAACTCAAGTTTTACCATATAAAAGGGGTTTAAACTATATAACATGGATCAAAATTATTATTATATGTTTTCGTGATGATATTAAGGTATAAATGTCTACTCAACTATGCTGACTGTTCTGAATCGTTGCCCCGTCAACATTTCAAAATTCTATTTTCACACGTCGCGGTTGGTTCCATATCAATAAGCTGGAAGCAACGGTCGTCTCCGCACGTTTGCCTGCACAGAGAAAAAGATAAATATTTGTTCATTGTGGCGCTGCGTTGTTTCTTTTTTATTTATTAAATGTCACACAAATTTAGTACACCAATTAATATAATCACTTCTCTTAAGGTCTGACCTTTGTGGGTTGTGATGACAAAGACCTTTTCTCTCCATTTTCCGTACTGGCAAAGCTAAGTTTGGTCCAAAAGTTTGAAATAACCTTCCCATTTTTTCTTCCTTCTGTCCCCACCTCTTATTAGTCATCACAAATCTTAGCCCTGACTGCCTACTTGCATAGACCGCTGTGTTTTACTGATATTACTGTGAATTGGAATGTTCATGATGCTGCAATTAACGATATTAACGCTTAGCACTCTGGGTAAAATTTTCAGCAGACGACATTTTGAAATATTTTTCTTATTTTTCCCAGAAAACAGGATTTGACATTTCATGCAAATTGTCTCCTCAGGAGACAATTTGCATGAAATGTCAAATCCTGTTTTCTGGGAAAAATAAGAAAAATAACATCATTTTGTCGTCTGCTGAAAATGCCCAGAGAGTGGTAAAGGTCAATACAGCCATTAGAACAATATATCGTGCAGACAATGGCGAACGATGCTGATCAATAAACGGAAATTTCTAACCTGTTTTTAAGCCATTACTACAATTTTGACTAGACAAAACAATGAGATTGTTTTATTCAGTACGCCATGTTAACCCTCTTTTGTTGTAGAAAACGTTCTTCTGAAACGACTTCTAAACAGACTCAAAAGTCTGTTAGCACATCGTCGTAATACGACAGACGTGTAGTAGTCACGTCAATCACTAAAACATGATAAACAAAAATACAAAGAAGAAAATATAACAACATACACAAAACAGCGCCTAAAACTTACTAACGCAGAATCAATTACTCGTGCAGATTTATCTCTGTTCTCGAACCGCTACGAACCTGACCCCTAGAAATAAAGGAAAGAGGCGCAAATCCCATAGGGTGAGATATACCACATCTGTCGCCCTTACTGGGCGGGAAGGCTGTGTGAGGCAGATTGGGACCTCGGTCACGGTCGTAATACCTACACCCCCACAACATTTTCTTGCCCTACACGATGACAGAGATATGCTTGCATTGCTGAGCATCAACTTTTACCCGAGATCTTTTTCTTCAGTCTTGTTTGAGTGAAACACTTTTTAACCCTTTCACCCGTTTCTGAAATGGCCTCTTCCTGTTTTTATTTTGGAATGTCCATCGTTGTAAATAGGGGTGCTTCTCAGAAACCTAAAACAGAATGGCAAAAGTATAGATCCTAATGAGACGGCTCTTTACGAGCCGTCTCATCTGGATCTTAACTGTTTGCAAACTGGTATCTGATTTGATTTAAAGGGCTGAAAGAGTTAACTCTGCTTGCCGTCTGCTCATTTTGTGGCTGCTTTATTATATTTGTCTTTCTTTCCCTTTGGTGTTGGGGGCTTGATATGGTTTGATTTTATCAGTTTCTGAATTATCTCCATTACTTAAACTTGCAATCTATGAGTTTCAAAAAAAATACGATGTAATGGCATCCTGACTTTTGATGTGGAAATGGATTTTAAAAAAAAGCCTGAGCACAGGGGCACAGCTTTTCCTATAACATTGCATGTACACCCAGGAAAGACTCAAATCAACCTGAACATGGCACAATTATAGTCTTTGTTGTCTGACTGAAGACGTTTGGATCTTTGGCTACCAACAGAGTATCCTCCAAAGACTCCGATCAAAATTTACGTATTTGTCTTCGCTGGGCGCACATGCAACCTTGTAGAAAATGTTGTTCCCCAGTTGCATTAACAGATGTGAGATTCAAACCCTATTACAGGGAAACTTTATATCTTCAAATAGTTGAGAGAAATATTATAAACTCTAATGCTAATCATTAGTGTCGAATAATTCTAATGCAGTTGTTACCAGTTTCGGTTAAATTAAGAGTTTATCATCAGCACATTCGAGTAAAAGATGACCTGTCCAGCTAAACAAAATAATTAAGGAATGTCAATATAACAATGACACTGACAACATAGAGAAAACGAACAGGAATGAACGTTGTTTTTTTAATTACCCTCACTGTGGCATACTGACATAGCCCATAAGGACAGGTTCAGTGGACGAGAATATTACTTGATCACTGACTGACCACTTTAAATTTTTTCACTCTCTGGGTTAATTAAACAGACATGTTTTTCCTAGAACACAGGATTTGACGATTTGCTTTAAATGTCAAAATATGTTTTCTGGGAGAAAGAAAAAACAAATCACTATGTCGTCTTCTGAAAGTTTTGCGCATAGTGTTAAGCGTTAAGACTCACTACATGAACACATCCATTAAAGACGCCATATTCCTCAAAAATAGACATTTTTATCCAAGAAAGGTTTAATAGATTGAGATGTAGTATTACGAATCCGATCATAAAATGTGGCACCTGACAGCCTGTAAACTTTCAGTGAGTCTCCCAGTTTTTTTGTTGTTTTTTTAATTGGATAAAAGTGAAATGATTTTTTATCGTATTTCTGAGTTAATGTTAATTCAGAGATACCATAAAGTCATTTCGTTTAAGAATGAGAGACTAACTGAAATTTTACAGGCTGTCAGGTGCCACATTTTATGATTGTATTATACCATGAATTAATTTATTAAATCTTTCTTGGATAATAAAATGTATATTTTTTTAGGAATATTAAGGTTGTCTGACGCCACAATATTCTAATATAGTATTTTGTTTGTAACGCTCCTATTCTGTAAAATATCGCGATATTATTGTCTGTATCAAAACAATCTGAACAAGACACTCGGAAAATTATCTATGATTTTTATGACTTTGATTTACTTGAACGCCAATAGACAGAATATCCGTTTTCATGAGATTCAACTTCGGTCTTATATCAGTCCTACACTTCTTATGTAACTTTAGCACTTTCTGGCACAATTTGTGACTGGTCGCTATGTGTGATGCTTTGAGTCCTTCATCATCCGTAGGAGGATGACTATAGCTTTGCTGCCACTCCGTCGTCGTTCCTTCAATCCTTCCGTAAAGCTTTCCGTCCTTCCGTCTGTCCGAGATGTCTGGAACATATCTCTCGTTACAATTCTGTATGTCTGTGAGAATGAGTATATCCATTAATGTCGTATCAAAACAAAAGGCCACTGTTACCAATATTTGAACTCTGAACAACATTATACCAAAACCCGTTTGGATTCATATCGTTTGTACTGTATGACCTAGGCTTACCATTACGAAAACATGCCTATTCAAATAAATAGAAAATTTCTCCTCTAAAAACTGAAAAAAAATCAGATAAAAAAACTCTGATAATTTCATATTTCTGCTAAAAATATAGATTGTGGGTACTCGTTAGAACCGCCTCGGCGAGGCGGTTCTAACAAGCGCCCACAATCTGTGTTTTTAGCAGAAATAAGAAAAATAATGAATACCCCTGTAAACCCCAGTTTTACTATATAAAAGTGGGGTATAAGGGGGTCAAAATTATATAGGCATGTTTTCGTGATGCCCATTACGAAAACATGACTATTCAAATACACTGAAATTTTTACCACCAAAAATTTTTCACATGAAAAAATTCTGATATTCATATCTTTGCGCAAAACATAGATTCTGAGTACTCGTTAGAACCGCCTCGACGAGGCGGTTCTAACTGGTACTAACAATCTATGTTTTAAATAGAAATTAGAAAAATAATGTATACCCCTGTTAACTCCAGCTTTACTATATAAAAGTGGTGTTTAAGGGGGTCAAAATTACATAGGTATGTTTTCGTGATGAAATTTGGTGCACGAGTACATTGGTGTCAACGTGTCTCACCAAATCTAGACCACTACGATTTATAATGTGATATACGAACTCATCAGAAATTGTATTGAACGAAAGAAGTTTTTACTAGACCTATCATGTACACTTTCACAGTATTTGATTGCATTATCACAGTATTTGATTGCATGTCTCTAATTGCATTAAATTAAGACGTTTTCAGGGTTCAATCGTAGTGCATGAACAAGAGTTTGCAATAAAATGTGCTTTATATGACCTATTTTTAGAGCTTCGGTAACAGGCAAAAGATTACCCTAATTCCCTTTATTACATACTGCACTACTTTGACAGACTGCATACGATGGTCGCCAATAATATCTCCTTATCTCCCAACGAATATAAATAAAGGTACCCAGAAAAAGACATAACCACGAAGCACTGCCTGTGTTAGAACTGTCAAGCTCCATTTCTAAAGTATTGACATATCTTTGATCGTATAAATTACTGTTTCACATACTGTTGTTCGCGTTGGCAAGTAGAGTCCCCGAAAACAGTACTTTATAACACGATGAGTTGTTTACGTCCAGATAACAGCTGCTTTGTTATAATCAAATTCTAAGGCTACGGCTGAAGGAAGTCCTCTCGTTATCCTTTTTTTATTCTTCATTCGACGATTTGACGCTAATGTCAGCTTATAAGCTCAGAATTGTTGTTCCTCGGTGTAACCTTCCCTAAGAATAATACACTCGGATCATCACCAGAGGAAGAATATGGATGAGAGCCTTAACCTAGAATGAAACAATAAACACACTCTACCTCTATGGGCTACAATAACACAAGATGGAGTCTGCTATTATGGTACTATACTATTATTCTACAGTGATTACGTACGCCATCAATAGAGTGAGTGGCGGTACTGACGTTGCGGCTGAATAACCGACGTCATGATAAATCTATTACTGACGTCGACGTGACTCATCCGTGACCTGCTTCTCGGTTTGTCGACATCGGCATCATCGACAGTGAGCAATCCATTAACTGTCAACACCGTCGTCTGACCAGCATCACATGCAAACTCCATATTTAATAACAAACTAACCTATTATTTAAAATGCCTGGATAACAACATGGCTATGAAATTCCCACTGTAGGAACCCTAATGTTATCAAGACACTACCCTTACTCTGGATGTAACAGCAAATATCACTGCTGAAATGTGAATCTGAGGGAGAGTAGTATGGGATCAACTCCAACTCTTATATTAAACTAAATGCCCCTGATTTACATTTCAGCAGAGCCCTAATCAGACGAGTATTTTATTCTGTGGGTACCTGAAATCATTCTTACCAACCTAAATTTCATAAATTACAGGAACTGCGTATACGCGCCTGTCCTCGATCAACTAAAGCATATATCTGTGGGTGAATGCATGCCTGTATGTTCGTGCTTTAGTGTCCGCGCTTCAGATAATTAGATTATATGACGTGATCCCCTGTGGTACTGCCACTGCCACGTTTTAAATCAGCAAGTTCGATCCTGCACTGTTCTTACTTATACTAAAACTACGCCCACTGCAAAGAGACCCTGATCAGACAGTAGCTACAACCCGCGCATACTGGGGGAAAAACGGACCACACTGCATAAAGCAAGTGCAGCCTTTTCTGTATTCTCGACAATAACTACAACCTGCGCAAATTGGGGAAATTCCGACCAGACCGCACAAAACAGCACAGCCTGTTCACGACAAGAACTCCAGTAACATATGACCACATTATTAACCTTTGTCCTGCTGAATTGATTAAGATGCCATACCCATTCTAGTTTTCAGCCAATCAGATTATTTGATCCAGGATTTTTTTATATATATATATAAATTCACAAACCTAATGGCAAACAGTGCAGATCCAGATCAGTTGGCTTCTTCAGAAGCCATCTAATCTGGATCTACACTGTTTGCAAAGGCAGGACATATCGGGGTTCAGCAGGACAAGGGTTAAGACGCTGCAAGTAATAATGTAGGCTTTCATATAAGTCTCGCACACATTTTTTGCCGTTTCAGAATTTGCACAGAAAACCAACAAATAATTCTGTAATTATAAAATAAAATATTATTTAGCAAAACTATTTCGACAAAGGTCACTGGAGATTCTTTTGCTTCGTCTGGTTGCCCTCTGTCGATACGATTTCAGTGGACGTATATATAGTAACTAACGACCGTGAAAGAAATCAAGATCTTCACGATTTATGATTTTCACGCGGTCTAAATATTATTAGGTAATAAATAAACTTGCAGGTCGAAAATGGCCTTAGGCAGTAGAAAAGATTCCTCGCGTGCACGAAACAACTGTACACTTTGGTCAGTCTGCTCTGTGTCGTAACAACCGCGTCTGCTCATTTATTATCTGCTATAAATTATTTTGCATTACGATATTTGACAAAATTTTTTTCTTACTTCGCTCTTCGAAGGTTTCAGTCATTACATGTGTCATTTAGAAATCCCCTGGTAGCACAATTAGATCTGGACATATAAGTCTAACGTTTTCTAATGGCACAAGGCATGCATTTTGATCTTCTCTGTTCTGACCTGGGGGTCGGTAGCAAACTCCAATAAGTACTTTTTGTGATACGTCCTAATGTTAACCAATAAAAGTTCAACATCGTTCGGAGAAAGATCAAAGCGTGGTGAACACAGCACGTTGTTGGAAATAAATAGAGTGTATTTGGTTGTTTTGATCGATTACGGAGAAATAATTCACTAGTGTTCCAAGGGTTGTGCGTCAAAAAACGAGTGAGCGAAGCGAACGAGTTTTTTACAAGCAAACCTTAGAACACGAGTGAATTTTTTTTCCGTAATCGATCAAAACAACCAAATAAACAGTTTAGTACATTTTCATCCATGTTTTACCTTTGAATTTTTACATTCAGCCGTTATGATTTGCTAGGAAAATCAGACGCCATCTTGTTTTCACTTTAATGCAAAAATCATCCTGTGCTTGAAATACAGACACAAAAATGTCACGAAAGTTGAACTGGATTATCAAGAAAATCATACTTTATATTTGTGTTGCAGGTCTTGAACTGGATTATCAAGAAAATCATACTTTATATTTGTGTTGCAGGTCTCACCTCAAAAACGCCAACTGGATGTGAAAATTACAGTCTGATTTCCATGATTTTATCAAATTTTCCGCGAAACGTCAACTATTGTTATTGTTGTTACCAACTACGTCAGCAACGTCGCCTAGCAATAACGACGTCAAAAAGTTCGAAATGAAATAATTCACACGGTGAACTATTGATTATAATTCACTGAGAAATCTGAGTAAATCACTGCTGAAAATGTATTAAAAAGCCCCACACCGTCACCTCTTCTGTTACTACTATCGCAATCCTTACGGTAAAACGTGTGGTTTTTAATATGCAAAGCAGCAAAATCGCTCGAGTACCTGAGGTGAGCCAAAACAAGGTAAGAGAAAAGTCCAGGGAGTGCCACAATCACAAGCCGCAGCCCTTCCCAGACACCAAGAGGAAGAGGAAACAGACAAAACTAAACAAGCGCAAATTGAACAATTGTACGAAAAACACCAATATTAGCTCTCTCTTCCCCAAGCGAGGTAATCGCAATGCTAAAGGGACTGAAAAACACAAGAACAAAATAACACAAGGCAAAACTTAAAATAAATCGCCTCGTAGAATAAACCACACAGAACAAAAAGTAAGACTAACACCGGGACCACCGCCTTAGAACGGTCAGTAGAATAAACCACCGAGGGTTTCAAGCACTTATACAGGCGATTTACTTCACCCCGGGTCCCGATGTCACTGTTAATCACAACTAGTAAAACAGAAAGCAAAATGGGCAGCTGTTGAAGACGGTAACCACAATGCTAGCTTCACACACAACACATATAGAAAAAAAAATGCGGGAACCACAAAGCTACAAAGAGCTACAAAGTGTAAGAACAACACCAGGACAACCGCCTTAGAACGGTCAGTAGAATAAACTACCGGGGGTGGCTACTTTTACAGCCGACCAACTTCACCCCGGATCGCGATGCTACTCTTAATATAGAAATACATAAAATCTTGGTTCGCATAAAGGCTCCCAACTCAGGTAATGCATCAAAGCGAAAACATAAAAATCAAATTAATCACTATATAAACAAAGATTTGTATTCATGGCTAATTCTACTGTTTGCCAGAATAAATGAAAACCAATAGATGAACCTCGGCGGACCAAGCTAGATATATCGTCAAGCCCCAACATACTGGTTAAAGTTATACGAAGAGGCCGTCATTGAGTCTGAGGCCCGAATCGCCGCCGTGCAAAAATAGTGAAGCATAGCCATCAACAATGATTGGGTTGATAACTAGTCTGCCGCATAATATCAAGGCTATACCCTGTCTCGGTCACACCGACAACACACTATATATATATATATATATATATATATATATATATATATATATATATATATATATATATATATGTGTGTGTGTGTGTGTGTGTGTGTGTGTGTGTGTGTGTGTGTGTTCCATACGATATGTCTAATATCATCCATTTTATCTTGATTGCTTTTTAATTTAGCGTTGTCTGCTAAAACAGTACGAGTGTTGATATCACAACACATCAACCTTTTATTTATATTGGTCATTTATCAAAACGATGAAAGCAATACGGCAACTCACAGCAATCTCCATTTACAATGCAGCCCCGCACACGATATTTAAAAACTAAAGCAGTGGACAGCAAGTGAATAAAAAGGAAAACAATGAAACCACAGGAAGAAAGCGAAAACAAAATAGTGAAGATGACCATAGAAGGCAAAAAAGGGTAAGAGAAAAGTCCAGGGAGTACCACAATCACAAACCGCAGCCCTTCCCAGACACCAAGAGAAAGAGGAAACAGACAAACCAAACAAGCGCAAATCGAATAAACGTACGAAAAGCACTAAGATTAGTTCCCTCTTCCCCAAGCGAGGTAATCGCAATACTAAAAGGACTGAAAAACACAAGAACAAAATAACACCAGGTAAGACATAAAACAAATAGCCTCGTAGAATAAACCACAAAGCAACAAAGAGTAAGACTATCACCGGGACCACCGCCTTAGAACGGTCAGCAGAATAAACCACCGGCGGTTCATTCCAAAAAAGAATCATTGAAAATCTACTTGTACTAAAATAGAATGTCTATATTGGAAATGATTACTGAAGTATAATCACAAAGCTTATTGAAATTAAATGTTACGTTTCGAATAGATGGATGCTTAAGGGTATCACATCACGAAAATATGCCTATATAATTTTGACCACATTAAACCCCACTTTTATATAGTAAAACTGGGGTTTACAGGGATATACGTTATATTTCTTACTTTTGCTCAAAAACATAGATTGTGGGTATTCGTTGTGGGCCTCGTAAAATCATAGATTGTGGTACGCGTTAGAACCTCCTCGTCGCAGCGGTTCTAACAAGTACCCTCAATCTATGTTTTGAGCAGAAAAAAAAAACGAAAAATATCAAAAGTTTTTATCGAAAAATTTTCATTTTTTTGTGGTAAAATTTTCAGTATATTTGAATAGATATGTTTTCGAAATGAGTTGTCCGCATTTACGACACTTACCCATCTCCCGTATTGTGTTAGTATCATTGTGTTAATTCAAATAACCTACTCACCATGTGACATTTCTCATTATGACTGACTGCTACAACCCTTTCTCATCCTCTTTTACTGTATAAAGTAGATAAAGCTTTCAGTTTTGCTTTGACTGAGGCTGGAAAGCGATCGAAACTAGGATGATCATGAGGTAATATGTTTTCTGTCTTCTTCATTTTCTGCGTATACCAAAAGTAATGCTATCAGCTTACTGTATATACTCTAAACCAATTCATTCCAAGCACCCCATAAAATGGACATTCGCAAACAATGTAGACCAAGATCAGACTGGGATCTACATTGTTTGATTTCATTATAGGAAATCATATAAACATGTAATGATAAAAATAATCGGACATCCCTTCAATAAGAAATAGATCTGTTCAAGGAGTTAAGGTACACCTTTTCAGTCGGCATGAAAGGGTTAATATTCAGACACCTTAATTATTTTAATACCTGACCATACTATTTTAAAAATATAAGCCACTTACTACCTATTAATCTCTCTGAAATATGCCTTAATACAGATCTAAAGTACTGAAATAGCTCTGATCAAATTGTGCAGATGTCCATGTCCAATTAGAATCTATACTCGGCCAAAAAGTTTCGGATCACCTACAATTTTGATCCTTTAGTCAGTTATTTGGCATTCAAACACAAAAATATTAACAACTCACGTTTTCGTATCTTTTTTCCTGATAAGAATAAATGAAAATTATATTCAGAAATATCACTGATATCCTTTCAGCATCCCTAAACCCTACAGGGGTCTTCCAAGAAGTGTCCCAAAAGTCAATAATGTTCAATAGTGTGTGTAACCACCATTATTACGCCAGCATTCACGGACTGTTCTTTGAAGAGTATACGAATTTCCGGATAGTCTGTTTGGGAATTCGGGCCCATTCGTCTCTCAGGAACCGCCGAAGATCCTGTAGTGTGCTGTTGCGCTCTAGACGTACCGAAACAGCTCTTCCGAGAACATCCCAAACATACTGTATACATAATAAATTGGGAGACATCGCGGGTCAGTCCATTCTGTTCACGTTGCTCGTTCGCAGGAAGTTATCGACAATACGCGCTCGATGAGGCCTGGCGTTGTCATCCTGGAAAATTGTATTGGCGACTGGCATCTGGCGCAGAAACGGCAGCACGTGTGGCGTAAGGATTTCGTTGATGTAACGTTGTGCATTCAGGTTTCCTTCGATGAAGACCAGGTCTGCCTTTGCAGTCGCTAAAATCCCGGACGACACCATGACTCCGCCACCGTGGAAGGCTACTGTCTTGATTACTGTGAATGGAAGATGTCTCTCTCTGCGTCGTCTACAGACTCGTTTCCTGCCATCCACTCGTTTTATATAAAACCGCGACTCGTCGGAGAACATAACCCTTCTCCATTGTGGGTTGTTCCAGCTTTCATGGGCACGGCTGAATGCCATACGAGTAGTCTTGTGGCGCTGGCTGAGTTCTGGCTTCTTTGCAGGCACTTTTGACTTAAAACCTCCTGCATGAATACGATTCCGCACGGCCTGAACTGAAACAGACCGGGCTCCCGGACCCCTAGCAGCATAAAGTCTGCGGCGAGTTTCTGGTCCAGTCACGAAGCGGTTTCTCGCAACAACGTTGGTGACGTAGCGATCTTCAGCCCTCGTTGTAATCTTTGGTCGTCCCGAGGGTGGTCTATCCTAAAACAGTCCTGTTTGCCTTTAGCGCTGTCTGATCCTGTTAATGGTTAGATGGCTGGTCTGGAACCTTCTCTCTACTTCCCGGCTTCCCATACCCGCGTCTAAGCAGCCTAAGGCTCGCGCCCGGCCGGTTTCACATAGCTTATTGTATTGCCCCCTCGCAGGCATCTTATTACTGAATGCGCTGTATTGTGCAGAAACTGGGATTTAAACTTTAAATTTTCTAAGAACATTATTTGCCTGATTATGAAAGTGAGTAGTTTTTAGTGTTGGGCCATAAATGCATGAAATGCTTGAAACCTTGGTCAAACTGCTGCCTTGGATACAATGAAAATAAAAAATCATGCATTTGGGATGAATTCTGGCCTTTCAGTACGTTGACTGCACGCAATTTGAAGTGAGCTGTTTTATTACTGCAAGACCATTAGACTATGTTTTTAATTGACGATTGAGTGTAAGAAAATCACCATAATCTGTGATATGCAGAATTTAGAGCTTTGCAATGTTTGCCACTTTCGGTCACTTTTTTGACACCCCACTGTTCTTCAAAGCTTTGTCACGCACTGTTGATTTTTGCTAATGTTTTCCCTTTTGAAAGAGCCTGAAGTCTGAAAAAATGTTTCAAATGTTGAAATGACCGTAATATATTTATGAATGAAAATACTTGAAAATACGAGGGATGTTCGAAATGAATTGCTTATTTCTATCTGGAGACTTCAAATTTCAAGTTAGCCCAAAAGTACTCATTTCATGCCCTCGAAGTACTCCCCGTGGCTAGAAATGCAAAGTTTCAGCCGATGTATACACTTCTTGAAGGCGTTACGGTACGCTGATTTGGACACAGTAATAAGGTACTGATGAATGGCAGATCCAAGTGCCTGTCGGGACTGGTATTTCCGCCCAGCAAGGAATGCTTTCAATTTCGGAAACCAAAAGAAATCACATGGGGCAAGGTCTGGGGAATACGGGGCGGGGGGGGGGGGAGGCAAAACAGTTACTTTTTCTTTCTTCAAAACCGCCGTAACTTTTGCGGAGGTATGAGCTGGGGCATTGTCATGTAGAAGACGAACATGTTTAAAACCAGTGGCAGGGCGTCGTTTCTGATAATATTTTTTCAGTTTCTTCAGTACTACGTCTTTGTAGTACTTTCCGGTGATGCTTTTGCCCTTTTTCACTGGCACTTTTATTGCGATTCCTTCACCAGAGAAGAAGATTGCATACAAAACCTTCTTTGTACTCAAAGAACGTTTGGCAATTATTGGGCGTTGGCTGTGTTTAGTGGCCCAGATCTTATTGCTAACCCTTCTGACGGGCTCAAAATAATGGACACAGGTTTCATCACCTGTGACGACATTGGCAAACTGCTTTTTGCCATATTTTGGAAACATTTGAAGCAGCTTTTTGGCCACTTTAACCCGTTACCTCTTTTGCTCGTTAGTCAACAGATGTGGCACCCATCTAGCAGAAGTCTTTCTGACTTTCAAATGCTTCTTCAAAATAAGGTGAACCGTTGTTAGTGATATGCCTACCTTTCGTGCAATATCACGAACTGTAAGTCTGGCATCTCCTTCAATGATTTCCTTTATTTTGGAAACGATTTCTTTACGAGATGCAGATTTTGGCCTACCTGATTTCGGTGCATTTTTGATGGACTCTACACCAGACTCAAATTTCTTTTTCCACCGCCGAACTGTGTCATAAGACACACAAGAAGGTCCAAAAGCAGTAGAAATTTCAGTCATCAGCTTCAAAGAACAACCAAGTTTTGAGCGAGCTTTGATGTAAGCCCGTATTTCATCTTTTTTGTCGACGCTTCTACCAACCATTTTTACTGCAGTGGTCAATGACTGCGTGTATTCAAATGGCAAATTTTATGTCTTACACTTAGTCTAACATGTACATTTATACTCCATTGTGTAGATATTGAATAGCCCTATACAGGTATGTATTGGTTTTTATCGTGCCCCACGTGGATATCGAGCTAGAGGACAATAAGCAATTCATTTCGAACATCCCTCGTATTGTAGGTGGTCCAATACTTTTTGGCAGAGTATATTTGCTTTCTCATATATTCTAATTTGTTTGCGAAATGCACCTCAAAGTTTACGAGGAAAGAGCTAGCCTGAAGCAAGATCAATACAAATTTGTACCCAAAATTTAAATGCTTATCGGGTACTGGACACATTTTGCAGTTTTGTATCCATCAGTAATGTCTCAGTTTTAGGTGCGGGATAAATTTACAAGAGAGGAAACTCATTCAAATTTTGTCGCTTGTGCTTCCTTCTGAAAAGGGATCTGTTTAGGAGCCCATTCTGTTTTCTTAAAGTGCAAACCTTTTCAACAGTGGCTTGATTTACTAGACGACAAATGGGAAGTCACAGAATTGCCTCTTTTTTCACAAAACGGCGGACAATCTACCAAGTGTATCAAGGCCCCTTAATCTTCATTACATCTAGCAACCTGTCCCCGAGGTTAAAAAACTTCTTTCATGCTGAACTCAGCTGATTTATGAAATTGTCTTTCTAATAAATATCAAATTACTAACAAATGCAAATTCTTTAGTAGCACTGCCAGCCTATACTACTTTCTTTCTTGCTAAACAAATGACAGAAAACTAGAACATTTCTCTGCTAATAGATATGAAAATGCCAGCTATTGTTGGCATTTTCCTAGAGAAATTTCATGCTCAGCTGAGTTGAACATGACTAAAATTTTATGACCTCGGGGGCTGATTGTTACTATTTCTACAGTGCACTGTTAGTACAATTGAATATTTAGGGTACATACTGTGACGTCCCTCTTTGCTAGACGAACCTCTGTCTCTCCAAGCGACTGAAGCGCGCATGCTTTGCAAGCAGGCAAGGGGAGGGGATGGGGGAGACGCTTTCTTTTCTCCAAATAGACTTCGCTATACAATAGGGAGAATGTAATCAAGACTATGAGCCCGTCTGCTGCTTAATCATTATTATTCTCTCATTATGACATCCACACGTGATAAACTAATTGATAATATGTAGATGGGTTGATGACAAGATGAACTTTTATAACTAAGGTAACTAAGGTAGCGAAACTAAGGTTATGGGTAACGTGAATTACCGAGCGTCATCTAACACACACTCAACACAGACATGCAAATTACAATATACAAGCTGTTATTCTACAGCAGTATTAATAAGCTATCACAATGTCACGCCAGTCACAGTATAGCTAAGGTGTGGGGACGTTGGGGTAGATGTTGTTTTGATGGAAATTTGGTTTGGGTGTCAAGCAGTGAGCTGATTTATAATATGGGGTCAAGGGGTTGGTGTCACAAGTGATTGAGTACATTCAGATTCCGAGCTGCAAGTTAAGGAGAATTTACCTACAAGCCCACATTTGGCCAACTATGTGTTCCTGTAAACAAATAATTAATCTAAGCATTCTGGACCCACTGTGGGGATATACATCTTTGACAAAAGTACCCTTGTAACAAAGAACGTCCACTAGAATTTCACTAGCCGAACGGGCGGGTCGTAACCTCCTGTACCCCAGTGTCAACCACCCGATATCCACACAGTAAAACTTAAATGCCTATTTCCCCAAAAGGTTTAACATCCACCCAAGAGCGCTTCCACCGTCACTAATTTACTTCATAGCCTAAAATATCTCATGAAGCACTTCATAGCCAAAAAGCACATATGAAGTTTACAATTAGGACAATTACCCTCTTCATAGTACCTAATACACCTATGAAGTCTAAACAGGTAAAAAGAATCAACTTAAATGATTAAAGGCCCAGAATGCTTTCCAAGTAGACTTTCCCTAAGATTTGCAGCTCAAAACCGAAAACATAGTCAGGCCGTCTGGCGTTACTAAAATACTACTCACTTTTTATGCTTGACCAAGCGAAATATACTAAATATTAATTCTAAATATTAGTAGTTCAGAATCTAAATATTGTAGATTAAAATTATGAGCAAACGGGAGTTTATCCGCACAGATCTCGGTATGCAAAGTTTCCAACGCAGCGTTCGAAAGACGCAGTATTTATATGAAACAAATTGAGGACCCATTCCAGGCACTCCTGAAGAGTCCTCGGCTCGTCCAATCAAAACCCTGGGTCCTTCACTCAAGACCGCGCATTGGTTGGCTAGTTGCTAGAACTGCGCGTGGTTTAGAATGACCCACAGTATCTAGACACCCCAAAGTGGTCACTAGTTCCGCGCGTGCAATTGGTCCTCAATTGCAGCGATTTCATTGGCCGAAAGAAAGATGGCGGCCTCCATGAAAAATCAAAACATGCTTCACAGAAGAAACATTGGACTAGAATTAAGCTTACTAGCGGGAACTAGGACTGTTTCCATGACACAGACTTAATATATAGATGAAAACTAATTGAGGGAAACCGGAAATAGGATGTGACACGAGCGTGTGTGTAAATAACTGGAAGGTAAACACGAAAATGTTCTGTCTGACATCTCGCTGATTATTCATGTAAATAAACATACCGACAGGGATGTTTCACTACATTACATTTACGATGTGTACTGTAACTACGAGTACATGTTCTAACGGTACTACGTCTAACAGTACATGTAACTTAAAACAGAATATACGAATTGAATTTGAGCAAGGCATGCATCAAACATATTGTAAAATAATTTGTTCAACGCAGGCAAACTAACAAGTATTTTAGCTACGTTACGATTGATCACCACTTTTATCAACATCTTGTCACGTATTGTGTAAAAGAAATGAGCTGCACTGTGCGTTACTGTGCCTGCGAGTAAAACTAGTTTAAACTGTTCCACACCTACCCTCAGTGATTTTCCTATTGTCTGTTCCAAGGCGATTCATCTGTTGCAATTCTTTTTTGCCTGTGTGCCGGAAGTTTCCTCGTATGTGGCGTTTGTTTTCTCATTATTTGTTTCTCATCTCTCCTCTTTTGGTGCCTATAGAAAGCTTAATTATGGCATGTCCTAGGCACCTTTACATATGTTTGGAAATCTGGGGCCAGAGAAGACTCACAGTCCGTGTACCCGCTGATCAGGCTCCGAGGTTATGGAACTTTTTTCACGCTCATCTCAGCTGAGCATGAAATTTTTAATGTTAATACATCTCAAATTACTAACAATTGCAAATTCTGTCTTGCTAAATATAGCTGAGCATGAAAATTTCTCTGCTAATGAATATGAAACTGCCAACTGTTGGCATTTTCATATTTATTAGCAGAGAAATTTTCATGCTCAGCCGAGTTGGGCATGAAAAAAGTTTTATAACCTCGGGCCCTGGGTATCGTTACATGCCTGGAGGCTACTTTTCTCTCACTGACACAAGTTAATAAACTGAAGGATCCGCTTTTTAATGTAGTTGTACGTATACGAACTACTTCCGTGGTGTTCTCAAACAGCATCCTTAACGCTTAGCAATATGGGTAAATTTTTCAGCAAACGACATATTGAACTATTTTTCCTTAGTTTTCCCTGAAAAAGGTTTTGACATTTTATGCAAGTTGTCGGAAAAAGATAAGAAAACTGTCACTAGTTTATATTATTAAAAGCGGACGAATAATATCAAATGTAACTTAAATTTTGCAGAATTAGTTTCCAAGTATATAACTTGAGATGAGTTTGATAAAAAAATTCGGACAATGCAAATAGGGAGAATGTAGTTAGTGTAGTGGTGCATATGTATACTCGGAGGTTTATATTTAGAGCATGTCCATTGTGAAAATTGTTCATATTCTGCACTCATTATAAATTGAAATTCGGTCTATTGGTACTTTCAATTGAACTTCGCAATGTATAATTCGTATGTAGTAATTGTATATGTGTCCCAAACAATTAGAGTTGTACCCGTACGTTAATTGTATGAATTAAAATTGTGATTGCCGAAATATTCTGAAAGTTACGCATTCTGTGGCCGTAGATAAAATCAGTGTACTAACAATATTGTTACTTAGGTAAGGCGAGCGTGACAAGGCACCGTTTAAACAACACCGTTTAAACGATCTACGAGAAAAGACGAACCCCAACAGAGAAAAAAAACAAAAAACAAAAGCATCTACTTAGTAATTTCTTGCACTGAACCATACTGGATTCCTATCACTGACGTTAGAGAGAGAGAGAGAGAGAGAGAGAGAGAGAGAGAGAGAGAGAGAGAGAGACTAACTCGATAATCGTTCAAATTTAGCATAATACTGGTTTCATGTCGGATTAGGCAAACTTACATTTCGTTGAATCATCGCCTGTCAAGACAAAAATATTCAGGGGATTAGATACACTTTCGAGGAGTAAATTATGTCAAATAGTCCTACCTATCTTCTGAAAACGATGTCTACTCTTAAAGGAAAAGTTTGATATCCTATATTTCAGAACAGTTTCCTTTTCACAGTAATCGACAAGACTACAGATTTGTTGGTTAATTTCCATCTGAACTCTTGGCATTTGATCGCTGTTACCGAAACCCCATATCAGTCTGCTTCAATTCGAGTAGAGGTCTGTGTTCGTCTATTATGTTTTTACCCCAGCAATGTAAAATTTGAAAATCCGAGTCTAATATTTAGGAATGTAATGTAATAAATAGCCCTATTATTCCGCCTGACCTCAATGTTCGACTTTTATGTATTTACAAGTACCCTGCCTACGACGTAGAATATGGTATAAATCATTTGACCAGGGTGCATCATATTTTTGTTTCCATTCACCAATCAGTATTTAGACATTCGAACAGGTCATAAAACTAACTAAGGTATCCCAATATATATAGTAACTACGTGATTGCTGTACAAACAAACGTAAGGACACTGGGCCCAGTTGTTCAAAACTTAACGACGTTGTTAGCTAACGTGACGTTAAAAATTCTCTCTTGAAATATGGCAAATGCAATGACATTTTTGCTGAAAAAATATGAGTAGCTTTTGCACACACAGTTTTGCTGTAAACATTTCAATTATTTGAAAATAATTTAGCTAGAGAAGTTACCGAGTTTGTCATTAATGAACTCGTTAAGATAACGATGCTTTGAACAACTGGTCCCTGGTCCATGTTAACGTCTACATATTAAGCAAGGATATATAATTTACATACTAAAACTACAAAGACACAAATTGAGCCTCAACGTCATAAAAACGTATGTTTGAACATGTGCGCCAAATGAAGATTTAAATAAGTGTGCGTATCCATAGTCTGATTAGGGTCTTCGTTGTCCCCATGTTGATCTCTGGTTGACTCAGATGCTATACAATATTCAATAAAAAATGCGACACAACTACGCCGAAACAACATCACGAAAACTTGCCTATATAATTTTGACCCCCTTAAACCCAACTTTTATATAGTAAAACTGGGGTTTACAGGGGTATACATTTTTTCTTGTTTCTCCTCAAAAACATAGATTGTGGGTACTCATTAGAACCGCCTTATCGAGGCGGTTCTAACGATTACCCACAATCTATGTTTTGAGCAGAAATATAAAAATATCAGAATTGTTTATCTGAAAATTTTCATTTTTTGGTGATTAAACATTCAGTATATTTAAATAGGCATGTTTTCGTAATGAAGTGACATAAAAAAAATATGAGCTGAGACGTCATGTGCACCCAGCAAAGATTCAAATCAGTCTGCACATTCGCACAGTCTGGTCAAATTTTTCACTTGAAACATTTTGGATAGCTAAAGATGAGAAGTCTCTACATGCGGACAAAGAAGATAGACCCGTCTGTGTGGTTGCGCAGGGTGAAGCGAGTCTTCGTTTGGCGCACAAGTCAGAATAGTCAGAAGGTACGTTTTATCACTTTGTCGCTCATGTGTCATTCCTGGTCTTCTATATTTTTATTATTTAAGAGTTGCTATCCAGAGAAACTCGTGAATTTTGATAATTTTTCAGGGCTGCAGTGTATAACTAATTATTGATGACTTTGAAAAAACAACAAAAATATTACTAGCGAGATATTTTTTGCAGGAAACTGTTTTTTTTTTCTTTTTTCTATTTTTTTTTTTTTTTTTTTTTTTTTTTTGAAGGGTGGGGTGGGGGGGGGGGCGGTGGGCCACGGGCGGGGTTGGCTCATTGAAACAATGATAAAAAATATCAGAGTAATATCAGTGTGATAAAATCAGAGGTGAACTTAAATTATTGCAATTCAATTTAATGAAAACCTAAATTAAGACTTTCTCTATCTCGTATCTGAAGTTTTTTCTTTATTTTCATGCATTAGTAACTTTTTTTCCTGCAGTTTTCCCTGCTCTTAAAGTCAGATAATGATATACTTATCCGTACTATTCTCCATCATGGAAGGAAGCGACATGCAGTCATTTTTTCTTTTCCAATACAATCTAAAAGGTTGCCTTTGAAAACAAAGAACACACAAAAGAACGCAAATTGGAGACTCTGCTTTATTAAGATCCTCCATATGCAGTCACTGAATTCGCGAAGCTACATACGACGCCCCCAGCCCCCCTCCCCGCCCCCTAGCACCGTCTTTAGCGGTATTAGATTTTCAGTGAATGGGCTCAAAGATTCTAACGGATCTAAAATATAATCTGCACTATGATAAAGTACAGGATGACGTTTAAAGACCGCCACACGGTACTTAAAACCAGATAGAGTGAACACCCTTTATGGCATACGCCTTAGCGAGGACGAAGACACGTATTTTTGTCAATAACTAGTTTTCGGAATCTTTCTGAACAAAGTAGGCTTTCAGCACAAAATTCACTATATATGGACTGTCTGCCGTTAAAACAGTCGGGCTTCTGAAACGCAACGGATGTTCGGACACTTAGACTATCCAGGTTGATATTCATTTTACACCGTTCTCGATAGTACAATTTTACTAGGTTTGACTCAGACAAGATCAACCCCAGCACTAATATTGTGCCAACGTGAACAAAGGTGTTGTCAGGATTAGCTGAAGGAATTTCTTTTCCAGCTATTACTACTACACTATATCTATATTTTTTATTATAAAAATAAATATTTTTATTTATATATATATATTTATATAAATATTTACAACACTCAACATTTACAGTACGAGGGTCCTGCAAAAAGTTCTGTCACTAATAGGCTTCCTTGGTGTTATCCCAGGTATATTTTACAATGCTTCACTGCACTTGAATGGTATGTTGAATAACTAATGATACCCGTTTATTTCGTTCAAATTGCTTTCCAACTGACCGAGTTATTTCAAATTGAAATAGATGCAGTCATAAACACTGACCAATTTACTTGTTACAATAAGAAACGACCAAGCAAAGGATGGTCAGGAGTCCACCTTTTACATGACAACGCCTCCTCTTATAAGTGTGAGATTGTTAAGTCTTTTTTGGCTTCTGAAAAGGTGAAAGTTTTAAACCATCCACTTATTTACCTGACCTGAGTCCCTGTGACTTCTTTTTACTTCTAATGCTGCTTTCTGGAAATAAGTATACGTCTAGAAGTTCGCTATTTATCAGTGTCTCCAACAGATACCAAAAGAAGACTATTTATCTGCTTTTCGTGACTGGGTAAAAGGTTACAAAAATGTGTTTCAGTAAAGGGGGAATACTTTGAAGGCTTGTAATAAAAATATGTTTGATAAAACGTAGCACTGAAGTAATCCGAACCAAGTGACAAAATTTTTTGCAGGACCCTCGTACATTTAATCACAACGTTGATAACACTGTATTGTTAGGTTGACCGGTCGTAAACATGTATTTGTATCCCTAATTGTAGCCGGGTAGGGTAAAACTAACGTTAGTTTCACTGTAGTGAACCCCACCGACTACAACCTTAGGCGCAATACCTTTCCAAAACCGGGTATTCTAAACGATAAACTTTGAACACATTTGAATAAATAATGGAAACAAAGAATGATCAAAAGAAGAAAACTTACTCGGATTAATTAAGTCTCTTCGTATGCAGAAACGTAGTTTTGCAGCGTCTTACCAAACCCATTACGAAAACACGCCTATTCAAATATATAGAAAATTTCACCTCCAAAAACTGAAAATTTTCAGATAAAAAAAACTCTGATATTTTTCATATTTCTGCTCAAAACATAGATTGTAGGTACTCGTTAGAATCGCCTCGACGAGGCGGTTCTAAAGAGTACCCACAATCTATGTTTCTGAGCAGAAATAAGAAAAATAATGTATACCCCTGCAAACCCCAGTTTTATTATATAAAAGTGGGGTTTCAGGGGGTCAAAATTATATAGGCGTGTTTTCGTGATGCATTTAGGGAAACTGGATACGGCCGTTTTAACCCATTGTAGATTGAATGAACCCCCTCACATTATATATTGGAAGATTCTAATTTCGATTTTAGGTATATTAGGCTATGTGATTTTTATAGTCCGAGAGAAAAAATGGTTAAACTATTTGCAAACAGTAGAGACCCTGATCAGACGCCACGTTCTGTGTTATTAGAAATAAGTAAAAGCGGGTGGTTAAGGGAACCAGCCTAACAACCCGTGCGGTTTTACCATGGTCTTTGTCACATCCAGCTAACCTTTTCGATTGCATGAATGTGCGAAATGATAAAGCCTCGCTATACATAAATACTTTATAAGGATCGTTTTAATGTGATGATAAGATTTCCTTTCATGACCACTTGATAGATTGCTCAAGTCTGAAAATACACAAACTGCAAACGTCCTTTATTACTCACAATCTGTTTAAAGAGACGAACGAGGTAACCAGTACAGGCAAAGATGTATAAGTGGATAGGTTATAGCAAAAGAAAGAGTGCTAGTGAAAAAGGTCGCCTATCATTACGAAAACATGCCTATTTAAATATCAAATATACTGAAAATCTTACCACAAAAATGATAATTTTTGTTTTTTCCATATTTCTGCTCAAAACATAGATTGTGGGTACACGATAGAACCGCCTCGGCGAGGCGGTTCTAACTAGTACCCACAATCTATGTTTTTGAGCAGAAATAAGAAAAATAATGTATACCCCTGTAAACCCCATGTTTCTATATTAAAGTGGGGTTTAAAGGTGTCAAAATTATAACGGTACGTTTTCGTGATGTATCTGTAGGACAGCTGCAATATATTGTTGACTTTTTATGTGGTATACACATTCGTTAGGGTAATGATATTTACAACCGTAATTATATTTTAAACTGTTACACTTCTGATTAGGTATAGGACACCTTTGAGGACCAAACATAAGTTTGCAATGTGAAGCTGCCTCAGAATTAAGGGTAAAGGACTCGCGCGAGTCAAATTAGTTTAAGCCCCACAATAGTTTTCTACTGTCCGATACATTGCTGTTCCTCTGAAGTGGTTCATATTTGTTCCTGCTTCGATCGTTTCATGTGCGACATTTGTTTTTTTTTTTATTCTGTATGAGCCATCTTTCATTGATTTTGGTGTTTCAGACGGCTGTGCTTTGTGATTGTGACAGATCGTTCGTATTGTCACTTATCTTTTTCATTACGAAAACATGCCTATTCAAATATATAGAAAATTTCACCTCCAAAAACTGAAAATGCTCAGATTAAAAACTCTGAAATTTTTCATATTTCTGTTCAAAACATAGATTGTGGGTACTCGTTAGAACCGCCTCGGCGAGGCAGTTCTAAGGAGTACCCACAATCTATGTATTTGAGCAGAAATATGAAAAATAGTGTATACCCCTGTAAACCCCAGTTTTACTATATAAAAGTGGGGTTTAAGGGGGTCATATTATATATAGGTATGTTTTCGTGATGTAGTTAAGGCTACCGACATCATAAACAACATTTTCTTTACTTTTATTATCTATCAATCTGAATTCGTTTCCAAATTTTGTGCTGACCTAGTTAAAACATTTTCAATAAGGTCAGTCAGAATAAGAAGCTTATAGGGAATACACATTTGTATGAACCTGAAACTCTTTCAGAATTAAGGGCGAATTTTGACGCCTGTGAACAGAAATCTAAAAGAATGCCTTTGGAAACCAAGGACAAAGAAAAGAATGAAAATCAATGACTCTGTTTTTAAGTCTCTCATCACGAAAACATGCCTTTATAATTTGGACCCCCTTAAACTCCACTTTTATATAGCAAAACTGGGGTTTACAGGGGTATACATTATTTTTCTTATTTCTGCTCAAAACATTGATTGTGGGTACTCGTTAGAACCGCCTCAGCGAGGCGGTTCTAACGAGTACCACAATCTATGTTTTTGAGCAGAAATATGAAAAATATCAGAATTTTCTGTCTGAAAATTTTCAGTTTTTGGTGGTGAAATGTTCAATATATTTGAATAGACGTGTTTTCGTAATGTAATATGCAGCAATGTAGTTTGCGAGGCTGCATACGCCCCTAACACCGACTTTAGCGGTATTCGATTTTCAAAATACCGTATTCGACCTACTGTGCTTTCGACATCTTTCAGAAAGTCGTTTTTTGCCTGACGCTTTACACAGAAGAAGTAGATTTGCAAATTTTTGTCATGATTTAATGCAAAACCATTTGTCGTAACTACCTATGTATAAAAAAAATTATTCTAGTCATTGGTTTTTAAAAAATCAAATATTTTCACTTTTTTCCCATAGTAAAAATGAAGCCAAATCATGCAGAAATGTATAGGGTAGGTAACTTGGAGCCAAATTTTCAACAAGTTCCACTTGTTCAATTTTTTGATAATTTTCACAATATTGTTGTAAAACATCAGTAATTCAAATTCAGCAAAGAATTTCTTAGACAAAAATTCAAAAAAATCACTTTACTATAGAAATTGCATAGGTCAGACCAACTTTTGGCCGTAACTTTAATTTTTGTGTAAATATTTGAGAATAAAACACAGAAACATAAAGGACAAATGGTTTCTGATAAGATATGGTGAACCAGAACAAAATATTTTCATTTGAATTAAAACGCAAAGCAAAAAACGTCTTTCCAAGAGATGTCGAAAGGACAGTAATTACCGCACTGTGCGCTTAGGTTTTTCAAACTTACAGGACACACTCATTTGTGGTCAAATATGTATCTATCTACTAAGGATACACTATAAAAAAGATCAGAAAAGGACTTATTTAATGATGACTATGCTATTTTTTCTGACTTTCTTTACAAAGGCATATGTTGTAGGTACTCATTTGAATTGCATCGACTTGTCGATGCAATTCAAATGAGTACCCACAACATATGCCTTTGTAAAGAAGTAAAGAAAAAAGTACACTGGTTATAATCTGAAGACTACGGAATTTCTTGACTGTGCGCTTATAGGGGTATGTGCGGTAATTAGATCGAATACGGTAAGCAGAATGGGCTCCATGATCCGAAAGGAAATAAAAATATTATCTTTATTATAATAAACTAGGTTTAAACGCTTCAGTAGGTTTGCTGTTGACTTTCTAAGGTGGTATTTCTGTTGAAAATTTGTCGTTTTGTTCATTCTGTTTATTCAGTTTTTTTTTATTAAGTGAGCTGTCTCTTAATATCCTTTACCCCACATACAGTGTATTGGTAGGCCTGTGTTCCCTGAATATGGTTTTTCCTGTGTATTTGCATATTTAGTTTTAAATTACAAAATTAGGATTACAAAACACATCCATCCTAGATTACTGGATACGATTTTAAGGCTTTTTGATAATAATGAATTTCAGAACAAGTTTTAAAGATTGTCATCGTTACTAAAAAGATAGTTTGCATCATTAACCCTTTTAGCTATGCAGACCAAAACAGATACATGTGCAAATAGAGTACATCCAGACGAGTCGGCTCGTATCCGAGCAGGCTTATCTGGAGCTACACTGTTTGCAATGCAGTTTATTTTTTATTTATTTATTATTATTATTATTATTATTTTTTTTTTTTTTTTATTTTTTTTTTTTTTTTTTTGCTAAAACCGTTATTTGCAACAATAGAAATGCTTAATTTAAAAGCTGAAAAGTGAAAAAGTCAGTTTCAGAAATTTAGGGGCGAAAGAGTATAGCGAACTACATATGTAATTGTTAAACCAATCAAGGATAATAACGTCGTTTCCTGTTTTAATTACACGACAGTGAATCAGGCATCAGAGATCTTTCCTTAGTCTGTTTCGAAACACTAGTGTCTGACGATTGATGTTTGAGTTTGAAATTACACAATGTAGCAGAACGTGGCGTCAGATCAGGGTCCACAGGCCTGTTTGTTCAGATCATCATGAGTAAATACGGTATCAAACAACCACCAGCACTAATGTATTAAAATATCGAGTCCTACTGGTAATGCTAGCATCCAACATAACCCTTTTTATTCCGCCACGTATTTTAAACTAAGAATGATGGATTTCAGAAATGAAATTATTAATATCGTCATAGCTGCCACACGGCGTCACGCAAATCAGATTTTACTTCACAAATATTTTAATAAGCCTACCTTGAAAAAGTGTTAAATTGTGAAGAGCTTGTAAATGTAGATATAGTTTTTATTTATTATTGAAAACTAGTTCTAAAATTGAATGCGTGCATTACGAAAACAGCCTATTCAAATATATCGATAATTACACTTCCAAAAACTGAAAACTTTCAGATAAAAAACTCTGATATTTATCATATTTCTGTCCAAAACATAGATTGGTGAGGCGGTTCTAACGAGTACCCACACTATGTATTTGAACAGAAATATGAAAAATAATTTACACACACCACCCACCCCCCACCCCCTTGTAAACCTCAATTACTATATAAAAGTGGGGTTTAAGGGGGTCAAAATTGTTTTCAACATTAAATAGTGCTATAAATATATATTACATAAAAGAAATATTCATTCTAAATGCACAGTGTTGTTATTATTAAAGCAGGATCTTAAAGGTATTTTTAAAAGCCGCTGTATAAGTAAAGATGCCCTGGAAAATCCACAATCACGAAGCTCAATCATCCCAAAAGGACCAAAGAAGGAGAGACGAGGAAAAAAACTGACGAAACAAACATTACAACTGTAGCCACCGACATACAAACAAAGAATACCTGCACCAGCAATAGAGGAACTAAGTAACAGTTACTTCCGCAATCGGTTTGAGAAGGTTTGCGTTTGATAAATATGGTCGGAACAACCTGGTCTAACTCATGCGGACTGAACAAATTATGTCTCTAAACTGCGGCAGAAGTAAGGGCGAGGATTGTGGCTACGTAAAATCGATTTAAGCCCCCCCAGTGAAGTACTTTTTACTGACCCGTTCCAAGGCGGTTCTTCTGTCATGGTTTATTTTTGTTATAGTTCGTCTTTGAATATATGTGTCGCTTACATCTTTTTGTTTTGGATAGCGATCTGGCCACTTTGTGGGAAAATAACTGTCCGTTTGGCTTTCTGCTGGTGATGTTTCCATTAGGGTCTAGTTATTTCGTGTTTGTGTTTCTTTCCCTTTGTCTCTGATGGGAGGTGTGGGATAACTGTATCGATACCTGAGCATTGTCTTCCCTTCTATTTTATTGTGCATTGGCTTCAGCTCGCCACTTAGCTCTCTGCGCATTATTTAATCATATTGTTTGTTATTATATGTGTTTCCTGTTCTGTTTCACGGATAAGGTAAAGTAACGAATACATATTTGTATTTTTAACTTCATTGAAGCTAAAGGTGATGTTTCGCGCTAGTAATTCCAGTACCTTTTCTGCTGACCATTCCAAGCGATACATCTGTTGCAGTTCGTCCTTGTTCGAACGCTGGATACAGTAAATTTGCTATGCCTCATGTCCGTTACCCATATCTTTTTCTTTGCTTTGTGACTGTGCTCTATCTTGGGTAACTTTAATTATATTTATGAGATATTTACTTGTGTAGGAAAGGACACTATGTTCTTTACACATATATATAGTGCTAGGCAAGAAAACGCAAAAAAAAGCATATAAAAAGAACATTTAATAGCATGTGGAACAGACATTAATTGACTCATTTATGACTTTTGGACTCGTCTACTATAAACCTTTGGACCGGTCTACTTCCACCTTCTAACTGATTGGTTTTTATTATGACGTTTTGTTTTATAGAAACTCCTGAACTTAATGCAAACAGGGTAGCCCCTGATCAGATACCTCATTCTGCGGCGTCTGATCTGGGTCTGCACTGTTTGTCATCGTCCCTTTTATGGGAAACTAGGCATAAATGGTTAACACTGAAACACTCAAGGAAACATTGCAAAATATTTGCAAAAATAAACATTTATACAAAACAAAAAGCGATGAAAAATACATACACATATACATAAATAAGTTTCTTGATACATACATACATACATAATAGCATACATACGTACGCACGCACTCACTCACTCACATACATACATACATACATCCCAATAATATAATTTGAAGTAAACAGTTTCCCGTACACCAAATTTAATAACTTGCTGTTTTCCTCTGTATACAACGCCGAGTGCACCGTTAATCAGTTGTTACTTAAAAATAAATGTAGCTCTTAAAGATTGTTGATTGTGTTGGTGTTTAATGACACATCAATCCTTGTGTGTCATTTTGTGTCGTCTCCCAGGGAGAGGGGGGAAAGAGATAGAGGAGATAGTAGAAGAGATGAAAGAGAGGGACAGGGAAGAACGTGGAAAAGGAGTGAAAGAGAAGAAACAGAAGAAATAAAAACATTCCCCTCTACCCTTTCCTGCTACAAGGATAGCAGGCCTTGCCCAACTGTAAGTCAATAGCAGTTGGACGCCCCGGTGACGTGAGATACACAACACCTTCGCACCACCCGACCACCCCTCAGCTCTTAAAGAGACCAGGGTCAAATAAAATGTTGGAGCACGGTTCTCTTCCTAAGCACCAAAGCACACAAAACATAGCTGGCAGTAGCAAAATTTAACGGCCGAATAGTCAAACTCAAACATAAGCTTTCCTAACATGAAGTAGATATTAGATGTCTTCCGTGTGGTAAATAACAATAAAATCAATAATCCCGCAGACAGGCTTACGGTTTGGAGCTTTGGACAGTACTACAGTTATGCCCTTGAACTGAGTCTGGCAGAAGACAGACTGAGACAGAGACTGGCTATTTACAGTTTCTGGTCAAGCATCACAAGACCATAACTAAACAATGTGAGCACCAGATGTCGGCCCGGAATGCCATTCAATCATTCAGATTCCAAAACAGATATTTTGTTCTGACTGGAAACGCACAATATGCAAAATGTAAAATTAAGGAATTCTGGTCTCTCCAGTTAATTCCGTAATTATACAAATGAAAACGGCATGCGATACCTGGACATTTTAAAACGTGTACGACAAAATCATTAAAGCACACATAGCCAAACATAAGACCAGTCTACAGACGATGTAAACTAACAAAAGGAACTCATTAATGGTCGAAGAATAATAAACTACTTACATAATAAACTTCTGCAACAGGGGTATCGGTATCATAAATTTAGGAAAGCTTTTTTTCTAAGTTTTATCGTCGACATTACGAATTGGTCTCTAAATACTATACCGGACTAAAAAAAGTATTTCTGCTACAAGGCCTATCGGAGCCTAAATTTCATAGTGACTTGGTATATAAAAATAAGAGAAAAGTCCAGGGAATGCCACAATCACAAGCCGCAGCCCTTCCCAGACACCAAAAGGAAGAGGAAACAGACACAACCAAACAAGCGCAAATCGAACAAACGTACGAAAAGCACTAAGATTAGCTCTCTCTTCCCCTAGCGAGGTAATCGCAATGCTAAAAGGACTGAAAACACAAGAACAAAATGACACATGGCATAAAAAATTGCCTCGTAGAATAAACCACAAAGCAACAAAGAGTAAGACTAACACCGGGACTACCGCCTTAGAACGGTCAGTAGAATAAAAAAAAAAGGTAAGAGAAAAGTCCAGGGAGTGCCACAATCACAAACCGCAGGAATACGAAAGGTGATTGTTTAACCACCAGGGAAGTTTAAAGCACTTTTAAAGCCGGCCAACTTCACCCTTGGTCCCGATGAGAGGGACAGGGAAGAACGTGGAAAAGGAGTGAAAGAGAAGAAACAGAAGAAATAAAAACATTCCCCTCTACCCTTACCTGCTACAAGGATAGCAGGCCTTGCCCAACTGTAAGCCAATAGCAGTTGGACGCCCCGATGACGTGAGATACACAACACCTTCGCACCACCCGATACATAAAAAATCGGTTCACATAAAGACTCCCAGCTCAGTCAATGCATCAAAAAGAAAACATAAAAATAGAATAAATCACTATGATATACAAAGACGATTTGCGGTTTGTGATTGTGGCACTCCCTGGACTTTTCTCTTACCTTTTTTGCAATACTCTCTCAGTGTTGGTATGCACAATATATTGCGTTCTGGTTTCGCACACCTATTAAAGACTGTGATTTTGGATTGTAGCATTTCCTGAGTATCTTCACTTATATTTTTGCTGGGTATCTTCACTTAAACATACTGTAAGAAAAATGGTTCTGCCCCAGTAATGCATTCGCACACAACCATTGTTATGCCACATTTTAATTCGCACCGCTCACTACATTGCACAACTTACTGTACAAAAGTTTCTTACACATATTCTTATCAATAGATTTTATGCCAACATAAAATTGAATACACCTAGTGATTTTTAACCGTGAGTAAATTTACCTTTTGTATTAGTTTTATGACAACATAATGTCAATTATCCCTAGTTTTTTTATTAACTGTGAATTAATGTACCTGCTGTATTAATCCTATGACAACATAAACTTTAAGTCGAATACACCTATCTTTTGGTAATCGTTCTGTTTTATCAGGTATTATATTATGTGTCACAATGTGGATTATGTGTAGCCAGCGAAGATTCAGATCAGTTTCTGCATTCTTCTTAGGCTGGGCCCAGTTGTTCAAAGTATCGTTAGCTTAACGAGCTCGTTAAGGGTCATTTCGTTAACTGCTTTAGTGGATTCAATACACAATATTCTGATATTTTTTGCTGAAAAAATGTGAGTAGCTTTTGCACTGCAAAAGCTACTCACATTTTTTCAGCAAAAAAATTCAGCATATTTGCGTATCACTTGATTAAAATTTTAACGAATCGTTAACTAACGACATCGTTAGTTTTGAACAACTGGGCCCTGGTCTGCTTTCTATATTTTCTATTGTCTTTTCATTCGACAGTATGCGAGGATTCTGTAAATGGACAATACAGGCGCATCTAAGCCATCGTTTGTGGTAATATACGATTAGAGACATGTTCTCATATTAATGTTCATGTAAATTTCTACTGAGCATTCTTATTTTTGTAGGCTTGTGTAGCACGTTTGGGTTTGAGAAAAATATCTTTGCACAATGCTTCACAATATTTCATACCGTTGGTGCATTTAAAATGCACAAACGGAATGAAATATTGTGAAGCATTGTGCAAAGATATTTTCGAATAGACCATCGGCTGACAAAAACGTCCGTTGGGCAAACACGAATGGCAAAGCCCCAACCTAGTTTGCAAAGCCACACGACAGGCCAAGATCTTTGCTATCAGTCCTATTTCTTTAACAAAATCCCTTTATTTGTGTAGGCGAACAGCAAAGATCCTGACCAGACTGTGCATGTCTTCGCATATGTTCTCTCTTTTTCTCGGCCCATATATATAGCTTTGGTTCTATATGAGAAAAATCATTAGATAGTAAGCAGTGATATATTTTGTTATTTTTTAAAACGAAAACAAGGATGGCATTTTAATCAAATTTTCTGGTTATTTTCAGCTATAATTCAGAAAACTATTTTCCGTTGCTATCTGCTTTTATTAATAGCCAGCAGATTAAAGTAAAATGTTGAATTTGGAACTTCTCCAGTCTTCAGGTCAGTTAGCCTCTGATCTTTTCAATGGACTATTAGAAAATCATAAACGTTCCCTTAAATCATTTTTGTAGCCATAAAAACGAAATATTTCTTCATTTATTCAGAACTGAAGCGAATCCGTCAGTCCACCACTTTATACAGTGAAACATGGAAATCGGTTGCTCAAAAATTACTTTCAAGTCCACTGGCTGTAAGACCATTTCCTGTAGATTCCAGTGACAAATTTGATTATTACGTGTTACACATCGCATGATGAGCTCAGGTTCTGACACTTTGTGTTTGGACACGCCTCGTTCTTCTCTTTCGTCTCAATCCGCACTGCGTTGCTTGTGTCGTCCGTTCTTGTGTAAAAGAGCAATCTAACAACCAGACAGGGTTTCACGGGTTCACTATTTGGATTGTTACTTCCGTTTCTTACAACTGTATCTGAAATAAATAATGAATCAAATTATTTAGTTTGTAAGAAACTGCCCCTTATGACATATGCGGGGACCGAAGATACGTATGTACATACGGGTCAGGACATTTTTGGCACGCCTATCACGTTCAAAGTATAACAAAAACAGAGAAAGAAAAAGATACTGCAACAGAAGTCTTGGAACGATCAGTACTAGGGCGTTCATCTCGTTTTCTGTTTGAAAATTTCTACACTAAGGTCTGTAGGAACAAGGGTTGATGAGAGTTACTGTCATTTCAATATCTTTCAGAAAGTTGTTTTTTGTTTATTTGTTGTTGTTGTTTTTTTTTTTTTTTTTTTTTTTTTTTTTTTTTGTTGGGTTTTTTTTTGTTGTTGTTGTTTTGCCTGACGCTTTACACAGAAGTTTCGCAAACTTTTGTTGTGATTAAATGTAAAACCATTTGTCGTTACTATGTACACTCAAAAGGTTTTATTCTAGTCATTGGTTTTTAAAAAATCCCCATAGTAAAAGTGGCAGCCAAATATGCAGAAATTGGTAGGGCAGGTAAACTTGAGGCAGGTTTTCAATAAGTTTCCTTTGTTCGAAAATTCTGAAATTTTCACAATATTGTTATTAAACATCAATTATTTAAATCCGTAAAGAAAAGCAAATGTTTTCTAATAAATTTTTGTCAACAATTCCAGTTTACTATAGAAAGCGCAGAGATCAGACTTTTTTTTTTTTCAAAATTAGTTTTATTGTAAATATTTGAAAACAAAGCAGAGAAATAGATTTGATAAATGGTTCCAGATAAGACATTGTCAATCAGAAATCAATGTTTTTATTTAGTATAAAACGCAAAGTGAAACACGTCTTTCCAAGAGATGTTGAAAGCACAGTAGTCTTCATATTTAGAAGGCTTTTTTGGTAATATATGTTTGGTTACAAATTCTAAAAGATTGCAATACGTTAAAAAAACGATAGGTTATAACCTGCAATAAGCTGCCTGCATGGTTGTTAACCTAATTTTGTTTGTTAGCTTTGCTTCCCTCTATTAGTGCATGATTTAGAGCCTGGCTTCAGATGGGCTTTTTTCTCCACCTGTTTAAAAATGTTGGCGCTTGATAACCGATGGCTGTGGTCGGGTCCATCGTGGTCCAACTTGTGACGTTCGTGTGTTCTGGCTGCAGATCGCAACCGAGCCCTTCGCTTAGTTTAATTACAGTGTTTCACGCGGATTGAACTAATGTATTGTGTATACCACGTCAGAACTAAGGGCGAGGCTTGTTGCCACTCCCCCTCCCCCATACATCCCCAGTAAAATTTATACTGACCGTTCCAAAGCGGTGCTTCTGCTGTGGTTTACTAATTCAGTCATTGTCTGTCTTTGCATGCCTGTCCTGGTTTTATTTTGAATAGCCACTCGGACAATATTCGGAAAAAACAACTGTTCTGTTGGCTTTTTGCTTGTAGTGTTTTGATTGCGGTGCTGTTGCTTTAAGTGCGAAAGGTGTTAGATAATTGTATCGATTCCTGTTCATTGGCTCCCTTTTTATTTGTAAGTTTATGCATTATGATGTTTCGTTGATGAGGTAGAGAGCCCCTTTTTATACGATCATCTGTAAATCATCACAGAAATCATCTAGATAACCTTGCCAGTGCTCTTTCATTATATGCCTAAACTGATGGGATAGTGTAATTAGTGTCTACACTATTTGCTCAGACTCCCATATCCGAATGTTAAGGATAAATACAAACTATTACAATAGACACGCATGTGGCTCTGATATCAAATACGTAGCAATGAAAAGATGACTAGGTGAAATGCGATCACACGAATAAACAAGTTGGTCGCGGATTTTGATTATGTTAAGTTTAACATATTTCACTACAAAATTATAAAAATCGATAGGCTTTTTTCATCAACATAATTTTGTTTCTTTTTTCAGCCTCTTACATTGCATAAATCTTATTCTACTGTGCTTTCGACATCTTTCAGAAAGTTGTTTGATTGGCGCTTTACACAGAAGAAGTAAATTTGCAAACTTTTGTCATGATTTAATGCAAAACCATTTGTCTTAACTACCTATGCACAAAAAGTTTTATTCTAGACATTGAGTTTTAAATAATTAAAAAATATTCACTTTTTCCCACAGTAAAAATTAATGCAACTCATGCAGAAAACTGTAGGGTAGGTAACTTGTAGGCAGATTTTCAACAAGTTTCACTTGCTCAATTTTTCTGAAATTTTCAAAATATTGTTGTGATACATCAATAATATAAATTCAGAAAAGAAAAGTAAAACATATTTTCTTAGACAAAAATTCTAAAAATCACTTTTCTACAGCAATTACATACTATTAGGTAAGACCAATTTTTGGCCTTAAATTTAATTTTAGGGTACATATTTGAGAACAAAACACAGAAACAGAAAAGACAAATGGTTTCTGATAAGATACGGTCCGTCAGAAAAAAATACTTTCATTTAAAATAAAACGCTAAGCAAAAACCGTCTTTCTGATGTATGTCGAAAGGACATTAGTCGATTAAATAACGGATATTCTACACATTTTACATCAATATAGAATGCTAGACTCTGCATAAGAAGAGACTATTTTTTACGCCTGAGTTTTTGCAAACTGTTTGTACCATTACGAAAACAAGCCTATTCAAATATACTGAAAATTGTACCACTAAAAAATGAAAAAATTCAGATAAAAATTCTAATATTTTTCATATTTCTTCTCAAAAACATAGAATGTGGGTACTCGTTAGAACCGCCTCGTAACGAGTACCCACAATCTATATTTTTGAGCAGAAATAAGCAAAATAATGTATATTCCTGTAAACCTCAATTTTACTATATAAAAGTGGGGTTTAAGGGGGTCAAAATTATATAGGCATGTTTTCGTGATGGCACACACGACTTTAACTTTGCTAAATGGTAATATCAATGACCTTATTAATCGACCAGACTTCTCATTTCTCTTCTGTTCCGGTAGTTTGGTTAGAAAGTTGTATATTTGCAAACACAGCTGGTGTTCACTGAAGCCTGAGAGCCAAAAAACCCTGGTCCTGCCGAATCCGGATATGCCCTACCTTTGCAAACAGTATAGATCTAGATCAGTTGGCTTTTGAAGAAGCCAACTGATCTGGATCTGCACTGTTTGTCATTAAAGATGTGAATTTGTATCACAACCTGGATCAAGTATTCTGATTGGCTGAAAATTAAAAGTGGGTGTGGCAGCTTAATGTATTCAGCATGACAAGGGTTTAATAAGGATGAGCTTCAACGTGAGAAAACGTTCCGTCGGGTTGGTTTGTGTTGAGGTTTTACGGCCCAGTCAACCCAATGGGGTCATGTCAAGCGCGGTCAGTTTACCTAACCACACGTTTACTGGGCAGGCTTAGTCCTCTAAGCGGTTAACCAGTATTGTGCACATTCTTTCGCCAGAAAGTGAAAATGTGCGCCCAACGAAGAATCAGATCAGTCTACGCATCCGCACAGTCTGATCAGAGTCCTCGATGTCCTCATGAATAAACTTTGCATCTTTCGCTATCCAAACTGCGGCCAGATAAGATTCTGATCAGTCTGGGTAAATGCACAGACTGATCTGACTCTTTGCTGGACGCCTTTGTTTGAAGGTACGTTTCCTCACGTTGTGGCTCAGGCTGATTTCGAGGGTGTCTGTCTATTAGCAAGCTTTGAAACTTTCGAATATATTACCTTGTTTTAGTTTAAATTGATTTTGCTTTGTGGTGGTTTATGCCAGGAGGATTTGTGTTTGAATTGCCTCGTCTGGGTCGTCTCTGCACTGATACAATTACTAATTTACGACGTCCAATTTTAAATTTCAATGCAAACATTAACCCTTAAATCGCCAAGCAAACTTTGTAGCAGACGACCTTATATTTTCGGTTTATTTTTCAGAGAAAATAAGTCTTTAAATGTCATGTGAATAGTCCATACGATGTTGATTTATTTTCTTTGACTTCTTTTTCTATCCAGCTAGCATTCTTAATAAATCAATAAATCTACAGCGGACCGGTATCGGCCAGTCAGGGTAGCTGACGGCTACGATAACGACGAAAGAATGTTTGTGGGGTAAATGTCCTCTGCTGCAGTTATAATTGGCACTTAAAGGTTAACATCAAATCTTCAGATGACTCTCATTACGAAAACATATATAATATATTGAAACTTTCACCACCAAAAACTGAGTTTTCAGATAAAAATTCTGATATTTTTTCATATTTCTGCTCAAACCATAGATTGTGGGTACTTGTAAGAACAGCCTCGCCGAGGCGGTTCTAACGAGTACCCACAATATATGTTTTTGAGCAGAAATAAGAAAAATAATGGATACCCTGTAAACCCCAGTTATACTATATTAAAGTGGGGTTTAAGGGGATCAAAATTATAAAGGTATGTTTTCGTGATGTAAAATAAAACCAAACAATGAGGATCGTCTGTGTACAGCACTCTGGCGCATAAAAGTTCAAAGTTAAATCCTTAGATCTAAAAGATACCATAAGCCTTGAAATTATATGATTAATTTGAGGCCGTTTTCATTTTCCTGTGTCTTTCACCGTTTACCATTAGAGGTTTACAGCAATGTATGTTTCCGTCCGTGTTATTTATAAAGAGTAGGTATTCAGCGACGGAATAAAACGATTACTGTTTGGTGGTCGAGTCAAGTCAGAGGACGCGAGCCTGTTGCTTTTGCAGCGGGTTGGATGGGCCTCGTTTCTTATTATTTTTTTATTTTTTTTTTGCCATTTCCTTTACGCTCTAAACAGGTCTGAAGATAGCTGGGGACGGACTGCTTGAACTGTTGACATCCATCGTTAAAAAAAACATAATGTACCGAGTCTGTCAAAATATAGGTAAAGGCTACGTTGACGATTGAAAATCCATTCAAATGGACTGGATACACTTGGTAGAATTAAATCTGTAAAGATTTTCCCTTGGTATCAACGAGCACTTAAAAGAACAAGAAATTGGAGTCTCGGTTTCATTTAGATTCTTCATATGATTGCAATTTAATTTAATTCGATTTTATGCCTGCCACGTAAATATATTCTGTTATATAACAGGGTGTTCAATTGTTTTAAACAACAGGTTTACTATGTTTCCATAAATAGCTTTATTTACTATGTTTCCAAAAATAACTTTCTAGAACAACATGTTTACAATAACATGATGTTTACAGCCTTGATTCTGGACTGAGTTATTTTTGGCATGTCATGGAAGATTTAGAAGTTTCCTGAAGGAACCTAGAAAATAAGAGATGCTTGTAGTAAATTCTTTTTCTAGAACGTTCTCTGATATTATATAAGGAGAGAAGAATTTCATCTGGGCATCTTTGTATACTTTCACTGGAAATTATTCTATACTGGATTACTTTACTATTTTATTCATTCTGGACTTAAATTCTGAATTCAGGAACATTAAATTGTGGGATCAGAAACTGATATTCAAAGGATTTCTTTTATAAATTCTCATGGATTATTTCAGAGGGACTTTGTGACATAAACTTGAAAGGTACTGTCTACTTACATTCTTTTGTTTTGAATCTTATCTTATTTTTTTTGTGAATAAAAATTGTTAATAATTTAAAGCTTGTTGCTGGTTTCACTTTCATTTCTTTCTCGTTACGCCTGGCTCGTAACAGAAATTGGGGGCTCGTCCGGGATCGAACATTTTCTTGAGCTAAAACAAGTTTGAGCTTTTTAAAGAAAACAAATATTGATTTTTAAAGAAAAAAAAAATATTTGTTTGCTATAAAACAAGTACTGACTTTTAAAAAATCTCAGTAAATATAAAAATATTTGTTTTATAAAAAAGCAAGTATTGACTTTTGAAAAATATCAACAAATAAACTCTGATTGATAAATTTACTTGATAAAACCAGCAAAAAGCAATCATGTCATTCGACCTTCAAGCTTTTATTGCTGCGCCTTCGCAGGAGCTGTTAAATGTGGCCAAAAAGTCAGATTTGTTGGATATTGCTGCTCACTATGAACTGACTACCGTCAACAAGTTCATGTTAAAACAGGAAATAAAAAATATTTTGGTCCAATTTTTGGTTGATAAGGAAATTCTTGATTCTTCTGCTTTGTCTCTTGTTCTGGTAACTCAGACAGGATTGCAAATGCGTGAGCTTGAAATTCAACGGCAAATTGAGTTTGAAAAATTAAGATTAGAACAAGAAAGACAAATGCAGAAAGAAAGGCTGGAAATGGAAGAGAGGGAGAGAGAAAAAGAAAGACCAATTCAGATAGAAAGGGAAAAATTAAAATTTGATGCAGAATTAAGAATGAAAGAATTAGAAATGCAAAATATGACGGTAAAACGGCAACCTTTAGAGTCTGGCGTTCATTTTGACATTACCAAACACATCAGATTAGTTCCCCCTTTTCAAGAAAAAGAGGGTGACAAATATTTTCTTCATTTTGAAAAAGTAGCAGAAAATTTAAAATGGCCAAAGGAGCATTGGACCTTGCTTTTGCAAAGTGTTATAATTGGGAAGGCTCGAGAAATTTATACTCAGCTGACTGTCCAGCAGAGCTCCAGTTATGATACTGTAAAGGAATTAATTCTTAAGGCTTATGAGTTGGTCCCTGAGGCTTACAGGCAAAAATTTAGGAACTGTAAGAAAGAAAATGAGCAGACCCATGTAGAATTTGCCAGAACTAAAGAACAGCTATTTGACAGGTGGTGCTCTTCAAAGAAAATTGGCTCTAATCATGAAAAACTTAGGCAGCTCATGCTTGTAGAGGAGTTCAAAAGGTGCATAAATTCAGATATTAAGTCCTTTTTAGATGAGAAACAGGTTGAAACTTTGGAAGCTGCAGCTATACTTGCAGACGATTATGCTTTAACGCATAAGGTTTCCTTTATTAATAAGTCTAATCCCTCTAGAAGACCATTTTTCCCACAGTCAGGATCCAAACATAGTCCCAGTAATCCATCTGGCAATTATAGCCAAACATTTACTCCTAAACCCAAATCTTCTGCTGAAAACAAGGATCAAAATCCCTTATCTCAACCAATTTGCAATTATTGCAAAAGGACAGGTCATATTATATCTGAATGTTTACATTTGAAAAGAAAGAAAGAAAAACAAGAGGGGCTTAAACCTACTGGCCTTACCTCTTTACAGTCAAAACCACAGTCATGTGTTAAGGAGGAAGATCCTATCCAGACCGAAAGGCCTGAGACTGATTCTGTTATGGAGATTTATGAACCATTCTTATCAGATGGTTTTGTGTCACTAAATAGTGACTATGCCCAGTCTACCCCAATTAAAATCTTACGAGATACTGGAGCTTCTCAATCCCTTATTTTAGCAGATACACTGCCTATTTCTGAGAAGACTTCTTCTGGGACAAGTGTCCTTATTCAGGGTGTAGAGTGTGGATTTGTTAATGTTCCTCTTCATAACATTTATTTATCCTCAGACTTGGTAACTGGTTTAGTGGCTGTTGGTATTCTACCTTCTTTACCTTTTAAAGGTGTTCACTTACTGTTAGGCAATGACTTAGCAGGAGATAAGGTTGTGGTAAACCCACTTTTGACTAACATACCTTGTATTGATCAGCCACCTGATCCCATTGAACAGGAAATCCCTGATCTTTACCCATCTTGTGCCGTTACAAGGGCCATGGCAAAGAAAGCAAAACAAAATGATGGGGACATTGATTTAATTGATACCTTTTTGGGTCAGTCTTTTAAACATGAGATTACAAATTCTCTTTCATCCAGCCTGTCTGACAAACAGACGGAGTTACATAACAAGTCAGAGTCCAGTCATTACTCTGCAATATTAAATGACCAAGGTCAAGGTCATGACTTGGTGTCAAGGTCCCAGCTTTGTAAGGAACAGCATAATGATCCTGAAATTTTGCCTTTGCTTGAAAGGGCTTTAGATGAGAAAGAAATAGATCAAGTCCCAGTCTGCTTTTATGTAAAAAATGGCATTTTGATGAGAAAATGGCGTCCTCCTGATGTCTCAGCAGAAGACGAGTGGACTGTTAATCACCAAATAGTGGTTCCTAGGGTTTATCGCCTTAAAATTTTGAACTTGGCCCATGACACTCCCATGTCAGGTCATTTAGGTATAAATAAGACCTATCATAAAATTCTTAACCATTTTTACTGGCCAGGGTTAAAATCTGACGTTTCTCGATTTTGTAAATCTTGCCATACTTGTCAGATGGTAGGAAAACCCAACCAGACAATACCAAAAGCTCATTTACAGCCCATACCTGCTTTTGATGAACCTTTTAGCAGAATAATTATTGACTGTGTTGGTCCCTTGCCCAAAACAAAGTCAGGTAATGAATATCTTCTCACTATAATGTGTGCTTCTACACGTTTCCCAGAAGCCATTCCACTTCGGAATATTAAAACAAAGAATATTGTTAAGGCTTTGGTAGTTTTTCACATTTGTAGGCCTTCCAAAGTCTGTTCAGTCGGATCAGGGCTCAAATTTCATGTCAGGAATTTTTTAGCAGGTCATGCATGAGTTGGGCATTACTCAATATAAGTCATCGCCTTACCATCCTGAAAGTCAAGGTGCCCTTGAAAGATTTCATCAGACACTGAAAAATATGATCAGGTCATACTGCTTTGACACTGAAAAAGATTGGGATGAAGGCATTCATTTGTTGTTGTTTGCCGTTAGAGAATCTGTTCAGGAATCTCTTGGTTTCAGCCCATTTGAGCTGGTATTTGGCCACACTGTGCGTGGACCTTTGAAACTTTTGAAAGAGAAATTTCTCTCAAATGATGACAGTTCTCTGAACTTACTTCAGTATGTATCAGATTTTAAAGACAGACTGTCTAGAGCTTGTGAGGCTGCTCGGACCAATCTTAAGTCAGCACAAAGGAAAATGAAACGTTGGTATGATGAAAATGCAAAAGAAAGAAAATTCACGCCTGGAGACAGGGTACTTGCTCTTTTGCCTATTCCTGGCAAACCATTGCAAGCCAGGTATTACGGCCCTTACACTGTAGATAAACAGATTAGTGACGTTAATTACATTGTTAACACTCCTGGGAGACGCAAACAAAAACAGTTATGTCATGTTAACATGCTTAAACAATACATAGATAGGGATAGCTCTTCTGTTACACCAATTAGTGTTGTTCGTTCAGTCCCTCAGGAACAAAGTGAAATGAACTCTGAAGACATGAAATTCACCAAATCTGATCCTGCTTCATCAAAACTTTAGAATTCTGACATTCTAAAGGATCTCGACCAGAAACTTTCACACCTAGATCCAGTCCAAAGAAAAGAACTGAAACAGTTAATTTATCAATATGAACACTTATTTCCGGACATTCCTACAAGGACTGACAAAATTTATCATGATGTGAATGTTGAGGACTCACAACCTGTCAAACAACATCCATATAGAATGAACCCAACAAAACAAAAATATCTTAAGGAGGAAATTCAGTATTTACTGGACAATGATTTTATTGAACCAAGTCAAAGTGAATGGAGTTCACCTTGCATTCTTGTGCCAAAACCTGATGGAACATATCGGATGTGCACCGATTACAGGAAGGTCAATCATTTGAGTAAAACAGACACTTTTCCGATACCAAGAATGGATGACTGTATTGACAAAGTTGGAAATTCAAAATATATAACTAAATTTGATCTTCTGAAAGGATTTTGGCAAATTCCTCTCACAGAAAGAGCCAAAGAGGTCTCAGCATTTGTTACTGCTGATGGATTATATTACTAAAAAGTAATGCCTTTCGGAATGAAAAACTCTCCAGCAACATTTCAACGCTTAATCAACACCATAATAGCTGGAATCGAGCATTGTGAAGCTTACATCGATGATGCCATCATATACAATGATGAATGGAATCACCATCTTGGAACTATCAAAGCATTCTTTGATAAACTAAGTGAAGCAAAATTGACAATAAACCTTGCTAAAAGTGAATTCTGTCATGCAACTAACATTTCTAGGACATGTTGTGGGTCATGGTCAGGTTAAACCTATAGAGGCTAAAGTTGAAGCTATTTCAAATTTTCCGGTGCCCACATGCAAAAGACAACTGATGAGGTTTCTTGGTATGGCCGGTTATTACAGAAAATTCTGTAATAATTTTTCTGTCATTGTTGAGCCACTGACTAATTTACTTAGTAAAAGAATGAGGTTTAAGTGGACCAGTGATTGTCAGAATGCCTTTGATAAACTGAAAGCCATACTGAGAAGTGAGCCAGTTCTCTTGGCACCAAATTTTAATAAAGACTTCAAGCTAGCAGTGGATGCAAGTGATGTTGGTGCAGGTTGTGTATTGCTGCAAGAGGATGACAATGGTGTGGATCATCCAGTTTGTTACTTTTCCAAAACGTTTAACAAACATCAAAAGAATTATTCTACAGTAGAGAAAGAATGTTTGTCTCTCATTCTTGCTCTTCAACATTTTGAAGTTTATCTAACTTCTTCATCCTCGCCTATTGTTGTTTTCAGCGATCACAATCCATTGACTTTCATCCATAAGATGAAAAACAAGAATCAGAGGTTGCTCAGATGGAGCCTGTTGTTACAGGAATACAATCTTGACATCAGGCATATCAGAGGAAAAGATAATATTATTCCTGATGCCTTGTCCAGAGCATGATGTCTTGATCTGTGGTTTCCTGTAACTTGCTGTATATAAGATAATAATTGCCTTTATCAGTATTTTATTTTATGATAATTTTATGGGGGGAAGTGTTATATAACAGGGTGTTTAATTGTTTTAAACAACATGTTTACTATGTTTCCATAAATAGCTTTATTTACTATGTTTCCAAAAATAACTTTCTAGAACAACATGTTTACAATAACATGATGTTTACAGCCTTGATTCTGGACTGAGTTATTTTTGGCATGTCATGGAAAATTTAGAAGTTTCCTGAAGGAACCTAGAAAATAAGAGATGCTTGTAGTAAATTCTTTTTCTAGAACGTTCTCTGATATTATATAAGGAGAGAAGAATTTCATCTGGGCATCTTTGTATACTTTCACTGGAAATTATTCTATATTGGATTACTTTACTATTTTATTCATTCTGGACTTAAATTCTGAATTCAGGAACATTAAATTATGGGATCAGAAACCGATATTCAAAGGATTTCTTTTATAAATTCTCATGGATTATTTCAGAGGGACTTTGTGACATAAACTTGAAAGGTACTGTCTACTTACATTCTTTTGTTTTGAATCTTGTCTTATTTTTTTTGTGAATAAATATTGTTAATAATTTAAAGCTTGTTGCTGGTTTCACTTTCATTTATTTCTCGTTACGCCTGGCTCGTAACAATTCTCATATAATTTCTTTATTCTCAAAATTTTCTGTTCCATTTTGCTTCTGCTTTTTTTTTATCAACCATTTTCTTCATTTGAGAGTCAGTCATTTTTTGTTTGTATTTTTGCTTTCAAAAAAGTATTTTGTTACCGATTGATTTTGTTGATATGAAATTTGGTCATGTTTTAAAAAGGACTTCCATTTTTTATATGTATTCATTACTTCCAATTTTTTGTCCAAGTAAAAGTTCTAGTTTAAATAATGAAGTTTGTTGAAAAATATAAATAAATTATTCAGGGAAGGCCACAATCACGAAAGAAGAATTGTGAGAAAAGGAATAAACAATGACAAGACACAGCACAGTTGCAATAACCGACAGTCAAACACAGTTTGATCCCCTTAAACCCCACTTTTATATAGTAAAACTGGGGTTTACAAGGGTATACATTATTTTTCTTATTTCTGCTCAAAAACATAGATTATGGGTACTCGTAAGAACCGCCTCGGCGAGGCGGTTCTAACGAGTACCCACAATCTATGTTTTGAGCAGAAATATGAAAAATATTAGAATTTTTTATCTGAAAATTTTCGGTTTTTGATGGTAAAATTTTCAGTATATTTGAATAGGCGTGTTTTCGTAATGACATAACAGTAAAAGACACACGGACACAAGGATGCAATAAAAAAGCAGAATATTATCTTGCTACCTGAAGCCAGTACAAAAGTAAACCACAAATTGGACCACGATGAGCCCGATCACAGAACTAGTCAGTCCAGTTGTCTTAAACTGGCAAAAATCTTGACAACACTAATACTCTTGGTATATAGGAATTGAACTCGCTTCCTCATACCCGGTTATAATGCAAAATTAAATGTCTTTCTAACGTTGTTAGAAAACATATGTCCTCTCTACACCCCTGGACCCAAGATGCCCTTTGATGGAGATATTTTCCTGACATACTTGCGTAATATAATATATGAATGGGAACTGGGGGGACTCTCTCTCTCTCTCTCTCTCTCTCTCTCTCTCTCTCTCTCTCTCTCTCTGTTGTTTTAAATGTTTGTTATTATTATATTATTATCATAAACTGTTCACCAAAATACAAAAATGGCGTGGATAAAAAGCATGTAAAAACGTGCTGAGTGTTGAGTATATTGACAAATACCGTGCCAAAAATAATTATGAATATGAATTATTTGAACGCTATGTTGTTAAAATGTATTTTGAAGTTTAAGCTACCATTATGGAAGCAGAATATATTAGATTGAAGCCATACCTGCAGATTGATTTGGGGGATGAAGTTTACATATAATAAATAAAATAAGATTAGCCGTTCAATTTACAAAAATCGCTATAGGTAAAACTTAAAAGTGAAAATTTACTTCATGTTTAATTAAACCTGAAAATGCCATCATACCCTAAGCTGTGCTTATGTAGGGGTCCCAAAGTTTGTGTTTAAAAATAGTTACAAAACATTAATTGGTACAAGATTGAATAAATTTTCCTCACGTTTGTCTCGTTTTTGCAAGTTATATGGGACTGCTGCTTATACATAAAGCGGATGTGGATCTCTGGTTTGAGGAAACGAGAGTGAACTGTAATTAGTTTTAGCGTCGACATGGATATTTCAAAAACGAATATCTAGACATTTAAATGATTGTGGATGAGAAAAATGCATAGCGGAGTATATGTACATCTTTATACATTTCGGGGAAAAAAATAAAATAAAACAACACAATTATTTGTTTGCAACCAGATGAAGTGGCGATGTTTAGTATGAGAAAACAGATAACACTAGACACGACTGCATTATATTTGAAATGTAAAACAAACTACAAATGTAGACTTGTTATACATTTTTACCACTTATATGTTAGATAGAACGTTATTTTTTATGTAAATAGTATTTGTCGAATAAAATATAATGATAAAAATGTGTATTGCTTGATTTAACCGTTTACTGTCTACTTTAAATTCCATTATGTATCCAGTCGTATTCTCTTTAGCGATACCTTTTGCAATTTATTCTTTACATAATCTGAATAAATGAGAGGCAACCGACTAAAATTTTAAGTCATTGAAGGGGCACATTAAAACACTAGGACTAGCGAAGATGGGCAATTAAATCTTGAAGTTTGAAAGACCGGTGAAAAGGTGGAAAATATATGTTTGCGTTAACGTATTATGGTAAAAAGATTTTGTGGAAAAACTTTGAGTTCAATATATGTTTGGTTACATTTAAGTATGACAATTTGTGGTCACTGAAGATGTGCATAACTGGACGTATTTAAGTTGCTGTCTGCGGTGTCAGTTATGTAATGTCCCTTGTACTATTTAATGCAACCGGAATACAGCCCAGAGTTTCGATTTTTATTTTACGTAACTGCAGCTGGTGTTAAATTTCATGTGGTGGTCGTAAAATACCTTCCTATACTTCATCATATACAAGTTCTATTTTTATTTCATTTGGGATTAATGAAACCAGTTTTGTGTTTTTGAAAATCAAATACCGCTTAAGCCGGTGCTAGGGGATGTATACACCTTACAAACTACACTGTTGTATAAAAAAGAGACTTCTGTTTGTTTTGCCGTCTGTTCTTTTTGTGGTTGTTTATTTTTATATGACTGTCTTTCCATTTAGTGTTGATAAATTGATGTGGATCTAATTGTATCATGTCCTTAGTTCACTTATTTACTTTAAAACAAAACGAGTCTCCGAGTTCGTTCTTTTGTGTGTTCTTTGGTTCCAAAGGCAATTACTTAGATTGTTGTATTAACGTAGGTTCATATTGCCCGATCCGCAGAAAAGTCCTCTGAAAGAAGGACTTACGAGAAGTGCCCTATAATCACCAATATTTGTAAAATTTGCTAGAACATTTAAACCGCTTAGAATATTTGGCATGCAAATACATAATGACAGGATCTAAGCAATGAAATACAAGCTTTCTTTATAAATAGCCTTGCGTTTGTCCGTCCGTTATTAGTGTGAAAATCGCTATAACTTTTAGACTTGGAAAAGCTTGGAAAAGTTTTGCCTGTAGATACATATTGACAAGACCTTGCCAATAAAATTGATAAAACCATGCTTATTTATAAATAGTTATAAATAACCTCGCCGAGGTAAAATATATGAGATTCAAACTATTAAGAGTATTTGGGTAATATTTGACATATTGATAGATAGATACCCAATGAAAACGTCAGATGCTAGATTTCCTTATAAAAAAGCATCGCCGAGGCAAACATGTGAAAATATGAAACTGCTCGAAATATTTTGATAATATTTGGCTTACTGATAGATATCGACACGATCTTATCTTATCATTAAACTTGCTAGATATCGACAAAATCTAATCAATGGACTTGTCAAATGCCAGTTTTCTTCAACAATAATCTCGCCTAGGCACCAGGCAAATATTATGAAAATGACCAATGCACTTAAATCCTTGGGAATATTTTGATAATTTTGGCATACTGATAGATACCCTACAAGATGTAGTCAAATAAAACACAGATCAAAAATAGTTCAAAAGGTACCCCACCAACTGATGCTCATAAACATTTTTCGTTTTTCAAAAAGAGAAAAGAAAAGCGCCTAGTAAGCTAAGTATACAATAACTTTCTAAGGAGGTATAGTAAGATAAAGTATGGTAGGCTAGGATTATAGGGCATGGGCAGCCTTCTCTATCATATCTTAACCCTAACCCACGAAACCCTACTCTACACAACTCTATCCGACAACATTCGACCCTTATCTATCGCTGACACACCCTGCCTTGCTGGGTACATAGGATATATTATCTATCCTATCCCACCCTAGCCTTGATAAAATGATGGGGTAAGGCTGTGTTAGTTAAGGTAGAAAGAGGTGCGATTAGCGATTTAAAAATGCATCACCAACAGAACTTTCTTCCTCATACCTCTCTTGTTCTATCTGCAATAGGCAGTTTAGAGCTAAGATTGGTCTTATTAGCCATCTTAGAACACACAAACAATAACACTTCACGCATTTGATTCGGATTGATCATTGTCAGTAATGACAGACAAACGAAATAGGGTACTAAGGAATGGGTGATGTGGGGTGGTATGGGGAAGGGTGCGATAACCATCCCCTAATCCATTCCACTCTATCCTATCTTATCTTGCCCTTTCCCCACACTGGTTAATAGAAGAGACACTTTACTGTATCCAACCCTACCATACAATCCTATACTACCCTACCAAACCATACCCTACCATAACATAAACCCACCCCTTTCCAGTCCTACATCCCACCTTTCCCTAGACTTTCACTCACATACCATACCCTACCCTAACCGATCTTAGTCCTACTCTACCATAAACTAATCCTGCTCTATACTGCCTCGGCCTTGCTTTAGTTACTGCCATTCATTGGTTTGCTTGGTGGCGAAACGACTAGGGAGAAAATGTTATTGGGGGCGAAACGAGTAAGGGTGGAAAAAGAGGCGAAACGACTAGTTTGGAAATGACTAGGATGGACTTTTAGGCGTAACGTCTCGTTACCATCCGGAATCGAAACAGTTCGTCGACATGACAATTCATAGACATACTCTTTGAAAACAGTCAATAGACAAAACTTGTGACAGAAACCGACACTTTAGATGACAAATCGCAGACACCATTGTTCTTAGTATGATCTTGTTATTTCGACCAGAATCGGCCAAATATTGTACTTTCGTCCAACATACCGTATTAGGCCTACATAAGCGCACATGCTCTAACTGACTCTTTATAATTGTGAACGCTATTTTGTGATCATACAATACGATAATAAGCAATAACATTTTAACATAAAATGTCTTGTCTGCTTTGTATCGCTTGTACTAAATGGTGGAATGCTATCAAATTTGCGTGTGTATATCAACATACATGAAAAAGGACAATATTTTTTTCCCCACGAACTTCTATCTTTTTTGTACCTTGTAATTCACTGTACATTTTTTTTTTATTTTTTATACCAGGTTTTGTTTTTAAGCAGTCCAATTACGGCTTTTTGGGGCGCTGATTTATTTGCTTTTTGGTACATATTGTCCATAGTTCTATCATATTTTTTTTTCTTCTTCTTCTTCTTGACGCCTTCAATGGGTTGCTTCTTTTGATTGTGGCACTCCCTAGATACTTTGTTTACCTTTTGAACTCAGAGGTGACCTGTTTTTCTTTATCTACTCCACCCCGCCGAAGGGGGATTGGGTTATTGTCTACGTCCATCCCTTCTTCTATCCGTCCGTCCGTCGCACTATTGTCCGGAGCATAACTCCAAGTTATAAAGGACATTTAGAGGAAGAGCAGTGTACAAGAACCATAATTCTACCTTGCGTCCTTTTTGCATTTTTTCCCTTTATTAAATTATCTTGTCCAGGGCTCACTATTTTTTAATTATTTCCCTTTATTTAATTTTCTTGTCTAGCGGATAACTCCAAAACCATCCATGATATTATGTTGAAACTTCATATAGTGATAAAGGAGAGAAAGTGCAGTGTACAAGTGCCATAACTGTGCATTGCTTACTTTTTTAATTATTTTCCTTTATTAAATTTTCTTGTCCGGATATTAACTCCAAAACTATTAAAAAGACTTTGTTGTAACTTCATAAAATGATAAAGGACATTGAGAGAAAATACAGTGTACAAAACTCAACCTTCCTTACCTTTTAATTCTTTTCCTTTATTATATTTTCTTGTCCGGGTCATAACTCCAAGGCTGTTCAAGGGATTTTATTGAAACTTCATATAATGATAAAAATATTAAGATGAAGAGCACGGTACAAGAACCATAACTCTACCTTGCTTACTTTTTGCATTATTTCCCTTTATTAAATTATCTTGTCCAGGGCATAACTTCGTAACTATTCAAGGGATTTTATTGCAATTTCATAAAAAGATGAAGGACATAGAGAAAGAGTTCAATATACAAGCACCATGACTCTACGTCACTCATTGTTTTTAATTATTACCATTTCTTAACTTGCATTGTCCTGTGCATAACTTCAACTCTGTTCAAGTGATTTTGTTGGAACTTTATAAAAGGATAAAATACATTGAGAGACAAAGCAGTATAAAGAACCTTAACTCTACCTTGCTTCCTTTTTGAATTATTTCCCTGTATCAAATTTTCTTGTTCGGGACATAACTCTAAAACTGTTGAAGGGATTTTGTTGAGATTTCTTTCTTTAAGTGATAACATATGTTGAGATGACGTGCAATACACAAGAACCATTACTCTACCTTGTTTTATTTTAATTATGTTCCTTTATATAAAACTCTTTGTAGCGGGCATAACTCAAAAACTATTTAAGGGATTTTGTTGAAGCTTCATAAAATAATAAGTTGAGACTTCATAAAATAATAAACGATGTTGAGAGAAAGTGCAGTATACATGAACCTTTACTCTGCCTCGCTTATTTTTTTAATTATTTTACTTATTCAATTTTCTTGTCCTTGACATAACTCCAGTAGTGCTGTCGGGAATTCAAAATGCATACAAAGGTAGAGGACATTCAGTGGAAGTGCAGTGACCTTGAACCACAACTCTGTCACTTTTTTATACTTTAAACCTTTTTGCCATACATATAAATCAAAAACTATTCATGGTATTCAGTTCAAATAATATATAATATAATATGTGAGAGGACATTAAAAGGAAATGCATCGTTCAATACTTCTTTCCTCATACCTACCACCCCTCCACACCCGCATACCACCCCAGCCAAATAATGTCTCTTTATTATTTTCATAACTTTTGGATCTTCATACCCTTGCTACAAAGATGCAAACCAGTTAACAAGAACTGCAGTAACACTGCCTCACGTACATACAGAATTTCAACACATTAATTTTGCAGAATTGTTATCAACAGCTTATCCTCTGTACATTTCACCTTAATTGCACTTTCGTGCTGAGTTCATGTGTCAAGCCTCCATCGGCGTGGGGATTGGCCATGTCCACATGTCTTGTTTTCCTAAAACCACTCTTACTACTAAGATTTAGTTACAAAACCATGCTGTTAGGATTAAATTTATGTACAATCTTGTGTCACTCCTTTAATGACCTGTCATCGATGGTTAGCATTGTAAATGAGTATAATCATGTCAATACGTTTTTCGGTCTTGAGCGTAAGTTGTTTTGTTTGGCAGTTAATATTTTAATTTATTAAAAAAATAATACTCAAGAGAATGCGCTTTCCGAACTACTTTGAACTAATTTGCAGAGCTTGTCACATCTAGCATCTGTCATATTACGAGTCTGGCGTCATTAATCATACCTCAGAAGCTATTTAGCTGCTATTTTCAGAACATCAACACTGACACATTCGCAAATCAGCCATGACAGTTGACAATGGGATTTAGGTTTAAGTGAACAATGAACTTTCAGCGGAACTGAATGACTGTTCAGGGTTAATATGTCTGCTATAGAAATAATTGCCTCCCTTTCTGTTCAGAGCTACAATTAAAGAAAAAATATTTCCTCTTAACTCCCAATTTTTAAATTTTGCTAATACTAGAAAGAAACCTTTTTTGTCTGAAAATATCACTCTCTCCCTACCTTGCAAAAAAGCGGCAAGATCTTTCAGGTGCATTCATTTACGTTTAGACCAGATCAGCTTGAAACTATTGCGGTAATGTATATATATATATATATATATATATATATATATATATATATATATATATATATATATGTGTGTGTGTGTGTGTGTGTGTGTGTGTGTGTGTGTGTGTGTGTGTGCTTAAAAACATAATCGGAGAAGGAACAGAACTGTGTGCTTAGCAGTTCAAGAGATACTTTCAGCACAAACATAGTCTGCTGTCTGCTGACACTTTGTTTCGCAAGAAGACCTCTGCTAACGTTTGACAGGCCATTGAAAAAAATCCTAATTGTTCATATGGCAATATAAAACTTTGTCCGTGTGAAAGGCAATCCAAACTTTCGCGAACTAATGTCATATAAAGTGAAACATCCAAAATCGCATTAGAATAGATAAACAATTTTTCAGTTTTCATGGTATAATAATGTTAATGAACATTTGCGTCGTCCTAGTGTTCTGCACTTTAAGTTACATGACCTGGTCAAAATCGGTTTTGAAGCTGTATCAGAATTAAGAGCGAGGTTTTGAGCGTTCTTACGTTTTCTACTTATCGTTCCTAGGTTGTTCATTCAGCGCAGCCCTTCATGATTTAGTTTAATTCAAACGTTATTACAAACGTATAACATCGTAATAATTCAAAGAAAGCAATAAATGCGAAAGTAGTTCGTCTTTGTTCCTGCGTCGGTAGTTTCATATGTGACGTTTGTTTTGTTTGTTCCTTATCTCTTCTTTATTCCGTCCCTCAGGAAGGCTCTTTTTTTTGATAATGACATCTCCTATATATATCAACAATATTCTATCTTGTGGCATTTCAACAGTGTGTGTGTGTGTGTGTGTGTGTGTGTGTGTGTGTGTGTGTGTGTGTGTGTTTTATTATTATTATTATTATTATTATTATTATTATTGCTTTTTCCTAAATACAAACTATAATACTGTAAAAAGGAAGTTACGCACGTAAACTGGTCTCAGGATAAAGTTTGCCACAAGTCTGTAATAAAGTAAACGTCTTAAACATCTACAGTCTACATTGAAAGAAAACAATATAAATATAAACATAATCAACATATTGTTGCATACAGCTGAACCATACGGATACAAATGTAATAGTGATTGGGCATATCAATAAGTACTACATATGAATATCAAATATGATAAAAGCATAGTTCGGAAAAGTTTTAATAGTTCTCTCGAATTTACCGTATGAAGCCAACGTACTGGCAGATAAAGGTCTAAGCAATTATTGTAGACACAGAAAAGACTACAGCACGCGGCTTCTGATGTGAGTTGGCCATTCATCTAGTAGGCTTCTGATGTGAGTTGACCACTCTTTCAGTAGGTTTGACGTTTACTTCACTGCCACTGGTGATAATGCCGTGTGGCGGCAGTAGAACATATCCCTGTACACCACCATAGTGCAGATTATATTTCATTTCCTTTGGGATCATTGGGCCTATTGTGGTGTATTTGAAAATTGAGTTCTGTTCAGGTACACGCTTGAGGGCGTAAGCAGTGTTGCAAACTACATCACTGCTTATGAAGAGTCTCAATAAAACCGAGACTCCCATTTTCTAATCTGTAATTTGTTCTTTGTTTCCTAAGGCAATCTTCTTGACGTTTATTTTACTATACAGCAGCTGGTGTTAATGCCGTGTGGCGGCGGTAGAACGTCTCCCCGTACATCAACATAGTGCAGATTATATTTCATTTCCTTTGGGGTCACTAGGCCCATTGTGGTGTATTTGAAAATTGTGTTCTGCTCATGTATACGCTAGAGGGTGTAAGCAGTGTTGCAAGAGTCTCAATAAAACCGAGACTCCCATTTTCTAATCCGTAGTGTGTTCTTTATTTCTAAAGGCAATCTCATTACGAAAATACGCCTATTCAAATATACTGAAACATTTACCACCAAAAAATGAAAACTTTCAGATAAAAAGTTCTGATATTTTTCATATTATTGCTCAAAGCATAGATTGTGGGTACTCGTTAGAACCGCCTCGCTGAGGCGGTTCTAACGAGTATCACAATCTATGTTTTTGAGCAGAAATAAGAAAAATAATGTACACCCCTGCAAACCCCAGTTTTACTATATAAAAGTGGGGTTTAAGGGGGTCAAAATTATATATGAATGTTTTCGTGATGTTTTGACGTTTATTCAGGCAGTTCGACCGGTAGTCAAATGGGAAAATTGGGTGTATATAGCTTCGCAACAACATATCTGTATATGAAGAGACTTAATAAAACCGTGTCTTCGATTTTTCTTTCTTTTATATGTTCGTTATGGGGTCTGGGAAGGGCTGCGGTTTGTGATTGTGGCACTCCCTGGACTTTTCTCTTACTTTTTTTCCGAAGGCAATCTTTTCGATTTTCATTGTTTTAAATTTATGACAAGTATTGTTATGAGTTATGGTTTCCCAGATAGGATACTAACTGTAATCCGATTCTCAGACTTCATATATCTAATAATCTTACTTTATTAGAGTTATTTTAGAAACATTATGCCTTCATGTCAGTAATAAACGCTTAGGACAAAACTCGAAAAACAAAACGCAGCAAGCAACGAAAAGACCACATACTGAATAAAGACTGTTTAGACACTGAATGCTGAAAATTTCCGTAGGTTTATTCTATGTATATTCGCCTGTTGAACTAAGGGAACCTAAAATGGCTTTCTATTTTATTAGGTCATGCCCTGTGTTATGATGTTTTATGTTTCTACGACCTGTAAATGGTAGTTCATTCATTTATGTAAGAAAGTAATGGTCATCACATGATAGTCTGTACAAGTGAAACCACGCAATTATATAGAGTACCGACAAAGCTCCTAAAGCTACTAAGTTAGTTGACATCGATCGCCCAAGAAAGAAACAGGAGAAATACAATTTCTAAAACAGAATGGATAGGCAGGTTAAACGATATACAGTCGAACCTCAACAGCTCGAACACCGATGGCTCGTTTACCATGGTTAATTCGAACTCGTTTTTGAGTCCCTACGAAATTCTTCCGATAGCTCAAGAAAACAAATACTAAGGGAAATTTTCTTATTTTATCATGAAGTATGTTGTGTGTACTCATTAGAATCGTCTCGAGGCGATTCTAATGAGTATACTCAGCATACAATTATTGTGTAGAAAATCGAAATGATTTCCCTAAATTATCGCCATTTGCTTTCTGACCTGGGACTATGATTAACCTTTAGTGGCTCGAACAACCCATATCTCGAACTAATTTTCATGGTCCCAAGGCTGTTCGAGCCATTGAAGTTCGACTGTAAGTGAAAATATCTAAATATCTATAAAATCACACAATCACGATGCACACCCTTCCGTGGGCACCAAACGAAGGAGAGATGAGGAACAAATAATGACTAAACCAAAGCCACATATAAAAACGCCGACCCACAAAGAAAAACTGCAACAGAAGAGTCGCCTTTAAACGGTCAGTAGAAAAACTGCTGTGTGTGGGGAGGCTTAATCCAGTTTTATTCGCGCGAAACCTTAGAGTTCTAAACAAATCTGATGAACTACAAATGAAACTGCCGGTAACAAATACCATCAAACTAACAAGTACATATGGAACGTTCAGAGGCAGTGTCACTGAGAGTGCCAATCGATTTTGTGTTGCTATAATATATTTCTATACCCTTAAAAGCTAACATTAGTAAGATTGTTTTCGCAGTTATAAGGCACAAAATTTTATTCAACTATCGACATAACCGTTCTCAAAAATTTTAATTCCCAGAGGTATATATGAAACGCTCTTTCTTTTTTTAACACTGTAGTAGCAATAGTAGTAGCAATTCTAAGGTGAACCTTAAGCGTAATATTATAAAACTTTAAATGTCACTTAATTATTATTTTATGCATTTTAACTTCGTCCAAGTTTTACTGAGATTGTCACTGATTGCTGAGATTAAAAAAGATTGTCATTCGCTACAAAACGATAGGTTACAACATGCATTTTCTGCGGCAAATGACATGCATGGTCGTTAACCCAGCAATGGTCGATAGCTATGCTGCCCTCTATAATCGCACGACGATGGGTCGGTCCTCAGACTTAATGACGACTCCCTCCACAATAAGTGTCAGATGATCGGCGCCTGACGCCTGTCTAACAGTGTCTATTGTCGGGCCTATCGTAGTCCTGTCTGTGGTGTTCTTGCTTCTGGCTTCAGATTGCCATTGGGCCATTTGCTTTGTTTCATCACTCTGTGTTGTAAATACAGTCGACTCTCGTTATCTCGAAGTCCAAGGGACGCTCTGAAATACTTCGAGATATCCGTACCTCGACATATTAGATTTGCAGAATTGAGACCAAAAAAAAAATAAATCGAACAACCACATTTAACAAATAATTATGTAATTTTACTACTGAAGTAAGAGATATAATAAAATTATTGTGGAATAATTTCTCCTCTTTTCCACAATATTTTGTTAACTGTTGTTAGATTTCCGTGTTAAAACATGGACCAGATTTGTACTTCGAGATAAGCAGTTATTCGAGATAAGCGAGGTCGAGATAACGAGGGTCGACTGTATATATGTTTCACTGTGATATTTCACAGATGAGGTGGAGCCCTATGCGAATCGAACATACATTTGTAACTGGAGCTACATCAGGCTCCGAGGTTATAAAACTTTATTCATGCTCAACTCAGCTAAGGATGAATTTTTTCCTGCTAATAAATCTCAACTTACTAACAATTGCAAATTCTTTTTTGCTAAACATAGCTGAGCATGAAACTTTCTCTGCTAATTAATTAACTAATTAACTATTGTTGGCATTTTCATATTTATTAGCAGAGAAGATTTCATGCTCAACCGAGTTGAGCATGAAAAAAGTTTTATAACCTCGAGGCCAGAATTAAGAGGGAGGTTTAGCGCAAGTAAAATTGATCTAAGCCATCTAGTAGTTTCCCTACTGACCTTTTCCAGGTGGTTCGTCTGTTGCAACTCTTTTTTGTTTATGCGTCTGTGGCTTGTGTTGTCATTATTTGTTCCTCACCTCTCCTTTTAGTGCCTCGCGAGGGGATTTACTTCGTGATTATGGCATTTTCTACGTATCTTCACGTATTTTTTTCTGGACATACCTTGCGCCCTTACTTTTTAAAGCGGGTGGCGTCAAAAATTTTAAATTTCTGCTTCTTTTCAAGAAAAACATTTCAACTCATGAGACAAAAAAGTGCCGGAAATTGCTGAAACTGTCTGTGTACCGTATTTAATTGTTGACTCATTTACTTGTACCGTCGTTCATGATTACTACACATATAGTGTACATACTTTGAAATGCTCATTCTTTACCAGAGCGACTCATTAACACCCCAATATATCAACACATTAGACTGCCTATGTATGTCAAGTATCTATTAGAAATAAGAACACTCATGCGATATGAAATAATGACTGATTGCGTCAAACGATCATCTATCGAGCCCTATTCTGTTTGTCATATTATGTGTATGTTTTCCTGTGTTGATGCACTGTTGAGAAAGAGAAACTTTAAGCCTTCCAGACATGCAGACTGAAACTTACACATTTGCAAAGAGTGTGGATCTAGATGAAGCGGCTTGTAACGAGCCGTCTCATTAGGATCTACACTGTTTGCCATTTTGCTTTGATTTTTGCAAAGATCGACAAGTCCGAATTCAATGGTGGAAAAGTCAATTTCATAAACTCAAGATGGAAGGGGTTGAGCTGTCCGAACACTTATGATTTATTGTTAATGCGACAGGACTAAATGCGCGAGTTGAGCGTTTACAAAACCAGGTTTAACTCTTTCAGCCCTGTAAACCAATACAAAATACGTTTGTAAAAAGTGCAAATCCATATGAGACGACTTGCAATGAGCTTTCTCATCAGGATCTACACTGTTTCCAATTCTGTTATTTATTTGTTTCTGTATTCCCATTGGATGGTGTCCAACTTCTGAAATTGAAATGAAAGTGTCCATTTTAGAATATAAGGGGTGACAGGGTTTGAATTCCCCAGTAGTAAATGTTACTATTCAATCTAAGTCGGACAATTCTGGTGCGGATTCATATTTTGTGAATCAAACACTCCACTTTAAAGTTGTCCGCTTTGTCTTCTGCTTAGTGTTTACGGGCCATGATTATGTGCTGCGTGATAACAATGAAGCCACCACTAAAAGCTACCAGAATTGCTTTTCGCTTTAATATTTCTGTAGTTTGGGTTGTTTTCTTCTTGAATACAAGCTAATACTATGAAACTAAGAACGAGTAAACAAGTTAAAACCTCAGCCGTTTCTCTTTTGTTCACGGTTACAAGGCGGTAATTTCATTACAGTTCTCATTTTTTTGTTTGTTCTGCTATCGAGGAAGTGATGTTCTGTGCTGTCATTTAACTCTTATGTAGGAGAGGAGTATGTTGTATATGTCCATATGTTGATTTTGTTTCTTTATCTTTTCTGTTGAATGTATCTAAGACAAAATTATAACTGTCTTGAAGTCGACGTTTTGATATATGGACAGCAAAAACCCATTAAACAAAATGCGCAGAGACACAAATCTGCTCTTTGTAATAATCAGTGACATTTATAGTAATTCCCATAACTAAAGATAATGATTTCTGTCGCATTTTCTCATCAAGTTGAAATCCATAGGCCACATTATCCTATCCTTTCTCATGAATAGCAATAGAAAGTTGCAAATCTGTTTTGTTTTTCTCCAAAATATGTCTCCCTTCTCATGTTTCAGCCTCTAAATTAAGCCGGCACACGAACAAAGAGACCTTATGGCTTTCCGATTTGCGGTCCTTCAAATACGCATGCGCAGTCTTCTGTTTGGGCTACCGACATGCGATGTTTGCTCTAACCAATTTGCCCCCTCAACTTCTTTGAAGTTAGGGACATAAAAATGAATATAAAATAAAATAAAACAAATAGTTAAAAAAAAAATAAATAAATAATAAGGTCACTACTACACGTACAACTTATGCACAGGCTCGCCTGAGCCTTTGCTGTTCTCCCGGCAGGCACATGACGTAAATATAACGTCGCCTCAACGAGGCGAAGCGGTTCTAACGAGTACCCACAATCTATGTTTTTGAGCAGAAATAAGAAAAATAATATATACCCCTGTAAACCCCAGTTTTTCTATATAAAAGTAGGGTTTAAGGGGGTCAAAATTATATAGGCGTGTTTTAGTGATGAAGCGTGTTTTCGTGATGTGATGTTTATCAGTCATATACTGACCGTGTGTCTGCCTGTGTTTATTGTATGTACGATATTATATACCATTAACAGCATTCATGTGGTTTTTCGGATCCGACTTTGCAATATAATAATCAACTGTAACGGACTTATAAAAGTACAACATTTGGCATACATACACTATATATGTGTTGGTAAAATCATTGAAGCAATATTATGTAATGTTTAATATCGATATTTCTAGGACATGATACTTATTTTCAGGTCCCGTTTCCCCCAGAATTTACGTTTTTAACAGCTATCCCATTGGAAGTCATTAAGAAGATGAAACTGGTATCAATATGAACTAAGAATAACTTCACAACAACTGTGTGCAATGGAAATGACCGCATCAAAGATGAGTTTAGTTTAAATTATCTATATAAACTTTAACGCGTGGGACTAGCGAGATAACAGCTGTATTATGACAACATACATGCAGAGACCAGCGGAGACCAGGAGTTTCCATTTACATTTTGTTTTTGTTATTTCTTCTTCTGACATATCTTTGTAGCTTTTATTATCATAATCATTATTATCATTATAATAATAATATTAATAATAATAATAATTATTATTATTATTATTAATTTTATTATTATTATTATTATTAAATACATTATTGTTTTTATCTATAAAGTGTTATGTTTGTATTATTATTATTATTATTATTATTATTATTATTATTAAATACATTATTGTTTTTATTTATAAAGTGTTATGTTTGTTCTTTTGATTGCATGGTTTCCCGTTTCGTCCAGCGTCACCGGTCCAACGCTCGTCCGTGAAGGGAAATCGAGGCACCGAAAGCGATAAGGAGGTTCGGAACAATGACAAAACAAGCAAATTCCATAGGGAATTTATGTCCCCCGCCTTATTTTTATTTGAGCTGTTAAAAATGGGTAAGTTAACCAGAGGACCATTGGTCCTGTATCACTTACCTAAGTATTGAAGCAGGAAACCAGTGATAAAAAATAATTTCAGGATTTTGAAAAAAAACATATGCATATCTTCAGACCATCCTTAAAGCACATGTAAAGTTGCAAAAGGAGCGGCTTAAAACTGTGGTAGGAGTTACGGGGACAAGGTACTTACTACCTATATGCTTCTGTAGTATTAGAACTCAAAAAATGTCTAAGTTAAAAATGCGGAAAAAGTAATAAAAAAAATATTTCAGGATTCTGAAAAAAAACACATGCATATTTTCAGGCCATCCGAAAAGCCTATATAAAGTTTCAAAAGGATCGGCCAAAAACTGTGGGAGGAGTTAAGGGGACAAGGTACCTACTCCCTATACACTTCTGTAATATTAGAACTAAAAAAATGTCTAAGTTAAAAATGCGGAAAAAGTGATAAAATATTATTTCAGGATTCTGAAAAATCCACATGCATATCTTCAGGCCATCCTAAAAGCCCATGTAAAGTTTCAAAAAGGATCGGCCAAAAACTGTGGGAGGAGTTAACGGGACAAGGTACCTACTCCCTATAGACTTCTGTAATATTAGAACTCAAAAAAATGTCTAAGTTCAATATGTGCAAAAAAGTAATAAAAAGTAATTTCAGGATTCTAAAAAAAACACATGCATATCTTCAGACCACCCTTAAAGCACATGTAAAGTTGCAAAAGGATCAGCTAAAAACTGTGGTAGGAGTTACGGGGACAAGGTACCTACTCCTTATACGCTTTGTAGCATTAGAACTCCAAAAATGTATAAGTTAAAAATGCGGAAAAAAGTGATAAAAGATTATTTCAGGATTCTGAAAAATCCACATGCATATCTTCAGGCCATCCTAAAAACCCTTGTAAAGTTTCAAAAGGATCGGCTAAAACCTGTGGGAGGAGTAAAGGGGACAAGGTACCTACCTAAGTTCAAAATGTGTAATAAGTAATAAAAAAATAATTTCAGGGTTCTGAAAAAAACACATGCATATCTTCAGACCATCCTTAAAGCACCTGTAAAGTTTCAAAAGGATCGGACAAAAACTGTGGGAGGAGTTAAGGGGACAAGATACCTACTAAAAATTCGGAACCACGCACCACGCGCCACGCACCACGGAAAGCCGAAAACAGTGTCCCTCTGTTTTTCTTCGAAAAGGCGGGGGACAATTAAATAACCGATATACGAACGAAGAGTACACGCCATTATAAGCCGCCTTGGAACAGTAAGCAGATAAAAAAAACTTATCCAGTGAACAGAAATATTACAATCAATCAAAACAAGATCAAGAACCGGTGTAACAGTTTATCTTGTCTGGGTTATTTTGTCCTCGGAGACAAGATACCGTAGCCACGTTATTTTGTGCCCCCGCTTATTTCCTTTATTTATTTGAGTCTTTTCTATTTGTTTGTTTTTTTTTTTTTTTTTTTTTTTTTTTTTTTTTTCAACTTTAGTACTCAATGTCCTTCACCTCCTGACATTGATATATAAATCATACCAGTTCCAGTATAACTTCTCATTTTGACTGTTGTCATCAGATGTTAACAAACTTCAGAGATTTGACTGCATGTCTATCTTAAGAAATAAAGGTACAAGTTTATACAATTATGTTGCCTGACAGGAAAAGATATGAAAAATTCCTGAGAAGGGGCATGGGCAGGGGTTTACTATATACTACAGCTGCCACATGTTGTCCCCATTGCCACCACACAGCATTTGGTTAGGTCGCAGCATTTTATAAGTTTAGGTTTAGTGCTATCCAGAGATGAGAATTTTTGGCCAATATGGGATACAAGTTTTTTATAACCGCCCCTTACACACACACACACACACACACACACACACACACACACAAACAGTTTGTGGGGTATACTGTTTTCACGCCGTCCGTCCACCTGTCCGTCGGCTTGTCCGTAACACTGGTTTTTCCTAAATATCTTGATTAATACAATTGGGAATCTTATCATATTTTGCATAAATGCATAAATGTGATAAATGCATAAATTTTGCATAAATGTTGATATTCATAAGATGTTGCTGCTACAGAAACAATAAGGGTCAAGGGATCAATACTGTTATAGTTATTCCCTTTGTAATCCTACAAAAGTTGTCCTCGACACTTTTGTTCATAACAACTTTTTTTTCCTGCATATCTTTAGTAATATCAGGGATTTAATCATAATTTGCATTATGTTGATATTCATGAGATGTTGCTGCTACAGAAAAATAAGGGTCAAGGGATCAATGCTATTATAGTTATTCTCCTTTGTAATTCTTTAAACATTTTGTCCGTATCACTTTGGGTTTTCCTGTATATCTTGATTAATCATATTAGGAATCTTATCATTTTTTGCATAAATGTTGATATTGATAAGATGTTTCTAGGCAAAAATCAGGGTCTAGGGATCAATACTAATATAGTAACTGTTTTTTCATGCATATCTTGATTAATAATATACTGAAAGGAAAAAGAAACGCAGGGTAAATTTTATTCCTAAATTTCATTCAAGTTTGAAAAAGTTTGTTGAATATTTTACTATGATTACAAAACGGTACATGTATGGAACAAAAGTTCCAAATTTCATTGGTTTGTGATCAACAAGTCTTGAGTTATTGAAGTTCATTGGTAGCTACCCCCCAAATCTTGAAATCAAAATCAAACTGAAAATCAATATCGGGTGTGCCCCCCTCTTGCTGCCGTTGCTGCCCTAATTCTCCTTTGGATAGAGTTAACCAAAGCATTGACAGTTCGCATCGGGATGTTATTCCATTCATCGATCAACGCATTCTTTAGTTGTGCGAGAGTTGCGGGGGGATTTCGGCGCTTCCTAACCCTTCTGTCCAGCTCATCCCACATGTGCTCTATTGGGGTCAAATATGGACTGTACGGTGGCCATCCTAGTGGTGCGATGTTATTGTTTGCCAGGAAATCCTGACAAACTCGGGCAACATGTGGTCGGGCATTGTCCTGCTGCAGAATCAGATTACGTTGTTGCACAAGCGGGACTGCAACAGGACGCAAGATCTCATCCCTATACCGTACTGCGGTCATATTGCCCGCAACAATAATCAACTGTGATTTTATCCCGTGAGCAATGCCTCCCCAGACCATAACGGAGCCACCCCCAAACCGATCCCGTTCGACAACACAGGCGTCGGCAAAGCGTTCTCCGCCATACGACGCAACCTACGTGCCTGGGTCAGAGGGAGACCAGCGTATGGACGACGAGCTCGAAGACCAATCTCACGCAATCGACTTCCAACAATCTTCGGAGAAATTTGTCGATTATGCGTACCTACTGTATTAAGGGCAGTTTCGGTAGCAGTGAGATGACGATTCCGCAAATGTGTCAGACGGATTGTCCTGTCTTGACGTCGCGACGTCACGCGTGGACGCCCAGACCGCGGTCGGTCTGCTAAATGCCCTGTCTCCCTTAAACGTCTAACAAGACGTTCAATTGTTGAGACGTTAACCCCAAAATGATTGGCAACTTGCTGTTGCCTCTGACCCTGCATCAGCAACGCAATTGCCCTACCCCTCTGAACATCAGTCAATCGTACCATGATTGAAAAAAAGTTCAAAGTAGCGTAACAATGAAACGAAAAATCGGTAAAAGAATCGAAGAGCGTTGTGTATCGTTGAAGTGTACCAAATGGTGTGAGGAAATCTTGTGCTGAAGGTTTAAACATGCTTGTTTTGCACGAAATTTTGGCTTTCCGTATTGTCCGTGCAATGCACTGTGTAGTGCACGGTTGAATGATTTCACACACTGGGTAGATAGCACATCGACCAAAGACTCGTATACCCGCGGTTCACATTCACAGGACAATCTGTAAAAGTGTATGGCTATAGTAAACACCGTAAAAAATGGTTAAAATAAGAAGGAAAAAACTCTACCCTGCGTTTCTTTTTCCTTTCAGTATATATTAGAAATCTTATCATATTTTGCATATTTTAGAGGGTCAAGGGGTCAATACAGTTGTATTTATTCCTCTTTGTAAGTCTTTAAAAGTTGTCCATAACACTTTTGTTTTCCTGTCTATCTTGCTTATTATTTTAGGAATCTTATCATATTTCGCATAAATGTTGAAATTGATAAAATGTTGTTGCTAAGGCAAAATCAGGTTCCAGAGATCAATATGTATATAGTAGTTATTCCCCTTTCTAGGTCTTGAAAACTTTATTTTTTCTTGCATATCTTGATTAATATTGTTAGGAATCTTATCATATTTTGCATAAATGTTAATATTTATGAGATGTTACTGCTACAGAATCAAGGGATCAATACTGTTTCAGTTATTTCCCTTTGTAATTCTTTAATGTCTGTAATGCTTTTGTTTTTCCTGTCTATCTTGCTTAATAATTTTAGGAATCTTGTAATATTTTGCTTGACTGATGATATTGATAAGATGCAAAAGCTGTGAAATTCGTTTTAATATTCTGAACAGAGCCGCTATTCTAATTGACCATTTAATACCTTGTGGCAGGTATCTAATAAGCAGCACTTTTTCATTGTCATTCATTATACTATATATGGGTAGGATAATAATGACAAGTATATTGAGATGGGATGGACAAGATACCATACCTGGTTTATCTTGTCCCCGCCGCTACAGCAATCACCCTGCATTTTGTTCGGTTAAGATATTGATGGCTATGATCAGCACGGGAGATACAGAATGTGAACTTTACTGAGAATATGTTTGCATAGGAATGTTGGGGGACAAAATACCGTAGTTGCTTTATCTTGTCTGATGTGGATCACATTTGCATTAGTGTCAGCTTCAGCTTTGGCATCAGCGTAGCATGTTTGAAGCTATACCTCTTGAACCTATCTGGTGGTTGGGCGAGGCAAAGGTGTCGTGTATCGTGCGAGTGTCCAATTGATATTGGCTTACAGTTGAGCAAGGCCTGCTGTTCTTGCAGCAGGTAAGGGTTGAGGAGAAATATAGTTATTTCTTCTGTTTCTACACCTCCATTCATTTCCTCTTTCTCCCCTGTCCTTCACTTTCATCTCCTCTACTATATCTTCTATAACTTCACAAAGAGAAAAATTGTGATCTTCCATATAACAATCACAAAGTAAAAATTTTCTTACTTGTTGAAAGAAGAAAACACTTGTAACAGAACAGAAAAATTGGCACAGACAAGCGAAAAAGTCGAAACAAGAGAGGGACAAGATACTGTAGCTACGCTTGTCATTAAAAACTTTAGAAACCATCTATTATTTATTGTTTTCTTACCATTCCAGTAAGACACTGTTTACCTTACCTACTCTTACTAAACTATCCCATGTTAGACAAAACATTTTGTATCTCATACATGTATGTAGCAAACCAAACTCTTGGTTTCTTAAGACTCCTTGCATCTATAATATCCTCTGCTTAAAGTTCTGAGGACCCTGTCGCTAGATTCACATCACTTGTGAGATCTAGAGACTAGTATTTGCAATCGTTGGCCCTGGTGAATGAATGTCTATTGATGTATCACCAGTAAAATATTCTGATTCTGATTCTGCTAAAATAAGCCATTTTAATAATGGTAGCACTTAGCCTGAACCTGCAAATATGGCAAGCCTCCAGACATATATGTAGAGTGAAGTTTGGGGGTAGTTTAATTTATAATAAGAAAGTATCTCGGAAGTTCATCTGATGGGCGCTGAAAAAAAACTTGGTGTGGACGAGTGGATTGTGCGACTGGTGCAGGGGATGTTTGCAAATGCGCAGAGCCGTGTCCGTGTTAGTGAGAGGTACAGTGAAGAGTTTGAAGTAAAGGTTGGTGTTCACCAAGGCTCAGTACTCAGCCCGCTGCTCTTCATCATTGTGCTTGAAGCCTTCACGATAGTTCCGCTCTGGGGTTCCCAGGGAGGAACTCTATGCCGATGACCTTGTTATTATCACTGAATCGCTCAAGGAATGTGTCAGGAGGCTCTGGACTTGGAAAGAAGCAATGGAGAAGAAAGGACTGAAAGTAAATGCAGGAAAGACTAAGATGATGATCTGCGGTACGGGCCTGGACCTCCTGCAGAGTTCAGGGGAGTTTCTATGCGCCGTCTGTCGCACTGAAATGGGTAGCAACAGCATCATCTGCAACGGCTGCAAGCACTGAGTGCACAAGAAATGCAGTGGGCTCAAGCGCTTGACAAAGACCCTGACTACAGATGTACACGGTGCCAAGAAAATGCACGCCCGTTGGACGGCAGATCACAGAAGTAAGTCCAGGTCGGACTGACAAACTGAAGGTGGTAGCTTTCTTTTGCTACCTAGGAGACATGCTCACAGCAGCAGGTGGCTGTGAACTTTCAACCACAACACGTGTGAAAAACACCTGGAAGAAGTTCAAGGATCTGCTACCAGTTCTCTCTTCACGCCACCTCTCTTTCAAGACACGTGGCCGTGTGTACAGCTCTTGTGTATCTTGAGATATTGAATACAAAAGATAGAATATAAAATTAAAACAAAAAATATACAATAGAAATAAACAGATATTGAATGCAAATAATAGATTATAGAATTAAAACAAAACAATATACAATAGAAATGTTAAGAGATTGAATACAATTACACAAATATATAATACAAATAAAAGAAGATCGAATAGAAATATAAAAATATTGAATAATGCAACGTTTGACATGGCATAATCTCGCGTTGCTTATATCGGTTTTCTTTTACTCTGTTTGGTTTGTGGAAACGTCGTCATTTTGCTTCATTACAGTGCTATGAAATATATTTGTATGTTATTTATCGGCGTATGTCAACTGAATGTTTTCGAAAACCCTTTATGGAGCTAACATTTTGCGTAATATATGCAGCAAATTGCGTACTATAATTATAGTATTTTGAATTGGAAGCCAAAATCCGTTTTACTTTAACCCTCAACAGCTTAGGTAAACTCGGTTTTAACGTTATCTGAAATTCGTTTTACTTGAATCTCACCCTCAACAGCTTAGGTAAACTCGGTTTTAACGTTATCTGAAATCCGTTTTGACTTGAATCTCACCCTCAACAGCTTGGGTAAACTCGGTGTTAACGTTATCTGAAATCCGTTTTTCTTGAATCTTACCCTCAACAGCTTAGGTAAACTCGGTGTTAACGTTAGCTGAAATCCATTTTACTTGAATCTCACCCTCAACAGCTTAGGTAAACTCGGTGTAAACGTTAATTCACATATCAACTGGTCATACAAAACATTTGTCCGATATCTTGGAAAGGGTCTTTGCACAATTCTGAGCAAGAAAATTATTGTTAGGTTAACCAATCGCGCTCGACATTACTTTAATGGGTTGACTGGGCAGTAAAACTTTAATCAATCAAGGTACCTTTTATGAGGTGCTAGGCGTAAATGGTTTAATTCGGATGCGGTTACAAATTGCAAGTTTCAAATTAGGAGTAAACCTATGTACGCTTAAATTTGGTACACACAGGCCTTGGAAATTTTGTATACCCAGACCAGACACTGCAGAACGCGGCATCGGCGCCTGATTGGGGTCTATACCGCTTGCTATCTATCAAGAATGTATATGGTAAAGAATTAAAGTGCATTGATACTGAGGGTAATTTGGGTAAGTTTTCGATCGGCTTAGGGTGTCGTAACGCATCAGTGGGTCATAACGGGCACATAAAATGCCGAAAGAACCACGATATGATACTAAAAATGAGCCGCAACGTACCTTTTCGCCGCATACTTGCAGTCTAATCAGTGTCTTCGATGCATCTTTGATTATCCAAAGATTGTAATCACACTTCTTGCACAAGCTGATCTGAATTTTCATCGAAGATACGTTTTTTTTTGGTTTTTTTTGTCTTTGTGACGCATAGATGTTACCCAGGAAAGACCAGTAACATAGCCTTTCTGGGGCACCGAGAGGAGAAGACATGAGAAACAAACAATGACAAAACAAAGAACACACAAAAGAACGAAAATCAGATATTTGGTTTTATCAAGTCTCTTCATATACAGCAGTGTAGTTTGCGAGGCTGTATACGCATCTTAGCACCGGCTTAAGCGATATTTTCAAAGCAATTTGATTGAGTTCAACGATCCCAAATGAAATACAAATATAATGAGAAGTAAAAATAAGTATACGAGTATTTTTTTTATTTGTCACCGGATTTTTACATATGTACATAAATCGTTGATATCATAGTTAAAAACAACCATTTACGCATAATTTGCAACAATTTTCAGGAAGTTCTATCAAAGAGCAAGGGAATGACATTTACGGAAACGAATAAGGGGTCTAAATCAACATTTGCGTATGAGTAGCTTCCATTTAAAAGTGCATTTTGGACAAAGAAACTTACATTTATGCATTTGCATTGCATCCATTCGATAGAAGGATAAAAATGCTGTAAGGACATGTTTCAACTTTAAATCCATAACAGAGTACACTGTCAAATTTCTATACCAAGGACTTGACGTTTTTGACATTTTCGTTCCCCTTCTTGCGGAATGCACTGAATTTCAAGGGACATTAATTGACATTGTTCTATTAATAAACGGTTTTAGGAGATTTCATCTGTATGTGGTACAAGGAGGCTAAGCCAAGCAACACTTTTTCGAAAAATTCAAGTAAAAACGACCAACGCCACTTCAGATATACATTACGAAAACACGCCTATTCAAATGTATTGAAAATTTCACCACCAAAAACTGAAAGTTTTCAGATAAAAACAAATCTGATATTTTTCATATTTCTTTTCAAAACATAGATTGTGGGTACTCGTTAGAATCACCTCGGTGAGGCGGTTCTAACGTACCCACAATCTATGTTTTTGAGCAGAAATAATAAAATAGTATATACCCTGTAAATCCCAGTTTTACTACATAAAAGTGGGCTTTAAGGGGTTAGAATTACATAGGTATGTTTTCGTGATGGACTCTTTTAATTCCCTAAATCAAAGGGAGATAATTTGAGACGGGAAGAAATGCAAATTCAGCTTGACGTCATTTGATGGGAATTTCGAATTAAATAATGTTGTGGTTGTACTCACAGACATTTGTGCAAGACATTTATGAAAAGTGAAATGACATTTTGTTTTATACAAAGCGAGTTATGACTTGGAATGCTGTTTTTCATTTAAGGGCTCATAACTCCATCATTTATGACTGCAAAAGAATTACCTTTGTGATTTTCGAAGACAAACGTTTGACAAAAATAACCATGAAATTTTTTTAACGAAAAAAAAATACAACACGAGCAGGTACTCAAAACCCGAAATTATATACTTTTTATTGCCTTTGAGTATATAGTCTTCAGTATGGTGAAGTGAGACATTTCAGCTTCAATGAAGTGAAATAAGAACAGCGCAATTGCAATAACCAACAAAATAACCATTACAAAAGTACTGCCTTGGATCGGTCAGCAGAAACTTCTTCGTTGGTGGGTTCGATTGCTTTTTTTTAAAACGATTGCAAAAATATAATGAAAATACCCATGAAATGCCACAATCTCGAAGCACAACCAGCTGGAAGCAATAAAAGAAGACGAGATGAACAAATAAGGACAACACAAACTCCACATATGAAACCACAGATGCACAAACAAAGAAGAACTGTAACAGAAGAACCGTCTTGGAACGGTCAGTAGAAAAATTACTGGCGGGATGGGTGTGCTTAAACAAGTTTTATTCGCGTAAAACGCACCCTTAATTCTGATGCAGTTTCAAATTACAAATATATGTTCGATCCGCACAGGGGTTGCTCTACTTCATCAATGAAAGCAAGGTTGGGCGGTGAATTCCATCCCCGATATTTACCAGTGGTATTTACGGGTATATATTGGTCTGGAAAATACACCTTAAGTGGCAAATACTGGTCAGTTGAACTTTCTCACCTTAACATAACTACCGAAACCAAGTTGACTTAAGCTAATATATAATCAAAATAAATAACTTAAAGATGTTTTAGCTAATTCTTATATAACATAATTTAAGCCAAAAAGTGAATTAATGGCTAAAATTTTGATTTTAAAAAAGTATATAGTAACTTGCATTTAAAAAAAAGAACCAAAAAAGAACAACCTTTTTTTATTATTTGAACTAAACTAAAATAGCATAAAAATACAGGTGAGAATTCACCTGTGCAAATGGCCTTTGACACCTGATAGCAAGACCATATAGTCTGAAGTCTAAAAATAAGTGTCAAAGAAAGTGTTTATTCAAGGTGGCACAAGATAGCATGGGGCAAGGATAGATATGATAAAATGTCATAAATGATTTCCTGTTTTACATAAATAAAAATTAAATAAATAAATTGATACTAGTGTTAAACTTAAGTATAAATATTAAGTCAATTGACCTGTACAATTCAAATTACCCCTATGATGTTGACTGTAGGTTACATGAATTGTTTAAATTCGAGGATGGTCAATTCAGCTGACTATTATTTCCCAGTATTTTCCAGTATTTGCTGGTATTCACATGTATCTAATAGTTTATTAAATTTAAGCTATTAGATAAGTTGATACTTGTGTTGAACTAGTATAACTGAAATTATCTCTGCGAATGGAGAATATAGGATATTGTATAAATTCTAGGGTGGTCAATTCAGTCGATCTGTATTTGCCAGTATTTTCCAGTATTTGCTGTTATTTACCTGTAAATACCGCTTGCGTGGAAAATACTAATATTTGCAGGCATTTTGCCAACATTAATTGAAAGACATATAATCAAAAACATTTTGATGAAACAAAGCAAAGGGCTCAATGGCGATCTGAAGCCAGAACACAAGAAAACCACAAACAGGACCACGATGAGCCTAACCACAAACACTGACAATCAGACACTGACCATCTGAAACAGGTGGAGGAGGGAGTCGTCATTAAATCTGAGGACCTACCTACCTACGAGCAATTAAAGAACGAAGTAAATTTATCAACCATAATTTGGTTAATAAACATGCATGCAGTTTTACCGCGGGGCTTTAAAGCAATTTTACAGCTAGCTAACTTCACCCTGGGTCCCGATGCTACTCTTAATACAGAAACGCATAAAAATTCGGTTCGCATAAAGGCTCCCAACTCAGTCAATGCATCAAAGCGAAAACACAAAAATCAAATTAATCACTATAATATACAAAGACAAGTACTCATGGCTAATTCTACTGTATGCCAGAGTAAATGAAAACCAATAGTTGAACCACGGCGGACCAAGCCAAAGACATATCGTCAAGCCCCAACCCACTGGTTAAAGTTTTACGAAGAGGCCGTCATTGGGTCTGAGGCCCGAACCGCCGTCGTGCAATTAAAGAGTGAAGCATAGCCATCATCAATGATTGGGTTGACAACTAGGCATGCAGTCTGCCGCATAATATCCAGGCTATAGCCAATTCTTTTATAACGGTTAATAAGTTTTCTGAATTGCTCCGAAAAGTAACACTGTATTCCGCGAGGCTGCATTAGCCCCCCTCCCCCCCCCCCCCCCCACCCCACCTCAGTATTCAATTTTCAAAATAACCAGAAAGGGCTCAATGATCCCAAATGAAATAAAATATAATCTACACTATGATGATGTACAGGGAGACTTTTTAAGGCCGCAACACGGCACAACACCAGCTACAGTAGAGTAAAATAAAACTCAAAAAGATTTCCTTTGGAAACAAAGAACCCGCCCCTAATCCGGTGCAGCTCAAAATTACAAATTACGAACATCAAACACTACGAGTGTGCATGTGTGAGCATGTAAATATACTTGGTGCGTTAACCTATACGTAACTGTATCTACGTCTCTGTGTATTTTAAACACATATATTATCTCATTGTTTAAAGCCATTGTTCTAATTGAATTTTCATTGAATGTATGATGGATAATTAAAGTGGAGATAACACGAAAGGTCAGGGTCATGGAAAACAACCACCTTCCTACCTCAAGAAAACGAACAATTGTTCGCCGACATGAAACGACAAACTATACACCACTTCATCCAGATCAGACCAAACAAACGAAAAGAAACTTCAAAAGATATACCATGCTGAAACATTTAACAGAAACAACTGTTGTGGTGGTCATAAACAAAGGCTGCGCTCAGTAAAGCAGAACACTTCCAATGGTTGGCGGATGCTCGTTATCTTTCCTTTCAATTGCAATAGTTTTCGACGGATAGTAAAAAGACCTTGCGAATATGTGGCTGTGTATATTTGTTCATAATAAAATACGTTTTACTACACCGTTTTTAGTTTTCAATCCTTTATAAAATTGATACACTGATGCGATGTATTCATTCTAACCATCAACAATATAAATGAAGAACTCAGGAAATGCTACAATCACGAATTAAAGTCCCCCAAATCTCAAGACTCGACGACCGACAAGTGTCGTTCAATCAATTTCAATCGTGTATTGTTCTAAATCAAACATCATGACTATCATATAACTGACAACAAATAGAAATGCAAAAGCATGAAAAATAAGGGGCACTGATTTACACTTTCTGGGATTGAAACCGTCAAATAGCTTTTCCTCCCTTCTGAAAAGTTGTGTACACACAGTTCTCTAAATTGTTTTACCAATTCATTAAGGACTCCCGAAGATTCATTTAACATGCTTTATGTTTAATTGTTCCGTGAACGCTGTCATATTGTTAATCGTTTGTTGTGACACACCTGGATATGCTCGGTTGCAGATCACTTTAGGCTAATTGTTTAGGTAATGTCTTTAGATTTTCTCTTTCTTTTATAGGTTATCATATAAATGTTAACACAGTTTTACCATATTCTGAATGTATTCCAAGGGCAACCGTTTAGATTTTCAGTTTTATATAGAGTGAACTGTGTAATTATGTTAATAATCTGTCTCGAATTTTATTGTTTATTTGCAATAAAATATGTTTAATCTAATCGACTCTAAAAAATAGTTTGTTCCCTTTGGAGCAAACGCTTTACTTTAAGAATAGACCACCTTTCCGGAATGGACTTCCTGTGTAGCAATACAAAACAGGAAGTCACAAAAGTTGCTTCATGTTTCAATAATGAGGGATTATCTACCAAGTCTATCCAGTGTCCTTAAATTGAGAATAACTCCTATTCTTTATGGCCATATGGGACCAAGTATATCCCGTGTTCCTTAAACTCAGCACAACGACTGCTCGTTCAGGCGATACGGGACGGGTTCTACAATAACCATTCAAATGATGCAAAACAGTTTGTGGCAATCATTCGGACATCTCACACAACCCTAGTTTATTACAAAACAAAGGTAAGAGAAAAGTCCAGGGAGAGCCACAATCACAAACCGCAGCCTTTACAAGACACCAAGAGGAAGAGGAAACAGAAAAATCCAAACAAGAGCAAATCGAACAAACGTACGAAAAGCACTAAGATTAGCTCTCTCTTCTCCAAGCAAGGCAATCGCAATGCTAAAAGTACTGAAAAACACAAGAACAAACTAACACATGGTAAGACATAAAACAAATCGCCTCGTAGAATAAACCATAAAGCAACAAATAGTAAGACTAACACCGGGACCACCGCCTTAGAACGGCCAGTAGAATAAAAAAGGTAAGAAAAAAGTCCAGGGAGTGCGACAACCATAAAGCGCAGCTCTTCCCAGACACCCAGAGGAAGTGGAAACCACCGGGGGTTTAAAGCGCTTTGACAGCTAGCCAACTTCACCCTGGGTCCCGATGCTACTCTTAATACAGAAATACATCAAAATTCGATTCGCATAAAGGCTCCCGTCCGTCAGTGCATCAAAGAGAAAACATAAAAATCAAATTAATCACAAAGATAAACAAAGTCGAGTACCCATGGCTAATTCTACTGTACAGAATTCCTGCCAGAGTAAATAAAAACCAACAGTTGAACCACGGCGGGCCAAGCCAAAGACATATCGTCAAGCCCCAACCCACTGGTTAAAGTTTTACGAAGAGGCGTGTCGTGCAATTAAAGAATGAAGCATAGCCATCAACATCTCGCCCTTAATCAAGGTACAGCTCCAGCTAAACATTATTTTCGGTCCGCGAAACAATTATCTATAAAATTTTGGAAATATTATTCAAAATGAAAAATATAAAATTGAAAGCGTATTTACCTAAATATACGGAGGGACAGGTCTCAGCAAACACTCAAATCAGATGCTGCAGAGAGCAGTGTCAGATAGAGGTCCACACAGCTGACATTAATCCTTCAGATCATTCGGTAGTAAATAGGACTTGTTTAAGCCTAAACCCCTGTAGTTTTTCTACCGATCGTTTCAAGGCGGTTCCTCTGTTGTAGTTCTTCATTGTTTGTGCCTCTGTGTTTTCGTATTTGGCGTTTGTTTTGTCATTATGTTTTCCTCGTCTTTCCTTTTTTGGTGCATTGGAAGTGTTGTGTTTTGTGAATGTGGCTTTTCCTGGGTATCTACACGTATATTTATAATGAATGTAAGTACAAATATAGTAAGGAAATAAGGTTCCCAATACTTAGACGAAAGAAAGTAATTGATACTAAAACCTACAGCAAGATATTTTCTATAGGAACTGTAACAGGATTTTGCGTTCGAAAGTTGTTGTTTTGCATCAATAAAATGAGTTGGCAAGAATCCTATTACGAAGATTTTTATGTTAGGGGAAATAGCGATCTGTTTCCCTCAAGATAATGCACCAGACGACAGTATCAGGTCATAAAGACTTGTAAAACTGCCAATTAGAAGTGAAAAAGACGCAAGTTAGACATAAGCTAAATTACAAAGTAAATGCAATTGAGGACTTTCTAACTACAATATGTTGAAGAAATGCTAGCATATATTTAGGTTATATTTGGAAATAACGGTCTATTTGTTTTCCTTTTATTAGAAGCATGTTTGAAGTAATCGGGTATATTTTCTAGCCTTGAGTATTGACGGTGTATGTCCTGTATTAGTTCGAAAACGTAAACTACCCAACGTCAGAAAATGTACCTCCGGACATGTGCCCCCTCGAAGAATCCGATAAGCCATCGCATTCAGATTCTTTACTTCGCGCATTTTGGATAGCTAGGATGCTCCTCATGCGGACGACAAAGACTCTGATTAGACTGCTTAAACGCACTCACTAATTTGTTCTTCATTGGGAGACCGTGTCAGAAGGTACGTTTTCTCAGGTTGCGGCTCAACAAGTACTTGTATATAGATTTGTTTGTGTTATCTACTTGAAATTAACGACCAATTATTTCATTTTGGTCCCGACAGCTATTTACTGAATGGATTATATCAATTTCAGACTCTATTTAATCACTAAAATTGAATTTATGCTCTCTTTTTTTCTAAACTTAATCAACTTATATACCCATCAATTTGGAAGGTCAGTTGTTAATGAAAGTCAACGCTCGCATACATCTAGGTCTATATTAATCAAGTTACTGTATTTGGCATACAATATATGAACTGCGTGAATGCTCATGCTGGCTTTGAATTACTGTAAAAGGTAAAATCGAAAAGTCCAGGGAGTGCCACAATCACAAGATGCATCCAATCCTTTACACCAACAGGAAGAGGAAAGAAACACAAACAACATGCGCAAAACAAACAAACGGTTGAAATTCACATATACCAGCTCTATCTTCCCAAAGCAAGGTAATCGTAAGCGGCCACATTCAAATGTACACCTTTAAGTATACACAGAAAGCACTATCGTTGTCGACATGTCATGAAAAACCTACCAGGGACGCAAAATATGTGAAGATACACAGAAAATGCCACAATCACAAAGCACAACCTTCCCGAGCACCAAAAGAAGGGGAGATGAGGAAAAATAAGAACAACACAAACGCCATATATGAATCCACAAACGCACAAATAAAGCCGCAGAAGAACCGCCTTGGAATGGTCAGTAGAAAAGCTAATCGGGATATAAAGTTCACAAGTCTCGCATAGTAAAAATGTGCATTTGTACGGTCTGCATCAACCTATGCTATATATATATATATATATATATATATATATATATATATATATATATATATATATATATATATATATATATATATATGTGTGTGTGTGTGTGTGTGCGTGTGCGTGTTTGTGTGTGTGTGTGTGTGTGTGTGTGTGTGTGTGTGTGTGTGTGTGTGTGTGTGTGTAATGGGTATTCTGAGACAACTCATGCACTGTCCCGTCTGAGCAGTCAAAGTTCCGAGGACTGTCATTGGATAATTTAGATTTATGGTGAATGGACCTGGATCGTTTTTTCAAGACTTCCAAAAGAACTTAACTGGTGTCAATATTTAAGAAGTTCGGGCATGAACGAATATAGGTGACCGTATGTGGATGAATGTGTATAAAGAGGTTGATTTTGATATATTTCATCTCAAAATAAACAAGAACAATTTATCATTATATTTCATTCGGGTCTGTTACTCTGCACGTATTAGATCTCATGTAATTAAAGTTAGAACGTTCTGTGTATTCTTATTCCATTGAGGCTCCACATGGGAAAGAACGTTTTCAAGGCTCATTATGTACGCATTAATTTTGCAAAGAAATTGGCTTTTTGGATAGAAAATATATTAAGATATTGAAATCATAAATTTACATATTAATGTTTTTAATGTTGATACATCCCTATATAGGATACATCTTTTTTTGTTTTGTTTTGTTTTGTTTTACATATATATGATGGGTGGAGAGCAGGATTTCCAGATGTATAAATGTTGCTAATGAAGGATATGCCTGTATAATATTTATGGAATACTTATTCCGTTAATTCTTCAAAACTATTTTTCTTAACCTTAATTTTTCCCTTAATGTACCCCATAATTTTGCATGCGGCAAACAAAAACGTCGATACCATTTGCAAAAAAATTGGCTGACATTGAGATGGATTGTAACCCCTAGTCATTTTCAAAAGCCATCAGAAGCACAGTGTTTGTTAAGCCAGAATACTTTTGCGCTGTTAATGTAGTTGTTATTCACTAATTTAATGCTGCGCCAGGTTTGGTCTGACAGTCTCTTAATAAGCTTGTATCCACATACGGTCACCTATTTTCATTCTTTACCATTAATGGGAGACGTCATGACTTGGTAAGTCCCTACAGAGAATCTGTTTTAGACTTATATCTGATGTTTTCGCCACAATCAAACCATAAAAACCGGGCATTAATTCCCATGTTGTTCTAAATCTCTGTTCAGCCTGATAGACATGGTGGCAAAAGTATGTTTACCAAGTAATGCTTACTTGCCATGGACGCCTGATTACACCTCATTTATTTTTGGGTCCATGTCTATCTATCTGAACATTCCTAATTTTGCCATTGTGCATATCGACTTTTTGATTTTCCGAAATACGATTTTGGTATGCTGAGCTCAGACTCATTCTCTACTATTTAAATACTTTTGACAAAACCCCTCATGGACTAGAAGTCGTGGCATATCTGCAAATTTCAATGTATCAGTTTTCTTGTCGTGACATATGTCTCGGGGGATCAGAACCTAGATCGGCTTTAAAACTGAGTCAAAACTAAATCGCTAGGTCCAATAAAAGTAAAACCTTTCTATCAATCTAGTAAGCAACAGCAAGAATTTGGACCAAGTATTCAGTTTGACAAACACATTTCAATGTTTATCTTAAATTAACTTGTCTGACCTTTGAACTACTTTCATTTTGAGACGTCTGTTCATACGATAACTCATCATGGCATTATTCTAATTAATTTTTATATGGTTTCTACATTGAATGTGAAATTTAAGTTACATAGCCACCAGTTCAAATAAAGTTTAAGTCTTGTCTGGAGCCACGTATTTTCTTCTATTTTTATGAGAGTTCTTTTACATGCTTATTTATCTAAAAACTTTTTATCTGGAATAAGAAACTACAATAGCCATCAAACTGTAGCTAGGTTTTCCTAAGATTCGTGCTTACGGTCTAGGTTTTAAACCCATATAAACTAGCTTGAATCTTAAACTAAGATTCATCAAGACAGACATTCTGGGCAATTTACATTTTTTTTTATTCAGCGCTATTGGATTAGATGTCGCTTCTTATGTGTACACACGCTTTTTCTCTGTGATTTGACCTACCTTATAAGCTTTTGATTATATGTTTCCAAGAAACCTAGATTGTATTCAGATACCTGTTCCGATCAACATTTATAGAGTCTATATCAAAATTAAGGTCTCAAACTTGTTTACAAAATTTTTTCTAAGATTTAACCTAGCGACTTATTGCTTATTACTCTTTGACTCAGTTTTGAATTTTACCAAAATGTTTTAAACATTCTGAGCAAATTATGGAAGACCCTGTTAAAAATTATGGCCTGATACGGTGTACACAGGGTTTTCTAAGATTTGATCTAGTTACCTAGTTTTTTACCCCGTGTGACCTAATTTCAACTTAACCTAAATTTTATTAGGCAAACAATCTGAACAGGTCAATAGGATGATCAATAGTCAATGTTTAGGTATTTAATGTGTACACAAGTTTTCTCTAAACACTTGACCTAGTAGCCTATGTTTGATTTCATTAGACTTAATTTCCAACTTGGCCTAGATGTTATTGAGGTGAATATTTTGGGCAAGGTTTATGAAGATCTGATAAAATCTGCAGTCTCTGTCACGCACAAAATTAGAATATTGACCACGGGTGATGGACACAAATGATCCTAACAGCCCACTTTAAGACCTTTGTTCAGGTAAGCTAAAATGGTGGCTACCCAGAGAGACAGCATTTGTTTTCCTTTAATAGTAGCTGTAGGAGAAAGGCATACAGCTATTCTCGTTTAAGGTGTATGCATACTGCTTAAGAAAGGAAAGACGGGTTATTTTATGGTATGACTCTTTCAGACTACCCGTTTAAAGGCATGACCGACCATCCGTGGTGAGTAGAATTGCTTGGGTAAACGAGAACGCTAGCAGAAGCTCTGTGTCTTTAACTTTTTCGTTCTAATTGATTGTTTTAGATAATGTATAACAACCATGTAAAACTAGAATATTTTATGGATATAAGACTATATCATCATAAGAAACAAATTTCTAAACGATAAAATACATTCTATATTGTTGGCAGCATACAGGCAATAATTTCTCTCCATTCGCTGCAATCAAATAGTGTAGATGCCGAGAGTTGCGGTCTACTTTAAGATTTCCGCAGTGAGGATAGAGCCCTGAAGTGAGGGCAGAAGCTTTCTAAACTGGGGTGTTTGACAGGATTGAGCTCAATCGTGAGGGCAAAAGCATCCTAAACTGTGGTATTTTGCAGCGAGGATAGAGCCAAGAAGTTAGGGCTGAAGCATTCTGAACTGCAGTTGCATTACTAGACCGGCGTAGTCGGACAGCAGTGATGTTGTAACTAAACACGTCCGACAATGACTTTGGGAGAAAAATGCCTAGTCAGTGAATAAAGTCTAATCTAATCATCGCTGTAGTAAGAAGAGCAAAATTAAAATGAGAAATATGATGGAGGCGGCAAAGGAGTCGGCCAGGGTGGTGGCGGTTAACGAATTAAGAAGCGTCTGTGGGCGTTTACTGCAAACAATGGCTAAGCTTGCCATATCATGCATCTCATTAAATAAAACAAAGTGCAATTATTGGTTGAAAACAAAAACAAACATGCAAAACATATGCGGTCCACTTTTTCTGCAGTGACGATGGAGCCCAGAAGTGAGAGCAGAAGCATCCCGAGCCTGGTGTCTGGCAGTTAAAATAGAGCCCAGAAGTAAGGGTAGAAGCATCCTGACCTGAGGTATTTTGCAGCGATGATAGAACCCAAGAATGCGAGAATGATTTGGGGGAAAAGTCTCCAAAAGGAGCCTGATTTATTGAAATTTAGTAATCAGAACTTCTGTTATTGCCGAACTCAGAAACAGTAGCAATGTCATAGAATGAGAAAATTAACTAGGCGATTTGTCCCCAAAATCAATAAGGGTAAAGCTTGCATAGTTAATGTACACGTTCTAGCCAAAGGACGTAATCAAAATGCACTGACATTTATCAGCGCTGCGTAATTATCTCTCTTTAGCAGAGCTTCAAATTGTCTATTTTCGGTACCACCGCATAATTCTTATCATAGTCTCGTTGACGTTAATATTACACTTCCAAGCAAAGTGCAGTGATTGGTTGAAAACAAAAACAAATATACAGAACATATGCATATACATGTGAGGCACCCTAGGAATCAAATATATTATTTAAAAGTTCTGTCAAAACGATATGCATGCATAGCTTCTGTTATAATTACTTAAAATGAAGCAGCCAGTTTATTGTGAATGTACATCTACTGATACTGGTTTTACGTTCAGCTGCTGTTAATGTGTTAATGATGAGATAAAATAATGCCCTTATGTAACAAATGTCTAGGTCAGCCTGCTCATTCTGTACGGACCCTTCAACCCCCCGCTTACAAAATCACATCACGAAAACATACCTATATTTTTTATCCCCTCAAACCCCACTTTTATATAGTAAAACTGAGGTTTAGTAGATTTAGCCATGAGTACTCGTCTTTGTTTATTATAGTGATTAATTTGATTATTATGTTTTCGCTTCGATGCATTGACTGAGTTGGGAGCCTTTATGCGAACCGATTTTTTTTTTATGTATTTCTGTATTAAGAGTAGCATCGGGACCCAGGGTGAAGTTAGCTAGCTGGAAAAGTGCTTTAACCCCCCCCCCCCCCCCCCCGGTGGTTTGATCTACCGACCGTTCTAAAGCGGTGGTCCTGGTGTTAGTCTTACTCTTTGTTTCTTTGTGGTTTATTCTACGAGGCGATTTGTCGTATGTCTTTCCGTGTGTCATTTTGTGTTTTTCAGTTCTTTTAGTATTGCGATTATCTCGCTTGGGGTAGAGACAGCTAATCTTAGTGCTTTTCGTACGTTTGTTCGGTTTGTGCTTGTTTAGATTTGTTGGTTTCCTCTTCCTCTTGGGGTCTGGGAAGGGCTGCGGTTTGTGATTGTGGCACTCCCTGGACTTTTCTCTTACCTTTTTTTTTACAGGGGTATACATTATTTTCTTATTTCTGCTCAAAGACATAGATTGTGGGTACTCGTTAAAACCGCCTCGCCATCAGACTTTTTTAATCTGAAAATTTTCAGTTTTTGGGGATGAAATTTTCTATATATTTGAATAGGCTTGTTTTCGTAATGAATTGATACAGTAAAATATATCGGCGGACAAAGAAACTCCGACCGTATAAGGTATAAGGACCTTCTTTTTTGTGCACCAAAGGTCATGATATTTGTTTACTTGTCTAAACAAGCATTTCCATTATAGCTAATTCGGAAACAAAATGGTTATTATAAAGCTTCTGTGACTTCTGCGTCCACACCACTCCCAGTAAGTTCAAATAGATACGTATTTACACAGCACTAATGAGAGCTTTTGTGGTAGCTGCATACTCTGTCTGAGAAAATATGAAATATGACCAGCCATCCTCTGCCAGTTTGAAATAATGATGCCTGAACACTGCCAATTCAACATTCAGAAAACAGCGGTTAGAGGCCAGATAGGCTTATTAGAATATATAAACTTTTCATTTTCTGTGTGACTTAAGTCTTCTGTCAGTTATTTTCTGTGTATAGTTTTCTATCAGTTAAAATGAACGAAATATTCAGTACATACTTACTTTCATTACATTTCCTTTAAATACCGTTAAAAGCCTCGGAACAAAAAATAGTCCAATGCATTTTTCATGGACAATAGCATTTTTATTACAGATAAGGTCGCGTTTATGACTTATTTATTCCTAAGTTATCAAAGGTATCTAAGAAAAGCAACAATCACTGAACATTGTCTACCAATGACACGAACAGAAACAGCAAACAATCCTGTTTTCATCACATTTTACATATGGATAAAGTCAAAAAATGAAATATACATGATTGTGCGGATATCTGCTTATTTAAACATTTACGATCTCCTGTGTCTATGTTGCAGTATACGACAACTGGCAGATACAAACGTTTTAGCCCTGCGACACGAGCCGAGACAAATCAAAAACAAATCGACATCTTTTAAAAACATCGCAGTAAATAATAGAGACAAACGCGACCCCGAAGTTGCTAAGAAACAGATTACTGTCCCGAGTTTTAGCAACTATCCATTTAAAAACCCTTCATAAGGAAATAAAAATAAGTAAAAAATATATGTGTTTGGACAAATGAGTGTAGCCTAGTCCTATATGTCAACAATAAAGGTTCGGATCAAACCCCACATTCGTGCAGATCAGGACCTTTGCGGTTTGGTTTCAGAATCAGTTGACGCTGTAGAGTATAATGGAGCCAGCACACGAGAAAGGGGTACATTTTACATAAACGACCAGCAAAGGCATCAGTGCAGTCTCACCAACCACATTTTTTGCTATTCGCAGTCACCGTAATAAAGACCTTGAGTAAGCTGCAGGCAAAAACGTATGTCTGTAGCCAAAAAAGGGGGCTGCGCATGCGATTTGGAAAACCATAAGATCTCCTTTTTCGTGTGCCGGCTCGGTGATATTTATAAAAGGCCGTCAGCAGATTATGTAGCTTTCTTTGATTGCTGCAATTCTCCTTTGTTTATGCGTCGTTGGTTTCATATGTGGCGTTTCTTTAATGATTATTTGGTCTCTCTCATTCTTCTGGTGCCTCGGGAGTGCTGTGCTTCGTAATTGTGACATTTCCTGGGTATTTTTCACGTATATATTTGCTCGATGATATGGTTCTTATCTGTCAGAATGTACCACAAAGACGTATTTTACATGGGACTATTCAATTAAGAATACACATTACCAAGTTACAAATCCAGTGGCCTTTCAGTGGTGTTTTTTCGGGTCCTCCGTGGTTCAACTAGTATTTCCTTTTATCTGACTGCCAATGTCTGAGGTGTGCGTTATGAGCCCAATCCCTTGTTTCATCATAATTATTTAATTTAAAATAGATGAGATAACGTTTATTCTGTTTTTTAACAATTTTAGCAATGATACAGTTTTAAAGAGAGGAAAGCATTATATATGTGAAGATATAAAGGAAATGCTACTATCATGAAGCACCGCCCTCCCGAGGCAACTATTTTTATAGATATCAAACATGACTGGGCTAAAACCTAAGTATGGAGTCTATCGCATAACATCCGTGTTATACCATAATCTTTTATAATCTTAAGGGTAAATCTTTTTTTTTTTTATTTGTTCAAAAAATGGATTTTTTTTTTTTTTTTTTTTTTTTTTTTTTTTTTTTTTTTGATTTTCCCAGAATTTTCTTAAATTTATAAACTAGGTCACCATACAACCTTGATTCCGATATTCCTTGTTGCAGAAGTGTTTTGCAATTAGCTTTATATGTATTTGTCAATTCGGAGTGTCTACGATATAACAGTGCAAAAAGCTTTGCTGAGTTTATTATACTGATAACCTTGTATAAGGAGAAGCTGTCAGGACTGTATACCAAATGTTTTCATTTACCTGAGAAGATACTTTTGCAAAACGAATTAGATAAGATATGTATAATCTATAGAACATTGATCGAGACATATCATCACATATAAGCAAAACATTAACAATATAAAATCAAACGCATAACATTGGTCGTATTTTTAAGAAATTATCCGATTTGGCTAACTCCATCCTTCGCCTCCCTTAATATGAACGAGGGTAGAGTATCCTGTCCTGTACACATTGTGATTCACTTATCCGTTGCCTTGAAAAGCGGTGTGCCATGATCATGGCCTTTGATAAATATCTAATTTATTACTGACGTTCCAAGGCGGTACTCTCATTGTGGTATTTTTGTTAAATGTTCTGTAGTGTTTCACAAATACGTGTTTGTGTCGGTTTTTTTGTGTGTGTGTGTGTGTTTTGTTGTTTTTGTTTTTGTTTTTTTTTTGTATGTGTGTTTTTTTTTTTTTTTTTTTTTTTTTATTTTTTTTTTTTTTTTTTTTTTGTTTTTTTTTGTTTTATTTTTTTTTTTTTTTTTTTTTTTGTTTGTTTTATCATATATCAAGTTGAATTTGGATAACAGAGTTGCCATCTTTTTGGGAAAGGGCTGCCACATCTGCTTGCCATCTATTCATTTTCGGGTTCATTCGGCTCATTGTAGTACACTTGAAATTGGAGTTCTGCTCGTGTGTACGCTAGAGGTTGTCATTACTGCTTATGAAGATAAAACCGAGACTCCCATTTTCTAATCTGTTGTGTGTTTTTTGTTTCCAAAGGCAATCTTTTTGACGTTTATTTTAAATGCATTTGTCTGTCTTTTCCTTTAATATTGCGAACTTGGTGTGGATGTGATTGTATCAGTTCCTGAGTTCATTTATTTACTTATTAGTTTAATTGTATGGTTTCCTGCATCAAGATGATTGGTGCAGTTATATGTCAATGTATTTCAGAGTTGATGATATCAAACAGACGTTGGTATATATTTTGAATTAACTCGGTATTACCAAACAGACATTGTTATTAGTTAGAAATTACAAACCAGTGGGCACTTGTTTGACATTAAACAAGCGAAACGTCATATTCGCCTGGAATTGAAACATTAGATATTTTATTACATAGAGAATTTTACATTCGTGGTAATTTCTCATGAAATTTATGACACAGGCCTTTTTACTTAACCACAAAACACTGGACGTTTCAAAGGGTCTGTTCATAATAGAAATTACACACACAAGATTGCCATTTGGTGCACACATAGCTGGTGATAAGTTTTGATACTTAACAAATAAAAATGAATACCATTAATACGGTAGATTATTAAAGGTAATTTATAATGTAAATCTACTGTAAAAGTGTATACTTGTATAAAGTATACAAATAAATAAATGTATATATATGAAGTTCGAAAACTATATGCTTCTGTGATTGTTTATGTATAAAATATGTAACCTTAATCATATAAAATGTACAAAACTGTGAAATGAATATCAAAAATAAAAGGTCTAAAACACTAATAAAGAAAACCAGAAGGGTTTATAACATCCAAATGCGGGTGTGACATCTGTCACCTGTGACACATACAGACCTTTAAACCAACAAGGATTTGTTTTATACCAGTTGTTTTTAATTAGATTTTATGATGATCTGTACTGCTTGTCATCAGGTGTGCCTGCTTCAGTGAATTAGCTCATAATCGTCTTACTTCTTCATACATTGGACAAAAAGCTATGGATCAATTCATTAAGTTCCGACTGATAGAGAAAAAAAAAGGTAAGAGAAAAGTCCAAGGAGTGCCACAATCACAAACCGCAGCCCTTCCCAGACCCCAAGAGGAAGAGGAATCCGACAAATCCAAACAAGCACAAATCGAACGAACGTACGAAAAGCACTAAGATTAGCTCTCTCTTCCCAAAGCGAGGTAATCGCAATACTAAAAGGACTAAAAAACACAAGAACAAAATGACACATGGAAAGACATACAACAAATCGCCTCGTAGAATAAACCACAAAGCAACAAAGAGTAAGACTAACACCGGGACCACCGCCTTAGAACAGTCAGTAGAGTAAACCAACGGGGGGTTTAAAGCACTTTTACAGCTAGCTAACTTCACCCTGGGTCCCGATGCTACTCTTAATACAGAAACACATAAAAATTCGGTTCGCATAAAAGCTCCCAACTCAGTCAATGCATCAAAGCGAAAACACAAAAATCAAATTAATCACTATAATAAACAAAGAAGTCTGTCCCTTGAATCGTCATATCAAATTAAACAAATTTAAAATATTTGCCATGGCCAAGGTCACGAAGAAGGTGATGTCTCTCAAAACAAAAGCATGAAGATAAATAAGAGCAGGGTGCAATACTTTCGGACAGCTTGTCCTTCTTTCAGTACAGCATGATATCGACCTAAGGTTGACTCTTTGTTTTCCGATTGGACCTGTGCCATGGGCACTGGCTACTTTCGATGACATCCAGTGATGACTGATAAGCCTTAGTTGCTCCATTATTTTGAATCTTCAGTTGAGCCAACATTAGAACGTCCCCAGGATCATGTCGTTTTTGTGTTTGATGGTAACGCAGTTTTGTAAAGCCTTACAAACATTCCAAACGTTTCTATCAACTGCCAAAGGTAGGCCGTGTCGACTTTGTTACTGACACATACTGACCTTGCCGTAAAAACTCAAAGGTCGTCCTAGGATCATTATCTGTATAAAAATGATAGACCTTGTGTCCTCGATGTTATATACAAAGATTCAGCCTCAGCGCTTTCTTGGTTCTGGAGAAGAAGTTTTTTAAGTGTTTATTACCATATATGGGCATGTCGGCCATATTGTCAAATGTTGTAGACCCATTTCAATTTATTGTTGATATCCCTTCGACAGACGGCCCCATATGAAACCTGGTGAAAATTGATCAAGCGGTTTCAGAGAATAAATTAACAGATTACACTATTTTATACTTGTATCAGCCCAGGGACAAGGACTGATAACCCCTTGGGTACAAAAGTTTAATTGCAATTATAAAGATTAACTAGTTAAATCATACATTGTAAATTCAGCCGTTAGTCTTAAAACATTTTGAGAAAAGGAGTTTTCAACATTTTCCTCATACAAAAGTATGTGAACGCAAATGTGACCGTGCTGTCATTATAGGATCATCATTTGACCAAATTTTGTTGGCCTTGAGTCACTGGTGCTATATATCAAGAGTCAGCCTCAAAGCTTTCTTGGTTCTGGAGAAGAAGAGTCATAAGTGGCAAGTAAATTGAAATTTCATACTTGTCTTCAGAGCATTGGGACAAGTTGGAGAAGTCGAGCATGGTATACTCACAGCCGAGACTAAAAAGAGTTACATCAAGTTCTTTACAAATTTACAAAACAACAAGATGATATTTTTAGCTTAAAACAATCATTCCAAGTGCAACCTTGTAGTTGCATGATGAATGAAGCCTGTCACAATTCATGTCTTAACCATATCTCAGAAACTACCCAAGAGACTGGCATCAAGCTTTGCACAAATGAGCTGCCTTATAGGTTGTGTAATTTAGAACAGATAAGACAAGGTCACATTTAATAGGTGTAAAACTCCTTTAAATGCGTAAGCAAAGTAGGCCACAAAAAATCTGCGGAACGCACATAAATGTAAGGGGCATTAAATGAACCACTGCGCACAAAAAGGCAATCGGGCTATCTGTGTCAAAAGTGTAGATCACTGCCTTAACTGACATACCGCCTGTCTCAGTCTCCTCATGAAACGTGCACCAAGGTTTACAGAAAAGCAATGTCTACGGTAGAATTAATAAACCTGAGTCTCCGATATTTTTTCTTTTGTGTCTAATTTGTTTCCAAAGCCAACCTTTTAGATTTTTTTAATTGACAGTGACTTACAATTTATACAGTTTAAATGGCACGATGATCTGTCTGGTCTCAGACTTAATGGCAACTCGCCTTCAAAAATAAGTGAGTCTTAATTGTTGTTTCAATTTTGATACATTGAACAACAAAACATGTCTTTTGCGGCGAACCACTAATGAGTGCAGGACCTTCTATGCTGACAGACACATCTTCTTACATGTGCGCACAAAGAATATACTCAAATAAGCCTTCGCATCTGCGCAATCTTATGAGTCTTCGTTGCCCACCTGAAGAAACATTGCATGCTCGGCTGCCAAGAATGCGTCCCGCGAAGAGTGATCAAACTGCGCAAATGTGCAAATGTGAATCTTCGCTGGGCGCACATGTCCAAAGGTACGTTTTCTGATGTTGCGCTTCAATTGTACCCAAACAGTTTTGCTTTTGACGAGTCAAAGGCGGCATATCTGTTGCAATTTCTCTTCGTGCTGCTTTGTGATACCATGTCATTTTAGGTCATTCAACCCTTATCTAGTGCCTTGGGAGGGCTGTGTTCCGTGGACATGGCCTTTACATATTAATCCTGGAAAACTTCCCCAGAATAAGTAACAAAGGTTGATTATTAGTACACATGTTTTACGGGAATGTATACCTTTTCAGGGGCGGTAAGTGTATTAAAATGGTATATACTATTCCCATTTTTCTCCTAATCTGCGCTACTCATATCTATAACAAATGTACATTGTCCCAATGATGTTCGAGCTATTGAGTTTTGACTGTATTTAGATTGGATTTTTTTCCAGACGGGGCTTGTTGTACTGAAAGCAAACAGGAAGTCACAAAAGCTGCCTCACAAGAACATTTTTGTGAAAAACCTACTATGTGTAACAAGTCCACTTTAACTTCCTCAACAGGGTGCTGATTCGACTGCAAATCATTTTCACTATATGATTTATCTGTTTTCACATTGTTGGTTTGGGTTTTAGACTTTAGCTCAATTTTTACCTCCTGTCCTTCATAACCACGTAAGGGCTGTATTCCGTGACTGTAACTTTCCCTGGATATCTCCTTGGGAGGGTGTGGTCCGTGAATATGACCTTTCCTGAGTATCTCTATTTGTATCTTTGTTTTGAACCCACCTTTAATATACGAAGGGTATTCCAAAAGATTTGCCTTTTCCGACAGGGAACGTTCTAAATATGTAATCACATTTTTGTTTTACTTCATGCCCCAAAAGCAGTCCCCATGACTAGAAAAGCATAATTTCAGTCGATGAATCCATTTCATATGCGTCACCGTACGCTAATTTTTGTATACTTGCAAGGTACTGCTAAACAGCAGATCCAAGCGCTTGTCGACTAATATCTCCGTCCAGGAAGAAGGTTTTAAAAAAGGAAGAAGTCGCAAGGAGGGTGTCGTAAAACTATTACCTTCTCTTTTGCAAAATATGTTGTAACAATGACAGACGTATTGGCTAAAATTTGGCGTTATCATCTAGAAGTCGGACATGTTTGAAACTGGGCGCCATTTCTGATAGTATTTTTTTTTTTTGTTTTTTTTTTCAATTTTTTCTATACCATATCTTTGTAGTATTATCCAGTAACGCTTTTGCCCTTTTTCACTGGCACCTGTATTGCAACGTCTTCACCAGAGAAGAAGATTGTATACAAAACTGTCTTTGTACTTAACGTGCGTTTAACAATTACTGGCCTTTTGCTGTTTGTGGTGGCCCACATTTTATTGCTAACCTTCCTAAAAGGTTCAAAATAATGAACCCAAGTTCCATCGCCAGTGACTACATCAATTTTGCATATTTCTTTATTTTGGAAATACTTTGAGCAATCGTTTGGCTATTTAACATTCTGCTTCTTTTGACTGTCAATCAAGAAATGAGGCACCCACGTGGAAGAAATCTTCCTAACATTCAAGATATTCTTTGGAATGTAATAAACCTCTTGATAGTGAGATGCCAACCATTCGTTCTGTATCACGTACTATACACCTAGTATCTCTTTCAACAAATTATTTTATTTTTGATACAATTTATATCACAAAATGCAGACTTTAGCCTTCTAAATTTGGGAACATTTTAGATCGATACTAACCAAGAATCCAATTTCTTTCTCCTTCTACGAATCGTGTCATAAGACATGTTATTAGATCCGCAAACAACAGAAATTTCAACAAATATCTGTTACAAAGAACAACCTATCCTAGAGCAAGCTTTTATGTAGGGCCGTATTTTCTCTTTATTGGCAACACTTTTACCAACCATTTGTATTACAGAAGTCAACGAATGCTTGTATTCAAATGGCAAATTATCTATCTTTCAATTAGATTTATGGCCACATGTACACATCATTGTGTAGGTTTTAAATAGCGCTATACCGATATGTATTGATGTGTTTCAAGTTACACCGTGGATATCGAGCAACGACAAATTCAGCAAATCTTTTAGAACACCTCTTGTATCTACTCAGCAGCTCTTTTATGTCACTATTAGTACAATTAACGGAATGTATACACTTTTAGGGGAGCCAATTCTGTCAAAATTGTTTTGGTTTTCTTCTGGAAAGGGGGTCTACTCTGAAAAGCAAACATGTGCTCTTCATTGGGGCAAGTTCTTTCCTTTTAAAGCAGGTTCCTTTTTCAGAAAGGGACTGAATGTTGTCTCCCTTGTCCAAAATGGCAGAAAATTTACCACGCGTATCAATTTTCTTTAATGTAATTATTTGCTTAATTACGACAAAATTAGTGTACTTAATAAAAGTATTATTACCATTACAACAAAAATCTCTTTCTTACGATCCCTTACGCAAATACGCTTGTTCAAATATATTTAGAATTTCACCACAAAACAAATGAAAACTTTCAGTTGAAAAAAATATGGTATTTTTCATATTTCTGCTCAAAACATAGATTGTGGTACTTGTTAGAACCGCCTTGGCGAGGCGTTTCTAACGAGTACCCACAATCTATGGTTTTGAGCAGAAATAAGAACATTAATATATAGCCCTGTAAACCCCAATTTTACAGTATGAAAGTGGGGTTTATGGGTGTCAAGACTATATAGGCGTGTTTTCGTGAACTGTCATGTTGCAAGAAAATCCAACGGAATTCTCAAGACGCATACTACCAATGTTGTTTGTGGAACTGACACCAGATGCAAAGCTCACCCATCAGCCATCATCTAAACGTGATTGCGCATTCCCGCAATCAATATACAATGAGTTAAAGGTCAACATATAAAAGTCTTATTTCGGAAAATCGAAGTCATTAAACACAAAGGCAAAGTCAGGAATATTCAGATAGACGGACATGGACCTATAGGGTGTAATAATGCGTCCATGGAAAGTAAGCGCCACTTGGTAAGCATGCCATGCCTATTAGCTTGAACAGAGATTTACAAATACAGGAATTAATGTCCATTGATTAGAAGGTCTGTTTACGGCTAGGATTTGGTCAAAACCCATCAGATATGTCTGGAAACAGCCATATTGTATGGATTGACAAGTAATGATATCTCTTCATTGTTTCAATACATTTTTCTTAAAGGGCAAATATAAAGAAATTTAAAATATTCCTGGTTTTCAGGGTGTTGATAGAATGCTTTAAGAGAATTATTTTGTTGAAAACCCCATCAAAAATTCCAATCCAATCAAAAGTTATGGTGATTAATTTACGATACCTACCTTTTTTCCTGTTAGAGTAATCTCCCTTGGATTGTGTATTGATTAATGCCCACAATGCAATATTCTGTGATGTCATAGTGGAACTTAAATTTTAAATTGAAATTTTAAACAGGAATATTCTGCATTTCCTTATATGCTACACAGTTTTTCTAGTTTACCATTATTGAAATTGGTCTCTGTCCACAAATAAGCCAATGAATAGAGAATTTAACTCAAAATTTAATCTGTTGTTTAAATTTAAAGCTAAATTTTAAAATGTTTAAAACTTGACTAATATTAAATTTTTCGTAAGTTTTTTTAATAATAGTGAATTTTGGGTGTATATCATATAAATGAATACCAAAAAAGTCAATTTTGGCTAATTATTAAGCATTGTAACTGGATTTTAAATTATTTAAATGAAATTTTTTAATTAGAAATGTAACACTTTAAACGGAAAATAAGAGCTAAATTCCTATGTATATTAGTTTAAAGGAGCTGAATAAATTAAACAATATGAAAACTGAATTGATGCAGATTAAAGAGCAAAAAATATTCGCAATTTAAAAAAGTTTAAAATTTTACTGTTCCCTTATGATGTCATAAAAAGGCTCATGAATATTAATGAGGCAGCCTGAATTCAATCCTCTTGGATGTTAAATATCAAATTTCAAATCACAATATTTCAGAAACCGTTTAAGATAATTTGATGCGGTTTTCGGCAGTCACCTCCTTACTGAAGTGCCCTTAAATATTTAGTAGAATTAAAACCTTTATATTTGCCCTTTAAGGACAGTATTTCTGACATTTTAGAGGAAAACACTTGTTATCATTTTACTGAATAATTTGCAAACAAAATAGACCGATGTTAAAATATCTAACTCTAAATGCGGAATTTTACCGCAAAAACAGCAGTTTCCATTTCGTTTGGCAGCTTTCCATGGTTGCAATTAAGCTACGCCGTGTAACAAAGGTAGCTCCGGAGTATATACGAAAAATTAACTCTTTCAATCTTGAGCTTCCGAAGTGCACTCTTTCATGATTGAATTTGGACTCGTCCACTAATGCAAATAGGGGTTTTAGTGTACAATAAAAACAAAATGGCAAACAGTGTTGGTCTTCATGGGACGGATCTACACTGTTTGCACAGATACCAGGCTGAAAATGTTAAGATACATATCGGACAGTGCCGCCATATAGTTTGATCAGTGATTTTAAAAGATTTGCATACAGCATAGACCCTGATTAGGTGCCGCGTTCTACGTTGTCTTATCTGGGTCTACATTGTTTTTGCTTATAACTGTCTGCCCGAATACTAACGGATAAACAGATTATCTGATTAATGAAACCGCTCCAATCACTAAATGGCTTGGGCACCTAAATGTATGGTCATCACGAAAACACGCCTATATAATTTTGACCCCCTTAAACCCCAATTTTATATAGTAAAACTGGGGTTTACAGGGGTAGACATTATTTTTTCTTATTTCTGCTCAAAAAATAGATTGTGGGTTTTCGTTAGAACCGCCTCTGCGAGGCGGTTCTAACGAGTACCCACAATCTATGTTTTGAGCAGAAATATGAAAAATATTTGAATTTTTTGTCTGAAAATTTTCTATTTTTTGGTGAATAACTTCTTAGTATATTTGAATAGGCATGTTTTCGTAATGTGCTAGATTAGAGCACCCTGCACGTACGCAGAGCAGGCTATTTTCTCTGCCGTTCCCAAAAAGGCCCTGATCAGCCGCTACATAATACGGCAGCACGGCCTTGTGTACATTGTTTATATAGGAGCGCTGTGGTGCAGTGGTAAAGCATCGGACTCGAGATCGAGAGGTATCGGGTTCGATGCCCACTAACAGCAAGTGTTGTTTCCCTGAGCAAGAGACTTTATCCACATTGCTTAGTACTGGTTTCTACCCAGGAAAAAAGAGGGCCACATGGAAGATTAGTACTAGATTACTAAATGTGTTACCCTCTATAAATAAAGTCGAATATTATTATTATTATTTTTATTTAACAATAGAAACAACGCAATTTCTGTAACCGTTTTTACCGTATTCACAGTGTGTATTCGGAGAGACAGGCCTGGGCAAACAGTGAAGACCCAGATGAGGCGTCTCATCAGGATCTACACTGTTTGCCTATCATCCAGCAATTTTTAGACATAAAATCGGATAGTATATTGTTATTGTTCAAATTTTAGAACAAGTATGGTAAGGAGTTGAGGTGCCCGAATACTTAGGACAAATACGATATGTTGAGGTGTCCGAATATATAGGGTAAATACGGTAGTCTAACTCTTTGGATACCTTATATAATTAATAATACTGATCCTAAAAGTTGGTCAGGTTAACTTGTCTTCAACAGAACAGAGGTTGATCAAACCGCGGATACGCATGCTGATCTGAGCCTCCGCCTGGAGCTTATATTATCAGGATATATCTAGTGATACATTGTGAATCACCCAGCTAGCATTCTACGTAAATCTACATCGGGCCGTCATCGGCCCGACAGCTACCCTGACGGGCCGATGACGGCCCGATATAGATTTACGTAGAATGCTGACTGGGCATTATCTTAGCTCACCTATACGGAGTATGAGTAGAGCTATTGGAATCACCCTGGTTGTCCGCGTTCCCGTTCCCGTTTTCGTCATACTGCGTAAAAACGTCTATGCAAGTTTTATAAATGCTACTATCTCCCCAGTCAACATTCTACGTAAATCTATATCGGGTCGTCATCGGCCCGTCAGGGTAGCTGACGGGCCGATGACGGCCCGATGTAGATTTACGTAGAATGCTAGCTGGGTCGGAAGTCACTTGTTAAAAAGCATTTATATTTTTAGCATAGGTAGTTGCGAGGTTCTTCTTCAAGTTGATTTGATTCCGGGTTCATGCCGCAGAGTGAGGATAAAGGTCCAAATCGATTATATAGTTGTAAGGTGACGTTACACAATGTTAAAGATTTTTTGTTGTTGTGTTTTTGTTGTTGTTTTTTTTTTTTTTTTTTGTTTTTGTTTTTTTTTTAGTTTTGTTTGCCCTTTTTAATAGTCACTTGTCAAAACGCAGTCATAATAGGAACATGGATGCTTGGGATGGTCTACTTAAATTCCCTAAGTACTCACCCCAGGGCTGGCCTAGAAGTCAATTTTTAACTCATGTCGTATGCAGGTACAGTTGACCTATATTTTACATTCAAGTGATTATGCCTTGTATCTTGAAGGATTTCCAATGGATGCCCATCATACTTGGGGTATTGGAATATTGGTTTTATGTTGTAACAAAAATGCTGGTTTCATATTATACCGAAATTGAGCTCATAATATAAGAAAGTCAACATTACCTATATTTCACAGTCCAGCGATTTGTCTTATATCTTGACTATTTCATCAATATATGTCGTATTTGTGATATTGGTTCCATATAACACCAAAACTGAACTCTGATCATAATTAAGTCAATGTGACCTACAATTCACGCTTCAGTGATAGTGCCTTGTATCTTGAACACTATCTGATGGATGACCATCATACTTGGGATACTGATGCCATGTAATACAGATACAAAATGGCACGATACAAAATGTGCCCGGTATACGAGCTATAATGTTCTGCGTCAGCTCATATTATGTATGCAATAAAAACATGTCTACGTATTCAACTTGTCTTTTATGGGATTTCCCTTCATATTCAGGCAAGTGGGCCTGAGAAAACACTAAGCATCCTGTTTGCGCGTGGACCTAAGCATTCGGACATACAGGCCTGAACAAAAAGCATACGAAGTATCCCCGATCTAATCCGTTTGCTACACATTCAGCAGTTTTTCAACCCATCAACAAGTACATGTAGTATAACTGAATCATTCAAATTTTAGGGATCAGTATGGCAAGGCCCGAGGTTATAAAACGTTGTTTCATTCTCAATTCAGCTGAGCATGTTATAGTTGGCAGTTTCATGGCAATAGTTGGCATTTTTATATTTATTAGCAGAGAAAATTCCATGCTCAATTATGTTCAGCAAGAAAGAATTTGCAATTGTCAGTAATTTGAGATTTATTTACAGGACAAATATGCTCAGCTGTGCTGAGCATGAAAACAGTTGTATAACCTCGGGGCAAGGAGTTATGTTGTCCGAATGGTTAGATTAAATACGATATATATTAATATATATTCGCACAGAGAACATCCTCTCTGTGTCTATATAAAGCTAAGAGAAAAGTACAGGGAGTGCCACAATCAAAAATCGCAGCCCTTCCCAGACACCAAGAGGAAGAGGAAACAGATACGGGCGTAAAACCAAACAAGCGCAAATCGAACAAACGTACGAAATGCACTAAGATTAGCTCTCTCTTCCCCAAGAGAGGTAATCGCAATGCTAAAAGGACTGAAAAACACAAGAGCAGAACACAAGGTAAGAAATAAAACAAATTGCCTCGAAGAATAAACCACGGAGTAACAAAAAGTAAGACTGACGCCGGGACCACCGCCTTACATTACGAAAACACGCCTATTCAAATATATAGAAATTTTCACCTCTAAAAACTGAAAATTTTCATATAAAAAATCTCTGATATTTTTTTATGTTTCTGCTCAAAACATACATTGTGGGTACTTGTTAGAACCGTCTCGGCGAGGCGGTTCTACCTAGTACCCACAATCTATGTTTTTGAGCAGAAATAAGAAAAATAATGTATAGCCCTGTAAACCCAAGTTTGACTATATAAAAGTGGGGTTGAAGGGGTCAAAATTATATAGGCATGTTTTCGTGATGACATTTTTGGTTTTTGTGGGAATGTTGAGACGGTGAGTTTGCGCCAAGTACAGTATTTTCCCTAAATATTCCGACATTTTGATTCCAACTATATTTGCATAGTTCCAGATAAGGCCCTTTTTCAACTGAGAAATCCTTACGGTTTTCGATAAAAAAATATGTTGTGGTAATTATTAGAAGCGCATCGACAAGGCGCTTCTAATGAGTACCAACAACATATTTTTTTTGTAGAGAAATGAGAAAAGTATATGTTTTGTCCAGATAGTAGAACAAGTCCAAAAGAGTACCTGACGAAGTTCCTTAAAAAATGTTGGTGTGTGGCAAACAGTTTACATTACGAAAACATGCCTATTCAAATATACTGAAAAAATTTTACCACCAAAAAAGGAAAATTTTCAGATAAAAAATGCTGATATTTTTTATACTTCTGCTCAAAACATAGATTGTGGGTACTCGTTAGAACCGCCTCGTCGAGGCGGTTCTAACGAGTACACCACAATTTTGTTTTGAGCAGAAATAAGAGAAATAATGCATACCCCTGTAAACCCCAGTTTTAGTATATAAAAGTGGGGTTTAAGGGGGTCAAAATTTTATAGGCATGTTTTCGTGATGAGATCCCAATCTCACCCCACGTTCTGCGGCGTCTGACATGGATCTATACTGTTTGCTCGGGCCTGTCTGTCCGAAAGCTTAGGGTAAATGCGGTACGCTTCAGATGCTAATACCTTGTCCTTTACGAATAGTTCTTGTAAATTCTGCGTTCTTTTGGAGAGGGTTTCTGCCTAACACCGTCTTAAACGCCAGTTTGAACTTCGTAGATGTGAGGCTGTACACAACTGGATTACATGCACTGTTTAGATACATCATGATCCTGGCAAACGATATCAAGTTCAAATATGCTTCAAGTCCTATACTTGTAACTTGTTCGGTCGGCGTAAATATCAGCCACAATGTCAAAACACGAATAGGACACAGAGACACAAAGAAAAGTATTATTATAACTATGAGCATGCGCACAACCTGCTTCCTTGAGCGCAATGTGTTTACTGCTGATTTGTCAGTTCTGTTACACATCTTGAGAGTATCTGAAACTAATTGTTTTATAATTTTTGCGTACATGAATGTTAGAACAATGAACGGTAGAACGAAAAGAATAAAGAAAAGGAATGGTATGTAAAAATAACCAAACATGTTGATGCGGGTTCTGCAGACTTTTATAGGAGTACCGTCGTAGAATACAGCATCTTCCAGTTCAGTTATGATCAGAAAGGGGACAGCGAGCACGATCCCGGCAAACCAAACAACTGCTATTGTCTTGACAGTCGTTGATATCGTGCAGGACAGGTTGCGCTTGAATGGATGGCAGATGGCGTTGTATCTCTCCGCCGTAACAGCCATCATAGTCATAATGGAAACACTGAGGGCACCATTCTCTAGCAATGGCACCAGTTTACCTGGAAAAGATAATAAGAGGATTGTTATTGTAAAAGAAACACTAAGTTCCATATGTGTCAATGAATATATGGATATATATCTGAGCTGCTGGCATTCATTATATTGACATAAAACATCATAAAAGGACCTGCAATGAAAAGACAAAATCTGCCTACGCATCAAGCGCAGTCTGGTTAGTGTCTTCGATGTCAATTTTACAAAATCAAGAGGAATGTATACATTTTTTTAGGCTGTCCGCCATTTTCTACAATGCAGATAACATTTTTGACTTCTTGTTTGCTTTCAATACTTGATTCCGCGTACATGTTTGTTTAACAATAAATAAATCTGAAATGCGCATTTGTATACAATGTAATGTGCCTACTTGTTGTAACGTATACCAGAGGATTTTATATCTGATCACATGATAAACAAATAAGTATTAGGAAGTAAAGGATTTGCTGCGTCTCAGAACCAAACGTATCGTTTAGTGTCAGTTTCTAAGTTTTACATCACGAAAACATACCTATATAATTTTGACCCCCTTAAACCCCACTTTTATATGGTAAAACTGGGGTTTACACGGGTATACATTTTTTTATCTTATTTCTGTTCAAAAACGTAGATTGTGGGTACTCGTTAGAACAGCCTCGGCGAGGCGGTTCTAACGAGTACCCACAGTCTACGTTTTGAGCGCAGAAATATGAAAAAAAAAATCAGAATTTTTATCTGAAAACTTTCAGTTTTTGGTGGTGAAATTTTCAATATATTTGAATAGGCCTGTTTTCATAATGATTTTCAACGTAAGTTATAGTCAAAGACCTCGTACATTCAATTCCTTAAGTTATTTTACTCATTAATCAATTTTTAAGTTGCACCTGTTTCATTTGCATTTATGTGTTCATGATAGAGCTACTAACGATTAAAATACAATTTGGATTGTTTTGTACAGACTTCTTAAGCTACTCCTTGATGAAACAGCAGACATGTAATGATATAACAGTAATAATTATTTAATAATAATATTTTATTCTTACAGATTAGCAAACTTAAAACATGTGGAGCATACATTAAATATTGCATGTAAGAAAAAATTTACTCAGGTATTTGTTTTTAAAATATCGCACCTGCCCGTCACAGAAAAAAAGAAACTGCCAAATTACCTTCACATTTCTATTATTATCAATGCAATTTATTTGAGTTGTTTTAGAATGTTCTTACTGAAGGTGTGAGCAATGTTTCGAACGAATGAATAAATCCAGCTTGTATATAAGCAATGACGTCAGATGTCGTTTATGGACTTATCAAGTGTTTTTTCAGACAAACTGTGTCTGACAGTACGAAAATCAACAAAGAGAAGAGAAATCGGTACAGTTTCTCGTTGAGGTTTATTCACCTAAATTGTATTTTATGTTCGAGCTGTATAGGACATTCCGGCCGGCGTCGATGGTTCATTTGGATGCGCGTCCGTCTTGTGATCAGCAGGTTGCGGATTTCACCCCCGCCGGCAACATTCTTTCGTGGAGCTTGATCATGATTTTTTCCTATGGTCATTCTCTTCCTTCCGCTGATTGAAGAAGGACATGTGCACTATACTTATTAATCTTTCAGAGGACTAAGCCTGTCCAGTTAAAGTGTGGTTAGATAAACTGACCGTGCTCGACTTGACCACATTGGGTTTACTGGGCCGTAAAACCTCCACAGAAAAGATTTTCCTGTTTGCGTAATTACCTATTACGTTAACAAGTCTATGTAATATGTACCCATGTTGTCCCATAATATATAACGAAAAGAGAGTGTGTATAAAACTACATCTTTAGGAAATTTGTCAGAATGTTGTTGTTTAACCCTTGTCTTGCTGATCCCAGACTTACCCGGCCTTTGCAAACAGTGTAGATCCAGATCAGTTGGCTTCTGATGAAGCCAATGATCTGGAGCTGCTGCACTTTTTTGCCGTTTAGAATGTGAATTTGTATCAACGACCTGTATCAAGTAATCTGATGGACTGAAAATTACATGTGAGCGTGGCATCTTAATTTATTCAGGAGAACAAGGGTTAAAACTAACTTTTCATTTCTGTTACTTCAGTCATCTTTTTACTTATTAACTTTGGCTTAAAATGCTTAATAAGCAAACCATTCGCTAATAAGTCGATGTAATCTGGAATCTCATGTTCTCTATAAAACATAATGAAAACCGTGGAATACTAGGGTGTGCATTACAAGGGGGATTTTTACGACTTTCTATCTGTTTTTAAACCTTAAACCAGTTTGTTTATTATTTTCATCAGTCATTTTATCTGCATATACAGTCGACTCTCGTTATCTCGAATTCCAAGGGACTCTCTGAAATACTTCGAGATATCTGTAGTTCGACATATCAGGTTTGCAGAATTGAGGAAAAAATAATTTGATTAACCACATTTAACAAACTGATAGGTAATTGGACTTTTGAAGTTAGAGATATATTGAAAATATTGTGGAAAAGAGGAGAAATTGCTCCTTAGGAGCAATTTCTCCTCTTTTCTACAATATTTTCCATCTGTTGTTAGGTTTTCATGTATAGGCAGGGACCAGATTTTCACTTCGAGATAAGCGGTTATTCGAGATAAGCGAGGTCGAGATAACGAGAGTCAACTGTATTATATAAGCAAGCAAAATAATCAACTTTCCGACATTTCATAGAAGTACACATTTTTGCACAGGTGCTTCTAATGAGTACCAGATTTTGTTATGTAAAGAAATGAAAAATGTATCGTTTTTATAACAAGCATTACTGTATATAGATGTATGACTTAGAAGTGTGACAAACAAGGTAGATCCCGATCAAACGCCGCCTCCGATCTCTCTGTCCAATTACTTAGTGTAAGTATGGTACATGTGTAATAAACGTGTGCACAAAAGTTTGCTTATATTGATGGTCCCCTTCGTAAGGTTACATTCAATCTGATCAGAAGCGCTACATGGTTCCGATTCAATATACCCGTACTTTAATTCAAACACGTAGTATCACAAATCAGGGTTGTGGATCTACCATGCCTGGCTTGTCCTATTTCGCTGAGGTCAATTAGGAAATTTCAGTTTACACTGTGACAAGGACCTCATAGCTCTAACCAGGTACTCGGATTATTAGATATAATATTTTTCTTTTCTTTAGTTATTTCTTGAAGAAAACATATGTTATGGGTACAGATTAGACAACTGGATTTTGACTATTTACTTGTCCATGGACAAAAAATACAATTTGATAATTCCACAACCCTGAGTAAATTCAATACGTCTAAACACAAATTTGTTGACAACCATCTTGAATTATACATCATAATATGTTTGTCTTACTTGAAATGCAATTGTATGATTATCACTTTAGCTTACCGTTCCCTTTCAAGACTGCAATATGCCTCTAGATGTAAATACAAAAACATACTAAAAGCATTCACCTTCCAGAAAAGAGGTTTTTCTGTAAAAGGTGCATCCATTCCAATACAGTAGTTCAGGAAGACACTAATATAATTTTCCCAGTATATGTTGTATATCCAGATAAAATCGAATTTTTCATGAAACCATATATACTCCTAGCTAGATAAAAATCAGTTAAGATGCAAGTCTTAACCCTTCTCTTGCTGAATACGACATGCCCTGTCTCAGCAAACAGTGTAGATCCAGATTGGCTGGAAATGAGGAGTGGGTGTGGCATCAATTTATTCAGCATGACAAGGTTAACTGAGCTTAGTCCAAGGAATTTAGTAATTGGATCGCGTCATGCAAAATCGTGTCTTCGGGCATATGGGGACAGCGAAGACACAGATCAGCTTGCCAATCCGCGCATTTCCTGTCCGCTAACAGAATCATTCGACACTATAAGGCAAATGCCCGGATGAGATTGCGCATGCGCGGGATGAATCTGAATGTGTGCATTTTGCGCTTGTTCGAAAACACTTTTACGCTTGACGCAACCCAATTAAGGCGTTAGGCTTTAAAGAATTTGTCAAATGAATTTAGTCATATTATTTAAAAGAATTCAGTTCTGAAGTAATAGAATATTAGAAAATCTATCTTTTTTTATCAACAACGTTTCTGTTCTGAACACATCTCTGTAGTTCTGAACACATCTTTGTAGTTGTGATGTTCAAAGCCAAATGTTTTAAATGTACAAATGGGTATTTCGATGTCTCTATTTATTTGCTTTAGATAGTTTACATGAACCCATTATTCGTTCTTTCATGTCAATTTTCAGTCATAAATAAATCAATGGAAAACGTTTAGTGGAATTCTAACGTCCTTTCATCATTTCTGTTACATATGTTTTTTTTTTTTTTCTTTTTTTTTTTTTTTTTTTTTTTTTTTTTTTTTTTTTTTGTTATTGTTTGTGTCACATTGTCTTCGTTCTGAATTGCAAAATACTAGCGAACTTTTTGCTCTGGCTTCTGTTTGCATTAGTGATATGGTACAAGAACCCAAGACAAAATATTTGCAATGATTAAGCACTTATGAATTTATTGCGGTACCTTAATTATCGGAAGATTCGGCTAAACTGTATTAGGTAAAAATATATAAAAAAGAAATGTTATTTTTAGTTTAGTATGGAAGTTGACCAACAAGTAGAGAAACAATGTTATTTTCAATTTAGTATGAAAGTCGACTAACAAGTAGAATACAGCACATTTCAGGAGGTCTACATATAAAAAGGAGAACTGTCTCGCCTTTTTTTCAATGCACGCTCTTTTGCATGAAATTAAATAAATATGAATCAGTGTAGATGAATACCTCCGGAGTGCCATGCTGGGGTGTTTCAGAATGCTAACAATATGAATTATCGTAGCACGACGTCCTGTATTAACCGTTAAACCAAATAAGCCTGACGCCCCTCTTGTGGGACATAGGCAAACAGTGCAGACCCAGATCAGACGCCGCATCATGCGGCGTCTGATCAGGGTCTTCACTGTATGTTTACAGGAGTTTCAGTTCCAAACAGAACAAAAATGAAACAAATACAACTGAAATGATAAATGGACTCACCCAATGTATAAGAATGGGAAAATCCATTAGGCTTATTTGGGTTAAACAACTAGAGGTACAATTATTCATAAACGCATAGCACTGTCTTCACAGGGCATCACTAAAATATAATTGATATGATATGAACCGCTTATGTGCCTCCATCGAAAACTTAAATGTATATCAAGAATCAGAAGAAAAACAATACCTTTTGCGAGAAATGAACACACTTGCAATGGGCGGCAACTATGAAAAAGTTGAGTTTGCTCCATTCTGAAATAGGACCTGCTCTAAAAAGGAAGAATGTGAAGCATATTAGTTTCCTTTCTGAGCAGACTCCTCTTCCTTAACTAGGACGAATCATCAAATTACTAACAGATGTGTAATTTTTACTAGAATGTGCGTTTACCATATAAATAAATCTCGTTTCCTGGGTATTGCGGATTTTTTTTTAGTTTTTAAGGCTCTTTAAACAGTATGTTAGTTAAATCGGGATAGTAGTGGGTCTTTGTCTTGTGTTAATAGTTACAGAATTCCTTACGACAGTTTATGGTGAATGTACATTTATTGAAGACCTCAGTAGTATTACTACTGACCTTTTGAGACTTGGATGCCCTTGGTAGATTTTCCGCCATTGTGTACATAGGAGACAGATAATCATTGTATCTTCTTGTTTGCTTTCCTGCAGAACAACCTCTTTCAACATGGGGTCTACTCCAAACCAAAATCATTGGCTCCAACGGAGAGCAATAGCGCAAGGGCCCCAGTCATCCCCCACACCCCCACCTCCCCCCGACCCCCCCCCCCCCGCCCCCCAACGTCATCCCGTTTTCCACCTCCTAAAGTGTATTAATTCCCCTGAAAAAGTGGATTAATTCACCTGAAAGGGGACTAGATACGCTGTTATATACAAGGGACAGGACATTTGTGATTTCATGTTTGCTGTCCTGTGCATGAAGGACAGTTACAGGCAAATATACGCAAAAATATCTGGATATACCCGCATTTACCCTATATATTCGGACATCTTAATCCTTACTCTACCTGTCCTAAATCTCAAATAAGTCTTTTTTACCATCTGTTGATGTGTTTAAAAACTGTCGGAGGAGTGGCAAACAATGTAGACTGATCAGTTACTGCATATCCTGTTGTCTGATCTGGGTCTACGCTTTTGTTCAGGCCTACATCACCGAATATTTGGGATAATTGAGATAGATACTTGTTTAGGCATGAAGAAATTCCTGTTATAAAGATAATACTTTATTTGAGAAATAAGAAAAGAGTATGAATACTTCTTAGTAAAGAAAAGGCCTTATGTCGGTTTATGAACTTTTTGCACGAAGAAACAGTGAAGTAAGATACTAGATCTGAAGAATTAATATTTAGATGCCCAGGAAATACCACAGAATGGTATACAGCCCTTACAAGGCAACACAGTAAGGTTTAGTCAGAGCTGTGGAATTATCAATTATTATTACTTGTCCACGAGCACGTGGATGGTCAAGATCTACTTGTCCAACCTAGATTTACTTGTCCGAAAATTGCCATTTTCCTTATTCCTCGAGGAAAATATATGTTGTTTGTACTCATCTGAAATGCATCGGTGATGCGCTACTAATGAATACCGACAACATATATTTTCTTCGAGAAATAAGAAGAATACAATGGACTCTCGTTATCTCGAAATCCAAGGGACTCTGTGAAACACTTCGAGACATCCGTACTTCGACATATCAGATTTGCGGAACTGAGGAAAACAATTAATCGAACAACCACCTTTAACAGAATAAATATGTAATTTGACTCCTAAGTTCTCGTATATTGAAAATATTGTGGAATAGAGGAGAAATTGCTCCTAAGGAGCAATTTCTCCGCTTTTCCACAATATTTTGTTGCCTGTTGGTAGATCTCTGTGTTAAAACAGGGACCAGATTTTCAATTCTAGATAAACGGTTATTCGAGATAAGCGAGGTCGAGATAACGAGAGTCAACTGTATATATCTCTTAATCTGAGTACTCCACTTAGCTAGAGCTATGAAGTCTGTGTTCAGGAAATTTCTTACTTGTCCTCAGAAAATTGAACAAGTTGGACAGGTCGAGCACAGTATTTCCACAGCCCTGATTTAGTGATATGAAATGACAAGACATTATTGAACACCTGAACGTTCAAACGAAAAGGAGCTACACTTAGAGGGAGATGGCGAGTGTGGGGATCTTGATTTAGGTAACTCTCAACCTTCGCCCTTATTCAACATACAGCTTCATTTACATACAACTATTTCGCCTAGACAGGGGTGACCCAACATGTGCTGTTTTGACTATCTATCTATCTATCTATCTATCTATCTATCTATCTATCTATCTATCTATCTATCTGTGTCTGTCAATCATCTAACTTTGCCCTAGCGTCAGACAGGGATTGTTACAACAATTATAAATTGTATATACAGTCTACCATGGTTATCTCGAAGTCTAAGGGAATCTCTGAAATACTTCGAGATATCCGTACCTCGACATGAGGAAAACAATAAATCAAGCAACCACATTTCACAAATGAATATGTATTTTGACCCCTGAAGTCAGAGACATATTGAAAATATGTAAAAGAGGAGAAATGGCTCCTTAGGAGTCACTTCTCCTCTTTTCCGCAATATTTTGTTATGTATTGTTTGATTTCCATTTGAAAACAGGGACAAGATTTTCCCTTCGAGATAAGCAGTTTTTCGAGATAAGCGAGGTCGAAATAACGAGAGTCGACTGTAACTATGTTTCTGTTTCGGCCCCACTAAACAAACTGTTCTATTAAAACTCGATTGTATTTAGAGACGTGTATAATTTCCATTGCGTGACGATGTCACAGCCAATTATAATTTATATCTTTTGATTACACGCATAATGGGCCGCGTCAAGCGAAAAAGTCTCTTCAAACATACATGGCTCAGTAAGAACAATTCAGCTAAAAAAATTAATTCAGTTAGAACAATTTATATATGGATATATGTACATGTATATGTGTATATATGAATATATGTATATGTACATGTGTATAATTACATATACTGACATAGTTTCTTAGATTATATTTGAGTCAATTACAACCACTTTCTGTCCGCGCTAGAAGCGGCAAGGATTGGTTAGGGCGAAAGAAACTGATTAATAACATTTCTGTAACAGACTACAGAATTAAATTCTTTTTCTGATAGGCCGAAAAGACGCCCAGAGTTTAGAATCTAAGCTTTATTTTGTTTTAGTAATATTACGTACTATTTTTTCTTTTCATTTCCTTTTTTTCTTTCTTTCTTTCTTTCTTTCTGTCTTCTTATTATTTGATAGCATCCATTTAAGTTAATGGTATAAAGCTTACAACAAACATCGTTGAGGATATAGGCTGACATATAAGTGTGGACAGGCCGTACCGCTTGCCAATCAGTCTATGTCCTCAAGCTATGACTTATTCATCCATTAACAAACAACAACAAAAAATGAAAAACATACCTATATAATTTTGACCGGCTTAAACCCCACTTAACTGGGTTTTACAGGGGTATACATTATTTTTCTTATTTCTGTTCAAAAACATAGATTGTGGGTACTCGTTAGAACCGCCTCGGCAAGGCAGTTCTAACGAGTACTACAATCTAAGTTTTGAGCAGAAATATGAACAATATCAGATTTTTTATCCGACAACTTCCAGTTTTGGTGATAAAATTTTCAATATATTTGAATAGGCGTGTTTTCGTAATGACAAGATTTGCAAAATCTGCCAAGGCAGATAATTGACGGAAGGAGAACTATGCCGTAACACTCCCCTTTTTCAAGGCAGTCATTATTTATGATGAGTCGAAGGCATTTTCGGTAAAGTAAAGTCCAATCCCGGACGAACCCTCATCTTACGGGGTCATGAAAGTCGCAAAAAAGGAATGAAGCATAGCTGAAAAAAAAAATCCAGCCTATCGTGCGATTCGAATCCGGTCTGCCCGGATAAAAATTCGAATACTCTAACCACTGAGTCAAAGACTCGACTCCCTGACGCAGTTGTCAGAGTCAATGTGTACCTGACGCAGTTGTCAGAATGTCAATGTATACCTACAAGATATGCGAAATCAGCCAAGGCAGATAATCGAAGGTAGGAGTGCTATGCCGTAACAGTACAAAGTATGCAGCATGCAACACTGAGTACATGGACTGGCATATTGGCATGTTAGTGTGGATAGGCCGTATCACTTGCCAGTCACTCTGTCCTCATACTATGAAATAACCGCTTATTAAAATAAAGAAAAAGCTGAGCATGAATGCTATTATTATTTTTATATACAGATTTAAATTGAGATATACGCGACTATTTCTTATCTGAGCCGTCTCATCTGGATCCATGCTGTTGGCAAAAGCCTATTATTATCGCCTGTGGCAGTGAAAGAGTTCAATTAAACCAAATCACGTTTAGATGGATAGATGCAAAAATATAAACGAAGATACTCAAGAAATGTCGCAATCACACAGCCCCGCTTTCTCGATGCATCAAAGGAAGAAGAGATAAGGAACAAATAATGACAAAACAAACATTATACATGAAACAACCGCTGCCAATGACAAATGATAAATGATCGAGACAAAAAACCATGTGTACTATCTTAATTTATTTGGTTTCTAAATCATTGAGAAAACAAAATCTAACACTTACAGTGAAACCATATTTCACCTGTTTGATAAAATGTGACGCGCTACATGGTGCGTATATCTACAGCTCAAATTGTCAACGTAAGGATTTTGCAAATTGTCTCTTATAAAGACAATTTGCATGAAAAGTCAAGCCTATTTTCTTGGAGAAATACGAACATAGCATTTGTTTGTTGTCTGCTAATTTTGTCCTCTCAGAGTATAGTTATTTTAGAATACCAGAATGTAAACATGATGCATGTATTCTGCTGCTGAATTAGTTGAGGTGTTTCCTTACTAAATCCTATTACTCAAGAAAATAAAGCAAAAACTTGGCTTTCAATATTTTTTGCACTATTTCATGCGGACTGAAAATATTCTACAATTTGCAGCTGCTCATCACGAAATGCCATCACGAAAACATACCTATATAATTTTGACCCCCTTAAACCCAAATTTTATATAGTAAAACTGGGGTTTACGGGGGTATACATTATTTTTCTTATTTCTGCTCAAAAACATCGATTGTGGATACTCGTTAGAACCGCCTCATCGAGGCGGTTCTAACGAGTACCCACAACCTATGTTTTGAACAGAAATATGAAAAATATCAGAGTTTGTCATCTGAAATTTTTCAATTTTTAGAGGTGAAATTTTATATATATTAGAATAGGCGAGTTTTCGTAATGATCAGAATTAAGCGTGAGGTTTCGCGCGATTAAAATTGGTTTACTCCCGCCCCCCTCCCCCACCCCTCCCCCCACACCCCCCCCCCCCCGCCCCCACCCCATACCCCCCGTGTAGTTTTTCTACAGACCATTCCCAGGCGGTTCCTCTGTTGCAGGTCTTTGTTAGTGTGTCTGTGGTTTCATTTGTGGCGTTTGATTTATCTTTATTTATTCTTTATGTCTCCTTGTTTTGATGCTTCGAGAAGACTATGCGTATAGTTGTGGCATTTCCTGGGTATCTTTACATATTTTTCCACTGGGTACATCATGGTACATGTATTGACTGTGAGCAAAGTGGGCTGGTCATAGAGTGATGTTACTGGCCCTCTAACATTTTATCATAAATCCTAAAGAATGTAAAGCATCAACTATTGTGTATAATGTTTTAAAGCAAATCTTGCAGTGTTCGAAACAAAAAACAAATGAGACACAACGCAAGAAACCTCTGGACACATGCGCCCAGTGCAGATCCAGATCAGCCCGCGCCTTCGCGCAGTCTGACCAGATTCTTCACTGAGCGCATTTTGGATAGCCAATAAATGAAGCGTTTCTTCATGCGGTCAATGAAGATGCGCAGGCGGATTTACGTTTTCGTTGGGCGAACATGTCAGAAGGTACTCATCAGGATCGACAATGTTTGACATTCCGTTTTTGATTTTAGACTGAAACTTCTATTTGCGTAAGGTGGACATGTCCTAATTCAAAGATGGAAGAGTCAATTTCAGAAACTCGAGGACATTACGAAAACATGCCTATATAATTTTGACCCCCTTAAACCGCACTTTTATACAGTAGAACTGGGGTTTACAGGAGTATACATTATTTTTCTTATTTCTGTTCAAAAACATAGATTGTGGGTATTTGTTAGAACCGCCCTAAAAAGTATCACAATCAATGCTTTGAGCATAAGTTTGAAAAATACCAGAGTTTTTTATCTGAAATTTTTCATTTTTTGGTCGTTAAATTTTCAATATATTAGAGTAGCCATGTCTTTGTAATGCACTGTTTGATATTCCGTTTGTGATTTTAGACTGAAACTTTTATGTGCGTCAAGTGGACGTGTTCAAATTCAAGGATCGAAGAATCAATTTAAGAATCTCGAGGATGAAAGGGCTTATATCTGACAGCCAAATACACTCATCTACTACAGTATTTCTAAGCCCTAGAATATCTTACCTAAGTCTTTCATATTTAGAATGCTATAAAACTTGTCTTTGTAATACCTCAAACATACTCGTATATTGTTTAAAATTCGAATGTAAAAGAAGAGATATTAAAAGGACGTAGTTTTCACATTAGTGTCAGTTTCTTCCAGATAAAATTATATTCTAAGATATCATGATCTTTTAGGAAGGTATGGAATATAAGTGTACTGATAACAAAGACGAAAACGTCAACATACAAATGCAAAAAGACTAGTTGCAACATACATATTCTATCACAAACTGCATGCATGGTTGACATTTTGAAAGCACGCTATATAATTCTGACCCCCATGAACCCCACTTTTATATAGTAAAACTGGGGTTTACAGGGGTATACATTATTTTTCTTATTTCTGTCCTAAATCATAGATTTTGGGTACTCGTTAGAACCGCCTCGCCGAGGCGGTTCTAACGAGTACCCACAATCTATATTTTGAGCAGAAGTAAGAAAAATATCACAATTTTTCATCTTAATATTTTCGTTTTTTCGGCGGTAAAATTTACAATGTATTTGTATAGGCGTGTTTTCGTAATGTAACTCAGTTGTAATAGTAGTTGATAACTTTTCTTCTGTCTTTAGTTGCACGAAGACAAGACGTCCTCAGACTAAATAACGAGTCCCTCCTCTGTTTCAGAAGGATGGCGCCTATCAATTTCTGTGATCGTCCCCATCATGGCCCTGTTTGTGGTTTTCGTGTGTTCTGGTTTCAGATCACCATTGAGACCACGTGTTTTATCATAGTGTTTGAGATTAATAGCGTTTCACTGTTATGTTGCACTGATAAAGGTAGAGATCCCCAAAGAAATCGATAAGGGCCCCCATCCTCCTCAGTTTTTTTTTCTACTAATCGTTCCAAGGCGGGTCCTCTGTTGCAATTCTTCTATGTTGTTGCTTCGGTGGTTTTGTTCAGTGGTGTCTATTTTGTCACTGTTTTTCTCACCTCTTGTACATTCGGTGCCACAGGAAGGCTATTATTCGTGACTATGGTGTTTCCGGGGTACCTTCATTTATAGTTATGTTGAGAAATAAGAAACATGTTTATTTTGATAACCCATTTATTTAGAGTTATGTAAAATATGAATAAGTTACCAAGGAAAGATCCCAACCACGAAGTAAGCCATCCCAAGAGATGGCTTGCTTCGTTATTGTGATCTTTCCTGGGTAACTTCATTCATATTTTACATAATTCTAAATAAAAATAAAACTGCAACAAAGCAACAGTCTTTGAGCAACCAGCAGAAACAACCACTGTGTGTATTTGGTAGCGCGAGTGGGGTAGGCGTGTGTGGAGTGTGAGTGGGGAAGCGGGGCATATACTGGTTTTACTCGATCGAAACCTCACCCTGAATTTGGATGCAGCATCACGAAAACATGCCTATATAGTTTTGTCCTCCTTGAACCCCACTTTTATATAGTAAAACTGGGGTTTACAGGGGTATACATTATTTTTCTTATTTTGCTAAAACATAGATTGTGGGTACTCGTTAGATTCGCCTTGCCGAGGCGGTTCTCACGAGTACCCACAATCTATGTTTTAAGCAGAAATATGAAAAATATCAGTTTTTTATCTGAAAATTTTCAGTTTTTGGAAGTGAAATTCTCTATATATTTATATAGACGTGTTTTCGTAATGGCTCAACATTACATTGCGTATATCTCATCGATTCACGTAAGATTCTTTACCTCATACGCGAATCATCACATTAAAACACAAATATTAACATAGACTGCAATAAAATAGTTGTGGTCATGGTACCAAAGCCATAATCCAAACTCTTAAATCCGTAAACGAATGACAAATCAGAATGTTCAGACCAACAGACATGGACCCCAGAATAAAGGGGTGTAATCAGGCGTCCGCGGATAGTAAGCATTACTTGGTAAGCAAGCTTCGCCCATCATGCCCATAGGCCTGAACGAAGGAAATGTAGGTAGAAGCGTATGTCCGGGATTTTGGAAGTCTACTTATGGCTCGTCATTGGCAAAAACATCAGAAACAATTCTGGAAACTGCCACATTGTAGGGATTGACCAGATCATGATGTCTCCCACAGAACTTCTTAGGTGTTGCTACCAGTTTGGTTTTTTGATACCCCTGGCTCAACAACTTTGTAGTGAGCACTTTCCCACGCACCATGTAATCCTGATAATTTGAACAGGCTCTGGCATAACAGATTAACTGTGATACGTAAACGCCGTATGCTGGTGCAGAAGGGATATTACTGCTCAGGAATGGAAAGTTAACAATGGGGAAATTAAAGTCATCCCGTTTGTCGTTAAGTCTAGTAGTAAGCTTTCCATTGTCAATGTAGAGATAACAATCCAAGTATGGGGAGGAGGCTGTAGTCTCCGTTGTTTCCTTTATTTCAAGTTCACGTGGATAGATGAATTCCAAATACTCTGCAACTTTTGTGTTGTTTAGAGACAATACATCATCTATATATCTGTAGGGGAAATTGAATTGTTTTGCTTAAATATCTGTCCGCCGAACTCCACAAAAATATTATCGATTAGATATTCCAGCATTTTTATGACATCTGCATCTGAGTATTTTTGTGGTGCATCAGAGTGATCCCGAACGAAGTATGTGTCTTTGTAACCAATGACAACATACTGAAAGCAGATAAACAAAGTAGAATGGTTCAGTTGCAATCTGAAAATCATAGCAAACGAAAAACACATGTTAAAGGCTCCATATTCCTCCAAAATAGACATTTTATCGTCCAAGAAAGGTTTAGTAAATTGATATATGCTAATAATACAATCATAAAATGTGGCATCTGGCAGCCTGTAAAGTTTCAATTAGCCTCTTGTCCTTGAGCTTGATCAAAAATAAAATGATATTTTATCGTATCTCTGAAGTAATGTCGGCAGTTCAAAAACGAAAGACTAACTAAAATTTTACAGCTGCCAGATGCCATATTTTATGATTGTATTAACACCATATATCAATTTATTAAACTTTTCTTGGATAAAAAAATGTCTGTTTTTGAGGAATATGGAACATTTACAGGGAAAAGCAACGTCGGTGAAGAATGTATCCGAAATGGAAGATCTTGACAAATCGTGCGTTTAGATGTAAATTAGATCGAAATCGGATAAAAAGCTATGTAAGTTAACTACATTTAAAGATATCAAAGCCAGTATCGAGGACGCCGCTATTTTGAATATTTAATGAGGTTCTGAAAAATTCAGACTATTAGATAAAGCCTTCTATCTGATAGAAAAAAAATCAAACAAAATCAAAAGAAGGAGCTATATATACAAATACAGAGGTTGATATTTTTTTTTAAATATATTAAGACTTTTTGACGCCATAATTATATCATTAAATATTCAAGATGGCAGCACCCATAAAAGCAGTTTTGATATTTTCAAACTTTGATAATTTTTTTTTTTTTTTTTTTTTTTTTTTTTTTTTTTTTTTTTTTTTTCGTCCAGTTTTGATCAAACTTACATCAAAATGCACGTTTTACCATTACCTTACATCACAGAATCATTTTAATCAACATTTCATATTTTTTTCTTTAAATAACGGTGGCCTTAACCACAGACTACAAGATTCAGGTGCAAATCTAGTGGCGTAGCCAGTACGGAATTATTCTTACGCACACCCAGAAAACATCTTAAAAACTATAACTAGAATCGTTTCCAAAATAGGGGCTATTTTTACGGGAAAGATTTGCTCCAGAGGGAGCAAATTCTTTCCTTTAAGAGCAACTTCTATTGTAAAGAAGCAAGATATTTTATGTTAATGCCACGTATTATAAATATATTTCTTACGAATGTTACACACATGTGCAATGTGCGTAATGAGTGCTACGCATATGATTCTGAAAGAGATTGTAGAAGGAGCTGTCTGATTGTGGACCCTCCGTCGTGCATATAAAGAGAGAAGCAATGTTATCAGCCGTGCATTAGTTTAAAAGCAAGCATGCAGTTTGTCCTGTAGCTTTTATATTATATTATATCTTTCTTAATTGTTCCGTAAAAGATTGCTTTATATGAAATATTTGGGTGATTATTTTATGCTGTAATTGTTGTTAATTGTTTGATTATGTCTGGTATTTCCGAAAATGTATAAAATGAAAAATGAAAAGTATAGAAACCTAAATATAAAACTAAACTTAAGCTAGTTTGCAGACTTACTAAACAATTTTGATATCCATAGAATATTATGGTTGGTTGAGAGTTGAAATATACCCCATTAACAGCACGAAATACTAACATTGATTCAAAATAGACAGCCCTCAAATATAACAAAATCTCTTTGTTTTGATTCCCTTATTATTTGTAAACAAACTGTGTACCTTAGATGCCAAAATTTAGACTGCAACATATGGTTACGTTGACTGTCAACATGGTGCAGTTCTTAGATGACTAACGTTGCGAGGACCTCAGAAACATGTCAGCAATAGTAATGATCTGTGTCATGGTTAAAGCCATGTTTTTTTCTGCAGTGGTAAGGTATAAACCTTCAGAATGGTCAAGATATAGAGGATATTTACTCTTTTGCTGTGAATACCATAAATATTGTCATCGAGTGTAATGAAAATATCAGAAAATTTGAATGTTTTCATTACACAAGATGAAAATTTTTTATGGTGTTCACTGAAAAAGAGTAACTTTTCTTTTTATTTCATTGTTTACACGCCAATGCGCGTTTCTGACGTCATAACTAACGTCACCAAATAAAACATGAGCGTCATGTCGTCGACGCCCAGTGCTTAACATGTGAAACGCTGGAGAGACAAAGCAAAAAGTTTCGGTAAATCAAAATAATTTTGATACCAAAATGTTCCTTACATTCTTACTAAGAAAATGCATGCCAAACACATGATAGTTTAGTTCAGAAACAAAGAAGTAAGAGGTGTTCAAAAATCTGAAGTGGGGATAACATCCACTTGGTTTAAACATATTTATTTCAAATCTCTTTGTACAGCATATAACAAACATGTGATAATATAAATGTGAACAGGATTGGAACGTAAGCAAATATGCTTATATAGTTCTTCTCCTAATGGATCATCAAGATGTTACTTAGATGCCGTAGATCTACTACTCAATTAGATGTGTGAAACATGAGTAATACATTTGACATAAAATTGAAAACAAGAGTGTACATATAAATACAGAAAATCGAACTTCTTCTTACTGCTCTATATAGATTTTTGTGCCTCATGTTTAAGTTTTATTAGATTCAGACAAAATGAATCGCATCAATTGTAAGAAGTTTCGAAAGGGATTGAAAAAGTAAGGGATAGTATATATAACAGAAATGAGAGACAAAAAGACGTTTATAAAGGGACTGGATGCTCATCCGCGGACCTGGGGAAATGGTGGAATGGTACATTAATTTATGTATGCATTCGCGCGACAGATATTTTCTTTTGTATCTGATAATTTACTACTCGAACCTCTTTGTGTCAATGATGTACTTTTGAACTTTCTCGAATATCGATGAATTGATGTCATCTGACTGTAAGGCATCTCCGAACAGCAGAAGATTAAGTGTTAAGTTGTGGTGTTGTGAAAGGCTAGTGAATAGTTCTATACGTTGGCGAGCGTAAAGGGGACAATCAAAGAAGAAATGATACGCGTTCTCTATTCTGCCACACTGACAGAGCGGAGATTCTGTTATGTTTTTAAGGAACAGATCGTTACTCAGGCTACTGCAGTTTGTTCGAAGGCGTGTATGGAGCAGTTGACCTCTTCTACTGCCGCCATAGAAATACTTTGGGACCTTTTCTCTGTCTCTGTTTAAGAACTGTTTAAACATGTTTAAAGAGTCAACTTGTCTTGCCTCTGGTGTCAGATTATTCCAATCCCTAACGGTGGATGGTAGAAAGGAGTTAGAGTATAGAGATGTTCGCGCATTTGTAGTTAGAAGGTCATTGGAGTTCCGTAAGTTGTACCTAGATGTTTGTCCTACGCTCTCTGGGACTAGAGAAGAAAGATAAGTTGGTGTCAAGTTGTTTTTCATTTTAAAGAACAGAGAAAGCTTGTGGTCATTTCGTCTTTTCTGCAGTGAATCCCATTTAATTTCAATGTAAAGATTGTTTATGGATATCAAGCGTGTAGTTCCAGTAGCTATTCGAGCAGCTTCATGCTGTATCTTTTCTAACTCGTCTTTTTCGTACTGGGCACAGTTGTCCCAGACGACATCTCCATATTCTAGAATTGGGCGTATAAAAGCAGTGTATATTATTTCAAGTGATTTGCGGTCTAATTTGAACTTGAGTTTTCGCATTATGTTAATTCTTGTCCACGCCTTGTCTTTTATGTATTGTATCTGGTGATGCCATAATCCATCATTAGAAAAGTATAGTCCAAGATGTTTATGCGAGTCAACTTCTTTGATTTGTTGGTTTTGCATGAAGAGTGGAGGATGTGCAGGTTTGTTTACTTTACGAGAAATAACGAGAAAATTTGTTTTCGGAGGCTGAAAGGTAACTAGCCATTTTCCAGCCCAGTCTTCAATTTTTACAAGGTCTGAAGTAAGGAGTTCTGCAGACGTGTCTGGATCCGTTACTACAATATATAGGCTAGTATCGTCCGCAAAGAGACGAATATTAGAACCAATGTCGTTAACGATGTCGTTAATGTAGATTAGAAAGAGTAAGGGTCCTAAAACAGAGCCCTGAGGAACCCCGGCGTGGGTATAAGCCCAGTCGGAGAAAACCCCAGGAAGTACTACCCTCTGTCTTCTTTGTGATAAGTAGCCTTTGAACCAGTCAAGAAGGGTACCCGAGATACCACATGCGTGAAGTTTATGTAAAAGTCCTGCATGCCAGACACGATCAAAAGCCTTTTTGATATCACAAAAGACCACTCTTATTTCTTTACCTTCGTCCAGAGCCCGACAGAATGTGTTGTAGAGAAAGGTTAACTGGTTAACAGTTGAATCACCCGGAATAAAACCAGATTGTAGAGGAGTGAGAATGTTATTGTCGCGTAGATGATTAAAGAGATGTTTAAAAACAAGGCGTTCAAACACTTTGGACTCAGAATTTAACAAGCAAATTCCATGGGGAATTTATGTCCCCCGCCTAATTTTTATTTGAGGTGTTAAAAATGGTAAAGTTAACCAGAGGACCACTGGTCCTGTATCAAATACCTAAGTATTGAAGCAGGAAACCAGTGATGAAAAATAATTTCAAGATTCTGAAAAAAACCACATGCATATCTTCAGACCATCCTTAAAGCACCTGTAAAGTTTCAAAGGATCGGCTTAAAACTGTGGTAGGAGTTATGGGGTCAAGGTACCTACTCCCTATACGCTTCTGTAGTATTAGAACTCAAAAAATGTCTAAGTTAAAAATGCAGAAAAAGTGGTAAAAAATTATTTCAGGATTCTGAAAAAAACCACATGCATATCTTCAGGCCATCCTAAAAGACCTTGTAAAGTTTCAAAAGGATCGGACAAAAACTGTGGGAGGAGTTAAGGGGACAAGGTGCCTGCACCCTATATACTTCTGCAATATTAGAACTCAAAAAATGTCTAAGTTAAAAATGCAGAAAAAGTTTAAAAAAATATTTCAGGATTCTGAAAAATCCACCTGCATATTTTCAGGCCATCCTAAAAGCCCACGTAAAGTTTCAAAAGGATCGGCCAAAAACTGTGGGAGGAGTTAAGGGGACAAGGTACCTACTCCCTATAGACTTCTGTAAAATTAGAACTCAAAAAATGTCTAAGTTCAAAACGTGTAAAAAGTGATAAAAAATAATTTCAGGATTCTGAATAAACCACATGCATATCTTCAGACCATCCTTAAAGCACCTGTACAGTTTCAAAAGGATCAGCCAAAAACTGTGGGAGGAGTTAAGGGGACAAGGTACCTGCTCTCTATATACTCCTGTAGTATTAGAACTCAAAAAATGTCTAAGTAAAAAATGAGGAAAAAGTAATAAAAAATTATTTCAGGATTCTGAAAAAACCACATGCATATCTTCAGGCCATCCTGAAAGCCCATGTAAAGTTTCAAAAGGATCGGCCAAAAACTGTGGGAGGAGTTAAGGGGACAAGGTACCTACTCCCTATACACTTCTGTAGTATTAGAAATCGAAAAATGACTAAGTTAAAAATGCGGAAAAAGTAATAAAAAATTATTTCAGGATTCTGAAAAATCCACCTGCATATTTTCAGGCCATCCTAAAAGCGCACGTAAAGTTTCAAAAGGATCGGCCAAAAACTGTGGGAGGAGTTAAGGGGACAAGGTACCTACTCCCTATAGACTTCTGTAAAATTAGAACTCAAAAAATGTCTAAGTTCAAAACGTGTAAAAAGTGATAAAAAATAATTTCAGGATTCTGAATAAACCACATGCATATCTTCAGACCATCCTTAAAGCACCTGTACAGTTTCAAAAGGAACGGCCAAAAACTGTGGGAGGAGTTAAGGGGACAAGGTACCTGCTCCCTATATACTCCTGTAGTATTAGAACTCAAAAAATGTGTAAGTTAAAAATGCATAAAAGTAATAAAAAATTATTTCAGGATTCTGAAAAAACCACATGCATATCTTCAGGCCATCCTGAAAGCCCATGTAAAGTTTCAAAAGGATCGGCCAAAAACTGTGGGAGGAGTTAAGGGGACAAGGTACCTACTCCCTATACACTTCTGTAGTATTAGAAATCGAAAAATGACTAAGTTAAAAATGCGGAAAAAGTAATAAAAAATTATTTCAGGATTCTGAAAAAAACACATGCATATCTTCAGACTATCCTTAAAACACCTGTAAAGTTTCAAAAGAATCGGCCAAAAACTGTGGGAGGAGTTAAGGGGACAAGGTACCTACTCCCTATAGACTTCTGTAAAATTAGAACTCAAAAAAAGTCTAAGTTAAAAATGCAGAAAAAGTAATAAAAATAATTTCAGGATTCTGAAAAAACCACATGCATATCTTCAGGCCATCCTAAAAGCCCATGTAAAGTTTCAAAAGGATCGGCCAAAAACTGTGGGAGGAGTTAAGGGGACAAGGTACCTACTCCCTATACACTTCTGTAGTATTAGAACTCAAAAAATGTCTAAGTTAAAAATGCGGAAAAAGTGATCAAAAATTATTTCAGGATTCTGAAAAAACCACATGCATATCTTCAGGCCATCCTAAAAGCCCATGTAAAGTTTCAAAACGATCGGCCAAAAACTGTGGGAGGAGTTAAGGGGACAAGGTACCTACTCCCTATAGACTTCTGTAATATTAGAACTCAAAAAATGTCTAAGTTAAAAATGCAGAAAAAGTGATAAAAAATTATTTCAGGATTCTGAAAAAACCACATGCATATCTTCATACCATCCTTAAAACACCTGTAAAGTTTCAAAAGGATTGGACAGAAACTGTGGGAGGAGTTAAGGGGACAAAGTACCCACTAAAAACTCGGAACCACGCACCACGCACCACGCACCACGCACCACGCGCCACGCACCACGCACCACGCACCACGCACCACGGAAAACCAAAAACAGTGTCCCTCCACTTTTCTTCGAAAAGGCGGGGGACAACAAGGAGACAGGTCTGTGATTAGTTAAGAGAGATAGATCACCTTTTTTAGGAATAGGAGAAAGGTTAGCGTCTTTAAAGGGTGTCTGAAAAGACCCAAGGCTTAAGGAATAATTAAAAAAAGCGCAGAGGGGTTCAGAGATTTCGCTTGCAAGTTCCCTAAGAACTTTGTTGTTCAACCCGTTTGGACCTGAGGCTTTTCCGTCAGCAAGAGACTTTAATACGGATTGGACTTCGTCCGGCCTCAATATTAAACTGGTGAGCGGAGTTGCAACAGCATATGGTGTGAGATTTGGTAATGCAGCGTTTTGATCGTTGAGTACAGTTTGTTCACAGAAGAAATAATTGAGGAGGTTAGCTTTTTCTGGGTCTTCAGTATACAATCTGCCATTGTGATCAAGTGGTGGTAAGGATGAGTTTGAGGATGGTGCAATAAAGGATTTAAGTATGGACCACCAGCTACGAGAAGAAAGATTGTCTGATTTAAGTTTTTCAGCAATTTTATCTGTGAGAGCTTGTTTCGACTGTCTTATCATTGTGGTAACTTCGTTCCGTAATCTTTTAAATTTTGCCCAATGAATTGCTGAATCTGTTCGTAATGCTTTTTTATAAGCTCTTTTACGTTTTCTGATAAAACATTTGATATGAGTTGTCAACCAGGGTGGGTCTGTCGGTTTTATTCTGATAACTTTGTTGGGTATACAGTCTTTTGCTATAGATAAGATTTGAGAAGTGACATTTGTTGCATAGATATCTAGGTTTTCATGACGCAGTGCGTCCCAGTCTGTTTCTGCAGCTTTAGCCCGAAGACGCTGGTAATCTCCTTGATCATAGCTCCATATCTGTCGAGTATATGATTTGATCTTTGGTTTTGCAAAGTTTAAAAGACCGAAAATAGGGCAGTGATACCGCAAATCCTGTTCAAGAAAAGGATCCCAAACACCGCTGGCAATAAGGCTGTTTTTGTTGTATACAAGAATAAGGTCTATCAGAGATGAAGATGCCTCAGTATAGTGGGTAGGTTCAGAAATTGTTTGGTGCAAAGCAAATTCAGAGCAAAGAGAATGTATCTTACGAGCTGTATTAATTGACAGCATGTTAAGGTTGAAGTCACCAGTGACGACGATGTCGTTATATCCCGTGTCTATAGCCAGGTTCAGGGAGGTTTCGATTAATGAAAAGTATTCTGCGTTTGCGTTAGGCGGTCTATAAAAGACCCCAAAAAGAACGTGCTTATGCTTATTAGTGATATCAATCCATATGCATTCAATATTTCTCGACTCCAGGTCGTATCTTCGACGATAGTTAATGTTTTGTTTCACATAAAGAACCACACCCCCATGCCTGTCGGTTTGTCGATCCTTGCGTTCAGGTGGACTAAATGACTCGAAAGCAATTTCATCTGCGCCAATGCCCGGTTGCAGCCATGTTTCGGTCAGTGCAATTACATCAAAATTATGCAGTTCTGTTTGTATTAAATCAACTTTTGGCATTAGACTTTGAACGTTATAATGAATGAAGGATACATGATGAGTTTGATTAATTGTGTCAAGAATGCAACTGGAGAGATTAGAAGACGACGACGAGAAACTGTCATTTGAAGCTGACAAGGTAGGTCCAGGATTCGGGTGTACATCACCACTGCAAGCTAACAGAATGTATAACCAAGTAACAATGCAAAGGCAAATGAGTACCTTAGCTATATGTATCGTTAAACAGACATTCTTCGATTACGTATTTCCGGGTGTTATTCGCTTAAAGTTATGGGTTACAGCCTGACTGGCCAATGATCCACTAGTACTAACGAGTCTAAGAACTGAAAAAGCATGTTGGTTTTGAAAATGAAAATTGAGTAGTATCAAAAAATGCAGAAAACAAGAAAATCTACACGCGCGACGATACACGGGCATGACAACGATCAACCGTTTCATTTCATGCATTAAGTTACAGTTGTTATCAAGAACAGAAGCAGCTCAATCGCCGTCATGCCAAACCAGTAATAACATAGTGAAGCCCCCGATCCCCAACTCCGCGAGAAAATGCATCCAGTGTTACGGTAAAGTGAAGAGATTATTGCAAATCCACTTCTGAAACAGTGTTGAAACAATGAAGAAAACCGAAGTCGTCCAAAGCGAGGAGTGAAAATATAAATTGTATCAGTCACTAGTGAAATGATACGATATCATTTCATTAGTGATTGATACCATTTTTATTTTCACCAGATATACACTGATTTCACCGCTAACAATAAAATAAAAAAAAAATACCAGGGATCACTACAAAGATCATGAAACTGGAAGAAAGAAAGACCAGACTACATCTTCAGACTCGCACCTCCAGTAGCCTTGACATTAAAAGCAGTTATTACGAAAACATGCCTATTCAAATATAGTGAAAATTTTACCACCAAAAAATGAAAAATTTTCAGATAAAAAATTCTAATACTTTTCATATTTGTGCTCAAAACATAGATTGTGGGTACTCGTTAGAACCGCCTCGACGAGGCGGTTCTAACGACTACCCACAATCTATGTTTTTGAGCAGAAATAAGAAAAATAATGTATACCCCTGTAAACCCCAGTTTTACTATGTAAAAGTGGGGTTTAAGGGGGTCAAAATTATATAGGCATGTTTTCGTAATGAACTGTTCTTCTATGTATAGAGGTTCAATGCTCATGCTTATGTGCATATGCCAGTCGTCGGTCTAGAGGGATTCGAGTTGTTCGACCCTGCAACCCCCCCCCCCCCCCCCCCACCCCCTCCCGAATCCAACTTATTTCGTTTTCATGAAGATGTTCGGATGAATTGATCAAATGTTGGATTGATGTATCAAAATCGAATCTCCCACTTAGCAGTTTCGAACCCCCACCCTCGATTAAATATTCCTGGATCCGCACCTCTACCAACTGGGAATATGTTTCCAATATATTCACTTTGATTGATGAGGATGAGGAGGTCGATCTTAGCTCACATTTTGTATTTACAGGGGCATTTGTCAAGTCTGTTCGCACGACACAAGTTGGATCACTTTGCTCCCGAGGAAACTGCAGATTTGATTGATAAGTATTCTGAATTGTGTGTTAATGACACGAAAAGTGGAGATCACGGCATTTTTTCACGTCTTACGGGTGTTCTGAAAAAGATAACATCTCAAAACAATTTTAAGTTTCTGTCGATATGTTCTAGGAAATGGTTAGACTAGACTTACTTGTTCCACTAAATCTAACACTGTCAGCAGTTTAAGGCAAAACGAGACAGACCGACAAACTGTTTGACAAGACAATCATTTATCGAAGTTATGATCATCAGAAGCAACAAAAAAAAGTACAACAAAGCACTTTCCTTTCGTTTTTCGTTCAATATTAGAAGTATTATAGTTGTGTGTTGTCACACAAGTCTAAATGGGACTTCATTTCAATTTTCATGCCTGTACATTGGAACGGTTGTGCTCAATGCATTACGAAAACAAGCCTATTCAAATATACTGAAAATTTTACCACCAAAAAATGATTTTTTTTAATATACAAATCTGGAAATTTTTTTTTATATTTCTGCTCAAAACATAGAGTGTGGGTACTTGTTAGAACTTCCTCGGTGAGGCGGTTCTAACGAGTGCCCACAATCTATGTTTTTTGAGCAGAAATAAGAACAGTAGTGTATACCCCTGTAAATCCCAGTTGTATTATATAAAAGCGAGGTTTAAGAGGTCAAAAATATACAGGCATGTTTTCGTGATGCATTGCGGCCTTTTCTCTGCATCTGCATTTACGGTTTGTGCTGTATTTTTTTCTTTGCGAATAAATTCAACAAGCTTATCTTTGATTTATTCGTTTTGCAGGGGTGCATGAAATGTAGCGAAATACAGTCGAACCTCAAAGGCTCAAATACTAACGAACATCTAATACGAACATCTTTGGGACCATAGAAATTTGTTCAAGATATTGGTAGTTTGAGCCACTGAGGGTTAATCATGACGCCAGGTCAGGAGGCAAATGCCGATAATTTTGATATTTTTTTCCGATCCTCTAGACAGTAATGGTATGTTGTGTGTACTCATTAGAATCGCCTTGATGAGACAATTCTAATGAGTAAAAACAACATACAATTTCATGATAAAATGAAATTCCCTTAAATATTTGTTTTCTTGAGCTATCGGAAGAATTTTGTAGGGACTAAAAAATAAATTCGAATTAGTCATGGTAAACGAGCCATGGGTGTTCGAGTTATTGAGATTTGTGTGTGATATGGCTCTAATCTAGACGCTTGAAATTGTCTAAGTGTATGATTGAACAGGGATTTCGACAGACCGAAAAGGTTTTGGCTTCAGTATTGTCACTGCCGAAAACCATAACTCGAATAGTACTGCACAATATAAGACAATACTGCAGAAAGCCTTGAACTAAACGTCTCGAATGCCACATTGAATCGTCTGTATGAAGAAATAGAGCAAATTCAAGAAGCTCTTTTATGAGTATGCTCTCGCGAATATTGTAATTTCATCAGACGTGTAAAAGCATTAATTTAATATTCCATTGGTGCATGAGATATATTAAGAAAATGCAAATATATATATATATATATCATCTTCGCCTACCTGTTAGAATCAATAAAATTGTTTAGACTACTATGCAAAACGTATGTTTTACGATGGCTTCAGCAGTGTGCAAAAGAGATACGTTCAGAAAATGCTTTTACAGAAAACAATAGCTGGAAATCTATCAGATGCTCCAGATGACCTGAGGTATGTAAAAATGTGCCATTGAGCCAAAATGCTGACAGAGAAGCTCCAGATCAGCCTGTGCATCCACATATTTATAACTGCATCACGAAAACATGCCTATATAATTGTTACCCCCTTAAACCCCACTTTTATATAGGAAAACTGGGGTTTACAGAGGTATACATTATTTTTCATATTTCTGCTCAAAAGATAGATTGTGGGTACTCGTTAGAACCGCCTCGACTTCATATTTCTGCTCAAAAGATATATTGTGGATACTCGTTAGAACCGCCTCGTCGGGGCGGTTCTAACGAGTACCCACAATCTATCTTTTGAGCAGACATATGAAAAATATTACAATTTTTTATCTGAAAAACTTTCAGTTTTTGGTGATGAAATTTTCAATGTATTTGAATAGGCGTGTTTTCGTAATGGTATTTAACCAAAGTATTCTGACAGACGTGCCCGGGCAAACAGTATCTACACTGCTTGCCATTCATCCAGCAGTTACTGAGACACATGAATAAGCAGTAAACAACACGACCAAAGCTTAGGACGGATATGGTAAGGAATTAAGGTGTTCAAATACTTAGGAGAAATACGCTACTGTTGACTATAACGACCTATAGAAACTTTCAACTCGACGGTATGGCTTCCTGGCTGATATGTTCACATATACTCATACATGTACCTTTTTCTCATGATGCGGCTTTGATCTATGATATTACATCAGTTTGAAACGAGATCTTTAAGTGAAGTAAAACAATTTTACTTGAACCGCGTTAGGTCATAAAAAAGATGAAGCCCAGTCAGAAAACATACTTTTGGACATGTACGCCGAGCGAAGATTCCGATCAGCCTGTGCGTTTGTGCTTTTTAACAGAATCTTCTCCGCATATGTCTGAAGGTACGTTTTCTCACGTTGTGTCTCAAATATCTTTGCAAAACATGCAGACAGTAAAAACCTGAATCAGCCGGCGCCTCTGCACACCTTAACCACGGCTTTTTCTCTCCACTTACAGAAAAATGAATACGCCACATTACAACCACAGGAGACAATCTTTTGATAAGAACATCACGAAAACACGCCTATATAATTTTGACCCCCTTAAACCCCACTTTTATATAGTAAAACTGGGGTTTACAGGGGTATACATTATTTTTCTTATTTCTCTCAAAAACATAAATTGCGGGTACTCGTTAGAACCGCCTCGCCGAGGCGGTTCTAACGAGTACCCACAATCTATCTTTTGAGCAGAAATAAGAAAAAATATCAGAATTTTTATCTGAAAGCCTTCATTTTTTGGTGATGAAATTTTCAATATATTTGAATAGGCGTGTTTTCGTAATGGTATTTAACCAAAGTATTCTGACAGACGTGCCCGGGCAAACAGTATCTACACTGCTTGCCATTCATCCAGCAGTTACTGAGACACATGAATAAGCAGTAAACAACACGACCAAAGCTTAGGACGGATATGGTAAGGAATTAAGTTGTTCAAATACTTAGGAGAAATACGCTACTGTTGACTATAACGACCTATAGAAACTTTCAACTCGACGGTATGGCTTCCTGGCTGATATGTTCACATATACTCATACATGTACCTTTTTCTCATGATGCGGCTTTGATCTATGATATTACATCAGTTTGAAACGAGATCTTTAAGTGAAGTAAAACAATTTTACTTGAACCGCGTTAGGTCATAAAAAAGATGAAGCCCAGTCAGAAAACATACTTTTGGACATGTACGCCGAGCGAAGATTCCGATCAGCCTGTGCGTTTGTGCTTTTTAACAGAATCTTCTCCGCATATGTCTGAAGGTACGTTTTCTCACGTTGTGTCTCAAATATCTTTGCAAAACATGCAGACAGTAAAAACCTGAATCAGCCGGCGCCTCTGCACACCTTAACCACGGCTTTTTCTCTCCACTTACAGAAAAATGAATACGCCACATTACAACCACAGGAGACAATCTTTTGATAAGAACATCACGAAAACACGCCTATATAATTTTGACCCCCTTAAACCCCACTTTTATATAGTAAAACTGGGGTTTACAGGGGTATACATTATTTTTCTTATTTCTCTCAAAAACATAAATTGCGGGTACTCGTTAGAACCGCCTCGCCGAGGCGGTTCTAACGAGTACCCACAATCTATGTTTTGAGCAGAAATAAGAAAAAATATCAGATTTTTTATCTGAAAGCCTTCATTTTTTGGTGGTGAAATTTTCAGTATATTTGAATAGGCGTGTTTTCGTAATGATGTTGAGATTCGCAGAATGCTCTCATTCTGCGCACGTTGCATATGCTTCAATATACTGATCGTTTAGCGTGGTTTCGTCTTCTACCGCATCCAGCGAAAAAATGGCTGTACACATTTGCAAAAGGCAAAGATCCATTTCAGCTTAAATGGATTTGATACCATTACGAAAACACGCCTAATCAAAAATATTGAAAATTTCACCACCAAAAACTGAAAGTTTTCAAATAAAAATTCTGACATATTTTTTCTTATTTCTGCTCAAAACATAGATTGTGGGTACTCGTTAGAACCGTCTTGCCGAGGCAGTTCTAATGAGTACCCACAATCTGTTTTGAGCAGAAATAAGAAAAATAATGTATACCCCTGTAAACCCCAGTTTTACTATATAAAAGTTAGGTTAAAAGGGGTCAAAATTACATAGGTATGTTTTCGTAATGCACTTGGTGGATTTCCGTCATATCCGCCGAGGAAAATATTTTTCTGCACACCAGACCCCTTCTGAAACATGGTTCTGCTCTATATGGGAAATTCTTCGAGAACAAATCCGTATTCAGAAAGGAGGCAAATACAATTTGACAGAGTTGCTTCCCATGAATATGCATTTATCTGATCAGTATCGGTGGATGTAAAGGCTTTCGCCATTCGCACATGGGTTGACCATATTTTATTCTAAGTATACATGTGCGAACACCTTATCTTCTGACCATGCTTGCCCTAACATGTCAACAACTCATTTTTTCTGTGTTCAAAATACTGCTGGATGAGTGTCAAACAGTGTGCTCTAATCATATGCCGCGTTCTGTGGCGTTTGATCCGCGTCTACACTGTTCGCTCGGCATCTCTGTCCCATTACTTAGGTATATATGATACGATATATAGGCATGAGGGGGGTGGGGGCGCGTGGTAAATGGAGGTAGTTGTGGTACAGGTGTGCCAGCCAGTATTTCTAAGCCAACTCCATTCATATACCTGACCTTCTAAAAAACGGACCCATCCATATACTTGATCGTCCGAAATGTTAACCTATCCATATACTGACCTTTGATTTTTTATAGCCATTTATTGCTGGTAGTTAAACAAATATAGAAGTCAGTTTATTGAACACCAAAAGAACAAGAAGCCTCGAAAAAGCAATGAGCGAAAAATATACGCATATACTGGGATGTCAGAAAAGTGGGACCTTTCACATACGAATCAAGAAAAACCGAGTATGTCATATACTTTTTGTTGAAAAAAGGGGGCTAATCATATACCTGGCAGCGCTGAAAAAGGGGTTAATCGGCACGCACATCCGTACTATGCTATTTATATGAAGTTACCGCCCCCTCCCCCCCGCCCCCCCCCCCCCCCCCCCCCCAGCCGACCCCGAACATTCTGTCTGATGCTGACGCATTATAAACTCATTTCTATTTCGAAACACTGGGTCGACAGTAATCGAAATCTGAACACATTATGCAGAAGCGCAAAATAATTTGTTGAGCAGTTCGATCTTCTCGTTTGTAATTAACTCAGACTTTGCCTGCTTAGGTTCAATTTGGTTTCCTTGTTTGAATTATTTAAGGGGTAGTTAACGTAGCTATTATCCATCTTAATAGTAACGAGTTTATCGGATTGGTCCTACATATTTGGAGAGAACTGCCTTCGGAAAACGTGGTAGAGGGAGTTTAAATGCCTCCTAATGGGCAATTTTCATAATTAGTCTATTCTGTTTTGTTTGCAATACTAAAAGCATTATAAAATGTTTCTAAATAGATTTTATTTTCTGCTTGTAAATTGTGAATTTTCTTCTGCTGTTTGTAAATAAATTTTAAAAAAACACAAACAACTCTGCCCTGTTTGTTTTTTAGACATCCGTTTTAAACATGTCTAAGGGGAATTCAAATGATTTTGTTCAAACGCTATGGTAAATACGGTAGAGATTTAATTAGTCAGATGATAGAGGGTAAATAACATGATAAGCGGCGATAATGTATTTTCGCCTTACACAAATCAACAGTGCAAAGCGAAAATGTTTTCGCGCATACTGTATTGCCCTAAATACTTGGACACCTTAACTTTCCATACCACATTACGAAAACATACCTCTATAATTTGACCCCCTTAAAACCCACTTTTATATAGTATAACTGGGGTATACTGGGGTATACATTATTTTTTCTTATTTCTGCTCAAAAACATAGATTGTGGGTACTCGTAAGAACCGCCTCGGCGAAATATCACGAAATATCTGAAAAAAAAAATTTGGAGGTGAACTTGCGTGTTTTCGTAATGATTCCCAAGCTTTGAACATTTTGGCAATCAGTGTAGACCGTGTAGACCAAGAACATTTATCAGATTTATCCAAACTGCCCATGAAAGTGAAATTTTGAGTGAAAGGTGAAACCCATTAAATCCTTCTGGATCCGCCACAACTTGACCTGTCTCAAGTGTAAATATAACCCAGTGGGCACACGACGTTAAAATGACGTCGTATCAACGTCGATGCGACGTGATCACGTCGCATCGACGTTGATAAGACGTCATTTTGATATTGTGTGCCTGCTGGGAAATGATTAACAGGATTGTCTTTACAGAACACATCATCGAACAGTGTTTTGTCTGCACCAATGAGCTGTGCACGAAATCCATAGTAACCCCAGCTCTAACTGAACCTCATAAACCTCATAACAAAATCCACGTAGCGGTTATTTATAGCGGTGCTATTCTTGTCACTGTGACGTCAGAGTGCTGTCGATAAAGAGTTAGTTTTAAAACCTGGACTTGGACATTTGGGACGTTGGCAAACAGTGTCTGATCAGGGTCTGGACTGTTTGCTTAAATTACGGGGTTAAGGGTTAAATGAAACAATCGCGTCCCCGTTCAGACTGTTTTCATAGCCTACACTCGGAGAAAATACACCCACCAGTGCTGTCAGTGCTTTGACTTTAGTTGCATATATTATTTTCAAAAGCAAGTGATTCTAAACGCATGCAGCAAAGTCCTTGATCATACTGTGCAGAGGCAAAGGCTGATTTAGGTCTTCACTGACCGAATATGCCCTGCAGATACATTTTCTAATGACACTAGTCAAGTTCAAATAGGGAAAATTGAGATAAAATGGTTCTTATTTGTTCCCTCTAAATCAAAATCCGACCTGTGGCTGATTTGTGAATTTAAATGGATTAAAAGAAAACAAAATCATTCCGACAAGAGCAAATTATATCCCATCTTCAGGGCTATTGATAAACAAGAATATTATTTGGAAGCAAGGCTCTTATCTGTTAAATTTGGTTATTTATCAGGGGAGGTAACTATCAAAATTGCTAGGCATCCCTTCTGACAAAGAATGTACTCTGAAAGAAAAGAATTTGCTCCCTCGAGGAGTAAATTCTTACCTTTTAGAGTAGACACCTTTTCAGAAGGGATGTATTGTGCAGAATATGCTAACAATCTTGTTTCCCTTGTATAAATGACATGAGTATCAAGACTAAGGCTGGCTAATCGGAGCTAAAACATAATCGATTATCAGTGCTGCCATTGTGATTGATAATCGATTACTGTGCTTTCGACATCTTTTAGAAAGTCGTTTTTTGCTCGGTGCTTTAAACAGAAGAGGTAAATTTGCAAACTTTTGTCATGATTTAATGCAAAACCATTTGTCGTAACTACCTATGCGCAAAAAGTTTTATTCTAGTCAGTGGTTTTTAAAAAATCCAATATTTTCACTTTTTCCCATAGTAAAATGAATGAAAAATATGTAGAAATTTGTAGGGTAGGTAACTTGGAGGCAGATTTTCAACAAGTTCTGCTTGTTCAATATTTCTGAAAGTTTCACAATATTGTTGTGAAACATCAATAATTTAAATTCAGCAAAGAAAAGTAAAAAAATATTTACTAACACAAAAATTTAAAAAAAAATCATTTTACCGTAGAAATTGCATAGGTCAGACCAATTTTTGGCGAAAAATTTAATTTTAAGGTACATATTTGAGAGCAAAACACAGAAACAGAAAAGTCAAGTGGTTTCTGATAAGATATAGTCAATCAGAACAAAATATTTTCATTTAAGATAAAACGCCAAGCAAAAAACGTCTTTCCGAGAGATGTCGAAAGGACAGTAGTAATCACTGAAGATTTGATAATTTTGCCTATGACTGAGCATGACTCTTACCATATGTCATATTTTACTGTATGCATTTGGCCAGACATGTGTGAGCAAACAGTATAGACCCAGATGAGACGCCGCTTTTGCGGCGTCTCATCAGGGTCTACACTGTTTGCCGCTCATCCAGCTATTTAAGACACTAAAGTGGGTAGTAAATTGTCCTTGTTTAAATTTAAGATTAATATGGTAAACTGTTGAGGTGTCTGAATATTAAGGGTAAATACGGTAAAGTAACAGACAAATCAAATGATCGATTATTAGCGAATCTGTAATGATAATCATTTCGCGGTATTTATCGATCAATTAATCAATTATCCGATTAATCGTGCCAGCCTTAAATTCAAGATCCCGTAAGCCGTTCAAGACTATGTTGAAAATATGGAAGAAATTGCACATTATTTAATATCTCTTGACTTTTATTGAGGATCCAAGCAACTGAGATACGTTAATTACTAACTTGTTTCTCTGTTTCCTGTCATTAAGAAGCAACATGCATCAGATGTACGTTTCGAATTATTGTATTTGATATCTAATACTGTACTGAAATAGTATAAACGTTGCACGAGCACACAACTGCGCCGGCGCTGACCTAACGCCATAAAATTACTGCATTGAGCACTGTGGGCAGATTGTTTCTGTCAAACGAGTTCTTTCAGGCAAAAAGAAGTTCAAACCACCTTATTTAGGTTTCCATGCATATCCAAATACCATCTACTCCTACTTCGTTCACCAGAATATGAAGGTATCTGATATAACTACATACTTTTCATAGCATTAACGCATTAATGCAACTTTAACACTTCCGCCCCCCTCACCACCCCCCTCCCCCCCCCCCCCCCCTCCATCCCAACTAATAGCTGGGGACAAGATATTTACTGCGTAATGTGAATATATAATAAAAATTTCTCTAAGGAAACTCCAAAGGATACCAGGACATTTTCATTTTAGAACTTCCCACCACCATTAAATGCTCCATATTCCTCAAAATAGACATTATTTATCCAAGAAAGGTTTAATAAACTTATCTATGGTATTAAAACGATCATTAAATGTGGCATCTAACAGCCTGTAAAATTTCAGTTAGTCTCTCGTTTTTTGAAGTGGATCAAAAATGAAATGATTTTTCATCGTATCTCTGGATTAATGTTGACAACATTAAATCAGAGATACAATAAAAAATCATCTCATTTTTTATCCAGTTTAAGAACGAGAGACTAACTTAAATTTAACAGGCTGTCAGATGCCACATTTCATGATTATATTTATATTTTTATAAACCTTTCTTCGATAAACAATATCTATTTTGAGGAATATGGAGCCTTTAAATCTGCTGCTGATGTTAGCGATGTGCCCTAACCGAGAGTATGACTGCGGCACTGAAGGTCACGGATTCGAAAGAAAACCTCTCTGTTCACCTAGCAGTGCATGGGTACCCTTCGGATGGGCTACAGTTGTGACATTTGACTAGCTGCATTTTATATGCTGTGCTAAAAGTATATTAAAACCACAACTATCAAAATTCGTCTGAGGATGGAGAGAAAGAAACAATTATTTAGGACATATGCGGGAAATACTTCCTGCACTGCAAACTGCTTAAGGCTTTGCATATATTCAGTTTCATATACTGGCTCACTATTTTTAAAATAAAAATGATACGTCATCAATTCATGCTAAGTCTTTTACAATCTGACCTGGAATGACGCCACTCTTAACAGTTTTCTCGAAAATATGTGCAAATAATTCTGTTAGTTGATTGTATGACAAAAATAGCTTTCGCCTTGCTTTTAATTTTATAATTTTGAGCAGAACCATACAGGAAATGATACTGATGCACATTTGCTGCTCATTTGTCAAGATGAGACAGGAATCCGCAATGCCAATTTTCGACACTTTCTAAAAATCTTTAAAATAAATCCATTTCTTCCATATTATGGACCTTACAGAAAATTACTACACTAGAAATCTCACAAAATAAGGTTTATTCTTTGGAGGGGGTAATATACAACAGAAAAGTAAAAGAAAAGTGTGGGTCATCGTACTAATTTCATTTTTATGGGAAAAAGTTTCCCCTACCCCCATATAAATTCAAGAACTAAAATAAACATAAAATCCGCCAAAAGGATGCATAATCCTGTGTTGATATGGCGGATTCTACTTGTATACTAACACAGGGGATACTGTACTTCGAAATAAATCAGTTAAGAAAGGCTGCAGCAATATTGCTTTATCAGATCTTGAATAAAGGCAAAACGTTAAAAAAATGCCAAATATGTACTTTACATTATTTTCCTTAAATTTGAAGCCAAATTAGACAAACTTATTGCTAAAAACAGGAAAAATCAATTCCTTATTTACTAAATTTACTCACTTTTGTACCAAATAACAGCAGCGTTTTGGCTTTGGCTCAACTTTCGTTTTTGAGGATTACACAAAAATGGCGATTTACCCGCCAATGTATTCTCTTCCTTCCGCTGATTTAAGAAGGGCAGTTGTCAGTTTCTGGCGGAAGAATGTGCACAATACTGGTTAACCGCTTAGAGTTCTAAGCCTGCCCAGTAAACGTGTCGTTAGGTCAACTGACCGCGCTCGACATGACCCCATTGGGTTGACTGGGCTGTAAAACCTCAACACAAACAAACAAACCCGCAAATGTCTTTAAAATTTATCTATAGATGGAGACAAGAAACGCTTACCGTCTTTCCGCGACATATTAGAAAGGCCGTACAATGAAGAAACGTGCCTTGGGCATATGCGCACAGTGAAGACCTAGATCCAGACTGCGTTGATCAGGGCCACTACCCGCTGCCATAATCACATAATGAATGAATGGAGAGCAAAGGCCCGGATGATACTTTGCGTATGCGCAGGAATATACCTGAATCGCCGCATGTTGCACGTTTTTGCTTGACGCGGCCCAAATTATTAATACATGTACAATACAGCGGAAAGATGGCAAATACATATTTAAACCGGGTTGATCAGCAGCCTTTACTTCAGGCTAATCAAATTATTATAGGAAATATCAAAGAGAACTGAAACAATATATGGCCAGAATGCGCACACGAGCACGCCAGCCGAAACTTTGTTGTTTGCATAAGGCAAATGTTCATTTTCCCAAATAGGTGATATTTTTGATTAAATGGATTGTATATGCTCGTGTCTTTTCTAACATTTGTACAACGGAGATAACTTTTCTGGTTTTCTTAAGATTTTCAACAAACCAACTCCCTTCTTGAATGGGATCAAAACTAAAATAAACGTCAAAACGTTTGCCTTTGGAAACAAAAAACACACTACGGATTAGAAAATGGCAGTCTCGGTTTTCAAATATACCACAATGGGCCGAATAATCCCAAAGGAAATGAAATATAATCTGCACTATGGTGATGTACGGGGAGACGTTCTACCGCTGCCACACGGCACTTACACCAGCTGCAGTGTAGCAAAAGCAACGACTTCCCTCCCAAAGCATATTCTTTCCTTTTATAGTTGACCTCTTTTCTGAAGAGCTGCAAAACAGTGACAAAATTATCTTCCCAAAAAACTGTCCGTAACATACCTTATATCCCCTAATTATTCAGACAAACATCTGACCAGGGACCAAGATCAAACACCGCTGAACCTTTTGGGCGGGTATTAAGCAGTTTAAGTATCCAAATACTTAAGTACGCAGAGATGTTCAGACAAGGGTCAGAGGCGGAGCCAGGAGGATTTCTGAGGGGTTCGATTTAATCATGTTACTGTACTAACTCTATTTATTTAGACAGACAGGCCTAAGCAAACAGTGTAGACTAAATCAGACGCCGCAAAACCCGGCGTCTGATCAGGGTCTACACTCTTTGCCTCTCACCCAGCAATTTCACACATTCACAGGTAGTAAAATAGACTTGTTGAAGAGAAGTATATGGAAAAGAGTCCAAATTAATCCAAATATCCCTTGAAAATGAAATTTTGAGTCAAAGGAGCACTGAACCCCCAGTCGAATTCCGAACCCCCTCTGAATCCGACACTGAGGGCTTTACTGATCTCAAGGCGCTTTCAAAGCTGTTCCTTTCTCTCCACTCAAGCATATCGTTATACGCATATGCTATAACTGGCGCATATTGATCTGTCTTTTTTACCTCGGCCCGTAAATATGCATAACAGAATATTCATTGCAAACTAGATAAACTGAGTGATAGCAAAAAGGTAACAATGTTGGAAAACAGTTATGTTTGCGTCGTATTTATATAATCAGGGGACTAAAAGACAGCTTTCCCTGCTGGATAAGGGTCTTGCAGTCCCCAGGCAGCACAGTCATGTGGCAATATATACTCTTCAGCGTTTGTACATTTAAGATGAGTGTCAAGAGATTTTTAGTCATGTCGTGACGGTGTCTGGGTGCGACGATGGGATCTGATTCCTCTTTACAGTGTCGCCTCACTGCAGCATAATGCCTCAGTCACACTGACGTGATACAACCACCAGCCACATTATACTATCACAGGTCGCACCAGTCTGAGCTCTACTACCTAATGCTGAGCGTCAAGACAAAGACTTGTTGGTACCAACTTCAGAAATTCTTAGGTATGATGCGGCTAGGGATTCAACCCAAAACTTCCCGAAGGCGGTTGCTTTGTCACCTAAGCCAGTCAGACAAATCTTAGGTTTTTCTAATGCACGGCAGGTGTGCTTAACTTTCTCTTAGACAATAAACATGGTTTCGAACACAACTGAAACCAGTATGTAGTGAGACAATTAGACATTTCGTTTATAGTTGTTTCCGACTCCTTACGTGCTGTTCTTGCATGATGAGCATGCGTCACCGTCCCTACCGATTTCATACTCATGCATCATCCCAAAATAATATGTTACTCATTAGATCATGATATTCATTACATCCGTAGACAAAGAGAAGATTATTAAAAGACCATTTCTAACCGGTCTAAGCAACCTATGAAAAGCAGGTAATTAAATAACATGCACAAGCAAACACCTCCGGTGAAATGTTGAAAGGGCGTAAATCCATTCTCCTTCACCCTATCACATCCTTCGGTCCATTAATTGCACAAATTGTAACTAAAGCTGTTTACAGGCGTGTATAAAGGTACAGCATAAACCTGTCATAACTTTTATAGATAAATTCATTTTCACGTGCAGATTTTATCAGAACTATAGTTCCAGGGTAACGGCCAGCTAAACGAAAAATAGCTAAACGAAAAATTGGACTTGTAGACTATGACGCAAGTTTGGCCCTACTACCCCCATTGGGGAATTTTTCAGACATATCCTATCGTAAAGAGCTATGTTTTCAGGTGTCGAATGACAGACGTTTTCACTATAAGTTGGGAACTGAACTTATGGCAGTAAGTTACTTGAAAAAAATTATAAATTCTGTTTCATACAGGTATTAAACAGTAGAGTTCGACCAACGTTGTTAACGTAAATAACTAAAAAAACAAACGCTTTGTTTGTCTGAAAATGAGTTGAATTTTATTTCATGTCACTTATCAAATCGATTCCAAAGCCAGAGAAACTAACACAAATGAAAACTGATACGACTTTAAAACATGTCAACTACAATAAATATGACTGTACATCTTGGGTGAACATAAATAACGTCCAATTGCTGTTGCCAATGACAGTGCGGCATCTCACAGGCAACGCAGAGCTAATACCTATTCCAAACCGAATCGGCAATTGTCAATCCTACACCACAACGCTATAAGTCGAAACTGCAGCTCACTAACAGAAAACGAATCTGTTCTCCCACCAAATATTTCAACTCAAAATAGCTCTGTTGTCCACTTTTGCTAAGACAGTTTTTAGCTGAATGAAGAAACGCCTTTTGGTACTGGTACTGGTACAATACATTCTACCCATGACATTGTTGTACAAGAAAAGAGCGATGCACCTAAACCTGTCACTGTTGATATTGCCATTATGCCTAACGAAAGAAGAGGCACTGTGAAACCGAATTTAACAGAGCTGAAACCCTGTTTTGCGAAGGCAAAGGCTAAACCGAAATCTGATGCGGCTTTGTCAAAACCGAATATGGATTTTCAACTACAGACTTTCAGAATTTCATCTTGTTTCTTTCTAAAAAAATAACAAACAGTGTTTCGTCTGAACAGCAGACTGTCTCTTCTTGGGCAAACCCTGCTACCCCCAGCTGTACAAAACAATAATAAATGCTCCCGAGTAAAATACGTGCCTCCCGTGAATTTCTCAATCAATGAAAATGTCACTGTACAGCATATTTAAGAGTTGTTAAAGGCAGCAAGCTCGCAAGCTGGCCAACAATGCTGTATCGTTACATTTGATGTGACTGTTGCCAAGACAGCATATTCACTCCTATGGCAACAATCCGATCTTCAAAATGAATGGGCGTGTTTCACTCGATCTGCTCAATCTTTGGAGCTATTGGAAAGAAAATGAAAGGCAGTGGCTTGTCTAAGATTGTCATCAAGACAGGTGTGCGTGTGCAAGTGGATCACTTGATAAAGCTATGTCGGGCAAGTATTTTAATTGCGCATTGCGTATACACAAAGTTACACTCGAAGTATTAGAAAGCATTAGAAAGATTATTCATTACGAAAACACGTCTATTCAAATATGTACATAATGTCACCTCAAAAAACTGAAAATTTTCGGGTAAAAAAACTCTTGATATTTTCATATTTCTGCTCAAAACATAGATAGTGGGTATTCGTTAGAACCGCCCCGACGAAAAATAATGTATACCCCTGTTAACCCCAGTTTTACTGTATAAAAGTGGGGTTTAACGGGGTCAAAATTATATAGACATGTATTCGTGATGTGTTTGAGAAATTTGAAGAAACACGCCCAGAAAATAAGCTATCAGACGAGGCATCGGAGAAGTTTCTCAGTTTGTCAAAAGAGTCTTCCCACGAGTGTTTACAGATGCTTACTGAAGATAAAAACTGCTATTTGAACGCTATCAGCAGTTCAAACAGTCTGTAAGAGACGGAAAGGTTGGTGAAACCGCCCAGTTCTGGTTGAGTTAAATGGATTTTGTTTGGATGGTTTTGGCTTTCATAAAAACAACCAAGACCAATGATCAAGGTATTCATATATCGGCACTATATAGTCTCTGCCCTATCGTCTTCGCATATGACCATACCAACTATGCACGATACCTGCCAGCATACCTCATTAAGCTCATGAACTTGAGCAGAATTCATCCTGGGTCGGACAACTATTAAGAGACAAGTTAAGTGTGCACAAAGAGTTGCAGCCTGCTCAAATTAAAGCCAGTGAAGCAGCCACTAAGAGCATAAAAAATGCAATCACCAATTTTACAAGCCCATTTACTGGATCACTGTTGTTTTTGATCTGGGTTTGTTCTGTTTGCTGAGGACTAGTTGTCCGATACTTGGGAAATCCTAGAGGGCAGTTCTTACCAAATGGTTTAATCAAACGATACAGCCAAAGGACATAGTTCTTCCACACTTTGTGATGTTGTCATACAAAATAGTTTATGTCCATAATTTTGTAAAATCCGTAACGGTTTGATAGGTTATGCTCAGGTAACGCACTCACGGATTTGGCGCCGGATTAGCCACAGATACGTTTCGGCATCATTCGTGGCAACCCGAAGTGGTCCGTAGTTTTCCGTATTGTGTCCGTAGTCATACGTAGTAGTACTTGTTTATCCGTGTGACAATCTTTTAACTTGTTAAAATTTTGACCACGGATCCAACAACCATAGTACATCCTTACTAAACCGTATTAGAACGTACTGATCCGTTGTAGTCCGTATTAAAACCATATTAATCCGTATCTATTCGTAGGCCCAAAGTAACCATATAATCAGGCACATTTCGTCTGTGTGTTTTTTTTTTTTTTTTTTTTTTTTTTTGTTTTTTTGTTGTTGTTTTTGTTTTTGGGGGGGGGGGGGGTGGTTTCTTGGCCCTGACTTCAGTAGCTGGACGTTTATGAGGTGTTCTCTTCTTTGGCGGCATTTTGAATGTGAACTGAGTATGCAAACGCGAGTGTTTACGGATCGCTTATCGTATCAGGTCTGTATCGCTCCGTGGCGGTTCGTTATAATTCGTATTAGACCGTTCTTATTCGTACTAACCCTTACTTGTACCGCAGCAAACCGTCGTTCATCCGCAGTGCACACTCCTTAACACGTGTTGTTCCGTATTAAACCGTGTGATTTCCGTATTAAACTGCAACAATTCGTATCACTCTCATCACCAAATGGACCCTTTCCAACATTATCTTTGGTAGATACGTCAAAAACCCGTAGCTACTACGTTGTGCATCCGTATCAGATCAGTATCGGACTACCGAAATTGACATTTTCGGGAACATCCGTGAGATTTAATCCGTAGTGGAACCGGCGAGGTGATCCGTGAATGTGTGACCTTGGCAGTAACCCTTGTCATGTTGAATACATTGATGCCACGCCCACTTCTAATTTCCAGCCAATCAGATTACTTGATCCAAGTTTTTGATAGAAATTCACATATTTAATGACAAACAGTGCAGATCCAGATCAGTTGGCTTCTTCAGAAGCTAACTGATCTGGATCTACACTGTTTCCTAAAACAGGGCATGTCGTGTTTAGCAAGAGAAGGGTAAAAATTGACTGGATTCACTTTCAGGGGAGACAAGTGGTGCATGCTGGTCAATATGAATCATAGTTCGTTATAAGCAGAAAAAGGTAAGAGAAAAGCCCAGGGAGTGCGACAATCACAAACCGCAGCCCTTGCCAGACACCAAGAGGAAGAGAAAACCAACAAAACCAAACAAGCACAAATCAAACAAACATACAAAAAGCACGAAGATTAGCTCTGTCTTCCCCAAGCGAGGCAATCGCAAGGCTAAAAGGACTAAAAAACACAAAATAACACAAGGTAGGACATAAAACAAATAGCCTCGTAGAATAAACCACAAAGCAACAAAGAGTAAGACTAACACCGGGACCACCGCCTTAGAACGGTCAGTAGAGTAAACCACCGGGGGTTTAAAGCACTTTTACAGCTAGCCAACTTAACCCTGGATCCCAATGCTACTGTTAATACGGAAATACATAAAAGGCTCCCAACTCAGTCAATGCATCAAAGCGAAAACATAAAAATCAAATTAATCACTATAATAAATAAAGACGAGTACGCATGGCTAATTTTAAATATGAAAATAGAAAAGAAGATGTCCAGGAAGAGCCCTTTACGAAAACACGCCCATTTAAATACATTGAAAAAAATGAAAATTTTCAGATAAAAAATTTTGATATATTTTTTATATATTTCATATTTCTGCTCAAAACATAGGCGAGGCGGTTCTTACGAGTACCCACAGTCTATGTTTTTGAGCAAAAATGATAACAATAATGTATACCCATGTAAACCCTAGTTTTACTATATAAAAGTGGGATTTAAGGGGGCCAAAATTATATAGGTATGTTTTCGCGAAGCACAATTACAGAACATAGTCTACCATTGACAACAACAGAGTGAATAAACTACAGCACGCATAATGACATATAAAAAGATAATGATAATAATTTACCAAAGTAATCATATACAGGACATTGATTAGCGATCAAACCCAACTATGTCATTCGCACCTTCTGTTCTGTTCTGTTTTGCTAACTAATTGTTTCGTCATAATAGATTTGTACTTGGCCGCCGCGCGGAAATCAGCAAAGGGTACAGGTATCCGAAAACTAGTCAGTCGCTATTATCTGTCCCTTATAACAGATACGGAAAGTAAACGTTTTGATCAGATTGCACGTATGGGCAAGCGAAAATGGGTTTTCATTACCGCTTCAGCCTTTTTTTATGGATTGGGCTATAGTAACTGTGCTAAAGCATTGGTCAGATAATCAGGTCTCGGGTTGGTACATCGGGCGATAGTCAAAACACCATATGATAATATCTAATTATGGTCTGATAAGTAGGGAAATAGTTATGTTTTAATTCATCTTTTCAAATCTTTTGTTAAATACACCAAACTTGAGCTTTAAAGGTGCTTTTGTAAAGACAGTTTTTAGCAATATACACGTTGTTTTGAGCAACTCACATAATAATGACAATAAAGAGACTTCTTAAACTGTGCTACAATGCTGTCCCTCCGACAGTTTCAGAAGCCAATTACGGTATCATTTCAGAAGGGATAAATCGACCTTGACCAAGCAGATCACAAATTTTAGCGACCCTGAGCTGCAATGGGCTAACTATAACCAAGAAACTTGTTTACTGTGTGAACTGTCCAAAAATAAGGGCAAACCTAATATCAACAGGGCAAGAGATAAGGGGAATATCCGAGTAAAATACCCATATGTTTTGAGCAAATACTCAATTATTTTCAAAAACTTGTGTATTGATACCCAATTGATTTGACAGAGTACCCAATTATTTCCAAATTCAAGGGTGAAATTAAAGTTTCAAAGCCAGAAAAGCACATGATTACTATTTTATAATATGATTACTGCACATAATATGTGGTCTTATTCTTCATATGACAAATATGGTCATAAAATTAATAGGGTATAATAAAATACTATGTTTTGAATACCTAAATCAGGCTTTTTTATGCTTTTTCTTTCAGTTTTATAAGTTTTACCCAATTATTTTTTGTTTTGCAGGGTATCTTTACTCAAACCGAAAAATGAAAATATGATTTTACCCAATTGAATAAATTTTGATGGGGTTAAATACCCAAAAGCCCCCAAAATTATCTGTTGCTCTGTATCAAGTTTGTTTGTTTTTTTTTTTTTTTCAAAGAACTTAACTATGTTTACGATAACTATGTTCTCATACGCGTTTCCTATTACGACCTTGAATCGTAATGACAAATGATTAAGGGAAATGGAGCCATTTACAGGGTAGGTAACTCGGTCAAAATTGATTGTTGTCCCCTTCTGAAAACTGGTATACTCGAAATGGAAAGAATTTGCTCCCTGGGAGCAAATTCTTACCTTTTTAAGTAGACATCCTTTCAGAACGGATTCGGTGTGCAGGAGAAGAAAAAGAAACTTACAGGAGTTGTCTCCCTTATGAAAAATCTACCTTCTATGCTTTCGACATCTTTAAGAAAGTCATTTATTGCTTGACGCTTTACACAGAAGTAACTTCGCAAACTTTTATCATGATTTAATGCAAAACTATTTGTCGTAACTACCGATGCACAAAAATGTTTATTCTATTGAATGATTTAAAATATATATTTCCATATTAAAAACGAAGGCAAATTATGCAGAAATCTGTAGGGTAGCTTCGAGGCGTATTTTCAACAATTTTCGCTTCTCCAATTTTTTTGTTTACAAAATAAATGTGAAAAATCGATTATTTAAATAAAGCTAAGAAATGTAGAAAAAAAATTTCTTAAACAAAACCTTCAAACAAAATCACCTTACTATAGAAATTGCATAGGTAAGACCAGTGTTTGGCCGTAAATTTATTTTAGGGTACACATATGAAAACAAAAAAAATCAGAAGCAGAAAAGACAAATGACTTCTGATATGATATGGTCAATCAGAACAAAATATTTTCATCTAAAACAAAACGCCAAGCAAAAAAAAAATGTTTCCCAGTGATGTCGAAAGGACAGTAGTGAATTCAGTCTAATTTTGCCGTACGAGTAATACACGCAAACAGGTATAATTGACAATTATTAGCTAAGAAATGAGTCGCGTTACACCTATACTGGTAATGTTCCAACGGCCAGACATACATTATTTATATTTTCAAACAAAATTCCCTGCGGACGAAAGGACTTGTTGTCAACACGTTTCATTTATTAACTAAGCTGAAAAGATTAGTCTTCTTCATGTGTCTGCGTTTCTGTAATAACGATTCAGAAAATAGTATTGCGCCATACCCAGCGATTTTTACGTAGTGAAGTCCCACATTAACCGGAACATACATACACTCTGATCAGAGACTTAGCTGTCCCCACATCCCCACACTGGACTCTGTATGATATTTCGTTGTGCTGTAAGATGACTACATACAGTTGGTATTAGTCCACTGTTATTGCCAAGAAAAATAACTTTTGTGACTTCCTGATTTTTTCTCTTTTTTTTTTTTTTTTTTTTTTTTACTGCTCGGGTTTGTTTGAGTTGACCCTCTGATGAAATTACAAATGTTGCAAGTCTGAATAATGATCAGATTAGACGTCTAATCACGATCCACACCGTTTGCCATTTCATTCTAGACATTTGACTGATTACCTATTTACAACAATAGCCATATCCAAATTCAAGAGTCCAATTGCAGAAACTCAGGAACGAAAATGTTAATATACGGTCAGTCCCTTGCTCTATTTGTTCTAATATCAAAACAAGGCCACTGCGAGAATAAAGCACAATCGTTACGATCAGATTTATTTCACTTATGTTTAAACAGAATATAGAATAAAGCACAATTGATTTGTAGGAAGCGAAATGGTAAGTATTAGTATGTTTTTCGAGGTAGTTTTTAAATCAATTAAAACATGCAGTTTCAAATTGCAAGCTGAGATCTTAGTTTAGATAAATAAAATCTCAACTGTCAGCCTTATTTTTTAAACCTTTGATCACATATTTGTATCTTGCGTTAGTGAGTTTTTTTTTGTTTTTTTTTTTTCTCTTCTTTTTTTTTTCTTATTTTTTCTTCTCCTTCTTCTTCTTACAAGGGGCGATTAACTGGCTATACCCTAAAATTGTATGTACAGAATGCGAGGTTTTTGTGACCTCGACAATGCCAAATAATATATCAAATTAAGAGTCAAAAAGACAGGTCAATGTACACCATTAGAGCGTTGGATTTTTACCGTGGAGGACCGGGTTCGATTCCCACGAAAGGCGGAATATTTTTTCAGCTATGCTTCATTCCTTTGTTACGACTTTCATGTCGTAAGATGGGGGCTCGTCCGGGATAGAAATCCAATGCTCTAACCACTGAGCCAAAGAGTCGACTCCCTGACGCAGTTGTCAGAGATTGAATATATACTTAGAAGCTATGCGTAATCTGCCAAAGCAGATAATCGAAGGTAGGAGTGCTCGGTCGTAACACCTCCCCCCCCCCCCCCTTCAAGGAAGTCATCATTTATGATGACGTGAAGCCATTTTCGGCGTATAAAGTCCAATTTCGGACGAGCCCCCATCTTACGACATGAAAGCCGTAACAAAGGAATGAAGCACAGCTGAAAAAAAATTCTTACGTCTGCCGTGGGAATCGAACCCGGTCCTCCCGGTTAAAAATCCAATGCTCTAACCACTGAGCCAAAGAGTCGACTCCCTGACGCAGTTGTCAGAGATTGAATATATACTTAGAAGCTATGCGTAATCTGCCAAAGCAGATATTCGAAGGTAGGAGTGCTCGGTCGTAACACTCCCCCTTTTCAAGGAAGTCATCATCATTTCTTACTGGCATCACACAAATTATTTCATCATCAATATTGCCATTCTCCTTAAGGAAAATGAAGTGTAGCAGGCTTGTGCAGTTTCCACATTGACATCATTAACAAGTCTGTGTTCTAATACAAAAATGTACACATTCTCAAACATAATGATCTGCAGAACAAGGAACAGAAAACACCTAAAAAGACCATATTTCGGGGATAAACTAGTTAGTTTTTTTTATTATTTATTTGACTAAAATCCCCCACAAGGGACCCTCATAAATATTCAATAATCGTGGAACGGACTTGTTGGTTGGTCGCCCATAGAATTCCGAAAGCTACGCTTCTCACACATTTATCTCCTACTCCTGACATACAGACGCACTAGTCCTGCTACTAATTCTTTCCATTGTCAAGTTTAAAGATATTTGTAAGGAACAATACATTATTTATGTTCGAAACTACATCTGAGGTGATGGCTTTCCACATTCCGAATTCAACTGACTGTTCCAAGGCTCTCTCTCTCTCTCTCTCTCTCTCTCTCTCTCTCTCTCTCTCTCTCTGTATATATATATATATATATATATATATATATATATATATATATATATGTGTGTGTGTGTGTGTGTGTGTGTGTGTGTGTGTGTGTGTGTGTGTGTGTGTTGGTCGTTCTGCCCTCAACGTAGGGGTGCGTATATACGGTAATAAGCCCTTCGGTTCCTGGTTGCAGTTCGTCTCTGTTCGTGCGTCGATTGTATCGTATGTGGAGTTTTCTTTGTCATTGCTTTTGCTTCTTATCTCTCCTCCTTGGTGCCTCGGGAAACCTATATCTGTCGAATATTATGAATATTTTAAGCTTATTAAATAAAAGTACAAACAGTAAATTAGCTGACTCCCATCACTAGAAGAGTAATAGGCGTCCTGGAAGTGCCACAAGCACAGAACAAAGCCTACAAATGACACATAGAGAAGTGCAAACACAATACGGCGGACGGCGTACACTATACAAAGTCTGTCATGCCATTATTCAATCATTAAATGAATGAAAGGCTGCCGGATAAGCACCAAAAAATATGGTAGATTAGAACATTGTAAGGTGATATGCACTTGCAGCCAGCTTACTATTGACGCAACATTGTTATGGTCTCTGACAAATATGGTACTAACTATTCAAAAAAAAGTAAGAGAAAAGTCCAGGGAGTGCCACAATCACAAACCGCAGCCCTTCCCAGACCCCAAGAGGAAGAGGAAACCGACAAATCTAAACAAGCACAAACCGAACAAACGTACGAAAAGCACTAAGATTAGCTTTCTCTTCCCCAAGCGAGGTAATCGCAATACTAAAAGGACTGAAAAACACAAGAACAAAATGACACACGGAAAGACATACAACAAATCGCCTCGTAGAATAAACCACAAAGCAACAAGGAGTAAGACTAACACCGGGACCACCGCCTTAGAACGGTCGGTAGAGCAAACCACCGGGGGGTTTAAAGCATTTTTACAGCTAGCTAACTTCACCCTGGGTCCCGATGCTACTCTTTATACATAAATACATAAAAATTCGGTTCGCATAAAAGCTCCCAACTCAGTCAATGCATCAAAGCGAAAACATAAAAATCAAATTAATCACTATAATAAACAAAGACGAGTACTCATGGCTAATTCTACTGTAAGCCAGAGTAAATGAAAACCAATAGTTGAACCACGGCGGGCCAAGCCAAAGACATATCGTCAAGCCCCAACCCACTGGTTAAAGTTTTACGAAGAGGCCGTCATTGAGTCTGAGGCCCGAACCGCCGTCGTGCAATTAAAGAGTGAAGCATAGCCATCAACAATGATTGGGTTGACAACTAGGTATGTAGTCTGCCGCATAATATTAAGTTTTCTGAATTAATAAATTTTCTGAATTGCTCCGAAAAGTTAGATTTTCCTACAATTTTTCTAAATCTGTACACTAAGTCACCGTAAAATTCGGGTTCCGATATACAAAAACACTATACGAAGAAGGTGGTGTACTAAGTGTGAGATATAAATTTCTATATTATTCTGTATATTTCAGGCAATAGGAGGGCCCTAGAGAATTCCAGACAGTAAAAGATTTTGTTGGGAACGGCTAGGCTAAGGAAAGCGATGTAAAGAGGCCGTCGGTCCATATTCCAATTTCTGACTTGGATAGAAAGAATACTTGGTTGAATATGCTGGATAGAGTGTCACGTTTTAAAATTGGTATAGATGAAACGCAAGTCACAGGATATGTTGCTGACTTAAGTGGCCATCAGATCACATCAAAGTAAATATCTTATTTGAGACCATGGAAAATGCAGCAGGTGAGGGACTTGCTAATTTTTACGATTCTGACCTATGAAAATATTAGTAAGGATAGGTCACCACTTGTCACAATTAAGACAACTTTTGCCACTACCAGATTGACTTCCAAAAAAGAATTCCCTTCTGGAAAGGGCAACTTCTACTGTAGATGAGAATGAAATATAAGAACAATCCTATTACCTCCTAGCAATAGTTTCTGAAGACGATTACTTTGATCCTGATGAACTTCCGTTAATAGAACCGGTTTTCTTTTCGGATAACAGTCGCTAAATGTTGGAGTCTTTCAAGTTTAAAAGCCTTAAAGCCACAAAAAGATGAATAAATATATATTAACGGATAACAGACGCTTAGTTTTGAGAGTCTTTCAGTCTTTCATGTTTAAAACTCTTAAAGCGCCAAGCATACGACATTTTAATAATTTCAAAGCAAAATATGATTTGATATTTCGTGTAAATCGTCTGCTAAATCATATTTGCAGACGGTTCACACTTAATGACAAACATTAGCATGAAGATATCTACAAAATCACACATCTTGAAGCGCAGCCTCCTTGAGTCACCAAAAGAGATGAGAAACAAATAATTACAAACAGACGCCACATAAGATACCTACAAATATAAGTGAGGTTACCCAGGCAATACCACAATCACGAAGCGCAACCTTTCCCTTCCGCTGATTCAAGAAGGGCAGTTGTCAGTTTCAGGCGAAAGTATGTGCACAATACTGGTTAACCGCTTAGAGGACTAAGCCTATCCAGTAAACGTGTGGTTAGGTAAACTGACCGCGCTCGACATGACCCCACTGGGTTGACTGGGCCGTAAAACCTCAACACAAACAAACAACCTTTCCAAGGCACCACACGAAGGAGAGAACAGAAAAACATAATGACTAAAGAATTGCACATATGAAACCTCAAACAAAGAAGATATGCAACAGTAGAACTGCCTTTCTGAACGGTCTCTGAAACATAAAAATTAGAATTTCGTCTACTACAAATGTTGCGTAGCACTTTACGGGTTAAACGGTTATAAATACTGGTTTTAATCAGTGCATCGGCTAAGATGTAAGACGTGACATCTAAAACAAAAAGAATATTGTTTAATATCACGTAGCACAGGCTAAAATGAAGTTTCATTTTAAAAATTTACTAAAACATGTATGTAAATGGCTTAGGGCAAAAATAAATACAATACATTCATATAGATATACCTAAGTCATTGCTAACTTTGTGCATCTCCCGTCCGACGTCCACGGCTGCTGCGTTTTGCGAGTCATAGTGGTTAGTGTGTGTTCGGTAGGATGGGATATTAAATACATGGACAGTTTGATGTGTACTCGGTTTGCGCTTGGTGGATCATGTTGTATACTCATTATTCGTCATGGACAGGTTTATTTGTGCTCAGTGGATCATGGTGTATGTATTTATTTTTCACCATATACAGGTTGATGTGTACTCGGTGGATCACATTGTATGCTTTTACCATTCACTATCAGCAGGTTGATGTGTGCTCGGTGGAGCCTGTTGTATGCTTTTATTATTCACCAGGGACAGGTCGATGTGTGCTCGGCAGAATTTGTTGCATGTTTGCATTATTCCCCATGAAGAGGTGGATATATGTTTGATAGATCATGTTGAATGTTTTCATTATTCACCATGGACAGGTTGATGTCTGCACGGTGGATCATGCCGTATGCTTTCAATATTCACCGTAAGTAGGTTGCTGTGTGCTCGGTGGATCATGTTGTATGCTTTCATTACTCACCAGGAACAGGTTGATGTGCTCACGGTGGGTTGATGTGTGCTCGTTAGATCATATATGTTTTCATTATCCACCATGACGTGTGCTTGCTGGATCATATTGCAAGCTATTATAATTCCCTATAAAGAAGTTTATGTATATGGATCATGTTGTACGCTTGTATTATTCCCCTTTAGCAAGATTTATGTGTCCTCGGCGGGTCATGTTGTTTGCTTCGATAATTTTCCATGAACAGGTTGAAGTGTGCTCTGTGGCTCATATTGTATGCATTTATTATTCCCTATGAAGAGTTTCACATGTTCTTGGTGGATCTTGTTGTATCTTTTCATTACTCCCCATGAAGATTTTTGCGTGCTCTCGGTGGAGGTGTTACATGTTTTCATTATTTACAATGAACAAGTACTAGGTGAGGTATGTTGAAACTTTCAAGTACCCTTTACGAAGAAATAAGAAATAAACAAATGCAACTTATGAAACCACAGACTCACAAACAAAGGAAAACTGCAACAGAAGATAAAGCATATGAGAAAGAGAACCCTTTTGCGAACTGAAAACACATTTGTTATGCAGTGCTGCAAAACTCAAGGGTGACCATTCGCGTAAGTAAAACTAGTTTAAGACTCCATGTCGTCGAAATCCAGGACGGTTTGTTTGTTGGAGTTCATTTCTGTACGTGCGTCCACGAATGCATAGAAATTGCTTTTCCAGCGGGCGCACAAGTTGAAACAACGTCGATTCAACGTTGATTTAATGTCACTACGTCAAATAAAGATTGAATCGACGTTATTTTAACGTCATGACATAGAATCATCGTTGAATCGTCGTTGTTTAAACGTTGTGTACCTTCTGGGTTGTTTTGTTATTTTTTTTATCATTATCTGCTTCATGACTGTGATCTTTCTTAAGTAATTTTAATTAGAACGAAAAATGATGACCCGTTTTGATGATTTTTTTTATTAAAATAGGTTGAGAGGTAAGAAAAAGTTTGAAGATTTAAAATAAGGTTCTACTGAGTGTTCCGTCCGATATTGGTTTTGTTTGACAATTAACATTGTAGTCAATCAACAGACATTTCCTCATTTCTGTACAGGAAACATGGCTTGGTATTTCATTCAGCTAATTTCCCAAAGCGATAAAGCCTTTTTTTCTGTACATAATAAGAACAATGAGACAGTTGTAATGCATTTTTTGCCATCTGTTACGTCGAAAAAGTACGAAAACATATTTTAAAGGGATTTCCTTTGTTACTATAGGCAACCGGTCAAGATGAACATCTAGTTACTGAAACTATGATTCACCGGAACATTACGAAAACACGCCTAATCAAAAATATAGAAAATTTCGCCTCCAAAAACTGAAAATTTTCCGGTAAAAAAAAATCTGATATTTTTTCATATTTCTGCTCAAACCATAGATTGTGGGTACTCGTTAGAAGCGCCTCGCCGAGGCGTTATGATTGCCGACCATTTAGGGCAAATACAATATTGAAGAAACTCAGTATTTATTCGACGACTACTGCGAATAGGATATACCGTGTATAACGAAGATATTCAATCAACTTAACTCCCTACCACACTTGTTCAAAGATTTAAATGGGTCCTTTTAATTACATGTTGAACTGTATAAAACTTGTAGATAAGTAACAACAGTGTCGATCTTGAGCAGACGCTGTGTCCTGTGACATCTCATCTGGGTATACACTGTGTGCCTAAGTCTGTTAGTTCAAATATTTCGATCATAATGCTTGTTGCAAACTTTCGCATGGTTACCAAACCTTACAGACCTAAGTATCTACATATTCAGGTTGTCAAAACATTACAAATAATTAACAGCTAGTCAAGTTTCTGATTTTTCATAGCTTGCGACACAAAACACAACCCTACCATCGAAAAGATATACAACTAATTTTTGCATGTATAAAACTTGGATATTTTATGACACGAAATCACTGTATAGCGATTCGAAACTAACTGCATTTTGGCAAAATGCATGCATTTGCTCGGGACCGTTTTCGATTTTTGCCCAGCGTGTGTAAGTTTTATTAGGGGTATAATTAACAGGAGTACACGGACATGCAAATACACCCAATTCGCAATAGATGAATCTGTGCAGCTGCTGTCTTAAAGATACTAGCACTGAATGTTTGAAATTCTTATCGCGTTTTGTCAAATTGTCTGTATTCGATGAACACGTTTGTTTGCAGAGATTACTGGACCTATTGTGTTTAGTCTTCACACATTCTTCCCACGTTTAATCCGTCAACAAATGTTTAAGAATTGCAGACATGACGAAATTTGCTGAGACAAAATATGTAAGTATAAAACCGTATTGTATATTAATCAATCTAATAGGAAAATCATAAACACGAACGCCCGGAAGATGCCTGGTAAAATCTAAAATGTGTCATTCAATATGATATTGTAAAGGTTCTAATACAAGTTTTTTTTTATAACTATTACATTCTATCATAGCGGCCAAGCTAGACCAGAAATCGGATGTCTTTTATGTTAATCTATTTTTATGAACCGTCTTATAAATGGCATCAAAAAACGGTAAGAGGGTGTATTTTAAATACAGTTTGCATGCGAACTTTTAAAACTGGTTTCTGGGTAGACTCCCTGGAATGCAAAAAATAGCCTCAGTGCCACTTTTGGCTTCATGCTCGCATATGCACATAAGAAAATAAACATCGTGCTCTCTGTTTTTTAGCATTTTGTCTCTCTTTTCTATGAACTTAATCTGAATAATCAAGGTTTTGTATCCTTGGAATGTGTTAAGTATCAACTGGGAATCCGTAGGAGCATGCTTATATTCCATTTCAAGAGTATTCTGTATTGGAACCCGTACAGGATCTTGTGAAGAAAAAAAGTCTTGGATTATAGTTTTGGAATGTTATTCTATTCGGTCATAAAACATATGTTGTGTGTGATCTTTAAAAGCGCCTTGCTGAGGCGTCGCTTTCAATAAGTACCAATAGCATATGGTCTAAGGAGAACGGGAGAAAACTGTTCCAGAAGTATCATCTAAAACTCCACCTTTACAAGTTCACCGAAACTCCAACATTTGAATGCAAAATTGTGTCTCTTTAAATGTGCGTCAAGGAAAGGAACATGGCCATTGATTTGCGGTTAAAAGCGAGAACATCCAGCAATTAAGAGGTATACTATTCGTGTCAGCCGCGCGGGGCAAAAATGACTCTCATCCTCGATTAACCTATCCATCTGTACAGCTGATAGGGCATTTGTTTTTGTCACAACTCTGTACTGCCGGGAAGTGAATAGCTGAGTGCAGATCAAATAGTACTTCGTTCGTACTTACAATAAAACCCGTTTACTTGCTTGGCACATTTGAGCTATATTAACATTGCATAGTAATTATCTGACTTGGTTTAACTGTTGAGGTTATTTTAAGAAACTCAAAATCGTTAAAAACCGTTAACGAGATCGCTAATAGAATATTAAAACTATTAGGGCAAACAGAGAAGCATTTAGCAATAATCTCACAAGAGAAGATTAATCTGTTTATAACTATTTAAAGCTAAAAGTACTTGTGGTTTATTGTTACGTTAGCCTCAGACTTGAAAGAAAACAATTGCGTAGTGAATTGAATCATCACCACATTTGGTAAAGTATCCTTAGTATATGCGAAAAGATTTGCCAATGCTTTATTTGCAATATCGGTAGGTGCAAATATTCAGGTTCCTTACAGGAAACAATGTATTTTGAATGGACAACTGTGCCTGACTTTTCGCGAAATGGGAAATGACGTTTCGCATTTTTGTGCTGGGTTCTTGCTATTTTATTATCAATTTTAGCAATTCTGACGTTACAGACAGTAGGTCGTGTCCAAGAATATGTGATAAACAGATAATGAAATGGTGTTCTGGCTTATATCCCACTGTATCGACCTCCTATTTATAATTCCTCTCAGAACAAATTCTCGGGCAGAAACGGGGTCTCTGTTTGACACATCGGTCGAAAACCAAAATACCATGTGATTATCTCTAAGTATCACCAAATACAGCCGGCCTCGGTGGCTCAGTTGGATGCGCCGTCCGACTGGAGACCAGGAGGTCGCGGGTTCAACCCCCGCCGAGGTCGGCAACATTCTTTCGTGGAGATTGATTATGAAATATTTTCTACGGTCATTCTCTCCCTTCCGCTGATTCAAGAAGGGCAGTTGTCAGTTTCTGGCGAAAGAATGTGCACAATACTGGTTAACCGCTTAGAGGACTAAGCTTGCCCAGTAAACGTGTGGTTAGGTAAACTGACCGCGCTCGACATGACCCCTTTGGGTTGACTGGGCCGTAAAACCTCAACACAAACACATCACCAAATACAGAATCATGCATACAATTATGGTAAATGCTGAGATCCGCAGATGGGATGACACAATATGACTTTTTATTGATCGGCCTGCCGTTACATAATTTATTAACAAAATCCATGTGAAGAGTTCAAGGAAACGTCACAACCACGATGCACAAGCCTGCAACCAAACCCCTGCCACTACTCAAAAGGCATACAGTACGAAAACACGCCTATTCAAATATATGGAAAATTTCACCTCCAAAAAAACTGAAAATTTTCAGATAAAAAACTCTATTTTTCATATTTCTGCTCAAAACATAGATTGTGGGTACTCGTTAGAACCACCTCAATCTATGTTTTTGAGCAGAAATAAGAAAAATAATGTATACCCCTGTAAACCCCAGTTTTACTATATAAAAGTGGTGTTTAAGGGGGTCAAAATTATATAGGCATGTTTTCATGATGAAAAGACGAAGAGACGAGGCACAAGCAATGACAAAACAAAACAATTGCACAGATAAAACCGCCAACGTACGAACAAAAAAAGAACTAAAACAGACAAACCGGTCCATAAAAAGTCGAATGTGTGTATTAAAAAATTAAAGAAAAACAAGCCATGTCTGAAATTGACTGAATTTCGCGAATTATGACTCGTTAATGTACATTTCTTCGATGATGTATAATTGATATAACTCTCACATGAAGAGTTTTGCCAGCAGTTTCAATAGGGAATTACACTTAAAGAAATTTTCAAATACCAGATAAGCAATACCTTTATGTTATGTTTCTTTTTGCAAACTGGCGGCAAAAGTCCGCTCAAATTCCCTCAGTAGTTTTCCCTGCTACGTATTTTAACAATTGAACATTCAACAGATTTGTGGCATTCATAGCAATCAGCTTAATCTACAGTGGTAGGAGGCAATAGAATGTATTTAAAGCCAAGTTTCAGACCATCAAGACACCAGCTTGAGCTTGATTTACCCCGGCCCCGCCCTAACATTGTGACTGACAAGGAGAGTGACGATTTCAAGATATATTTTGCCTTGTGTTATTATTACCCAGGTGGATGACACGAACTTTTATCTAATACCATAAGTCATATGCTTTTGTTTTCTACCTTACTTACCCTAAGTGTTCGGACACTCAGACATTGTCGCCAATGCGGTGTCTGATCAGGGTCTGTACTGCTTGCCTATAATCCAACACTCTTTAGGCAAAAAAGGGGTTATATAGATTTGCTTAAATACAGACAATCCTCTTTATACCGACATTCGATACAACGACGATATTCGTTATAATGACAATTTGACTGTCACGAAACTTTTGCTTAAGAGGTAACAATAAGTCAAAAGTTATGCAAGAAGACTGTATTTAATACTTTAAAGAAATATATGTTTTGGATATTTGTTAGAATCGCCTCAGTGAGGCGATTCTAACAAATATCCAAACCATATGTTCTATGGAGTAATAAGACCAAAAGATCTTTCTTACAGATCAATCTGCTCATTAAGTATTCTCTACAATAGGATAACTTCATTATAATGGCAACGTCTGTGGGAACAAATGTTGTCGTTGTAACGAGAGTTCACTGTAATAGGGAGCGTATATTCTTTCATATAGCGGTTTATGGACTATAAAGTCCTAGATAAGCCTGTTCATCTGTGGAATTTCGTCCTATGAATCGAGGCTACGCATACCGGTATATATCATCGCAGGATACTGATGTACCGTATTTACCCTAAGTATTCGGACATCTCAGCTCACTACCATACTTTGAACAATTGCTGGATGAGTTGCAAACAGTGTAAACTCTGATGAGATGCCGCGTTATGCGGTGTCTCATCTGGGTCTACACTGTTTGCTCGGCATCATGAAAACACGCCTATATAATATTGACCCCCTTAAACCCCACTTTTATATAGTAAAACTGGGGTTTACAGGGGTATACATTATTTTTCTTAGTTCTGCTCAAAACATAGATTGTGGGTACTCGTTAGAACCGCCTCGCCGAGGCGGTTCTAACGAGTACCCACAATCTATGTTTTGAGCAGACATATGAAAAAATATCAGAGATTTTTATCTGAAAATTTTCAGTTTTTGGAGGTGAAATTTTCTATATATTTGAATAGGCGTGTTTTCGTAATGGGCTTGTTTGTCCAAAAACCTACTGTAAATACGGTTGATGCTATTATCAGGAAGCGAAGAGCTAAGATCAGCATATGCATAGACGCAGTGTAATCATAGTCGTTGTTGTTCGTATGAAGAAACGTTGCATCCTTGGCCATCCAAAATACGCCCACTGAAGATTCTGATCAAACTTTGCAAATGTGCTGGCAATTTAAATTGTCGCTGAGCGCATATATCCGAAGGTACGTTTTTGACGTTCCGGCGTATTCAATTTGTTATGACGCCTGCTGAACTGTTCATTATCTCTCTTACATTTCAGTAATTAGATTCGTCAGAATGGGGCAATTTAATTTGACGTTTTAAATCTGACGCTGGTCTCATTACTTAACTGCTTTCAGAAGATGCCGTATTTACCCGGCATGGCCTGATAAAACAATGTTGACCAATGTAAGACATCGTAGGAAGCGGCGTCTGATTAGTGTATACAGTCGACTCTCGTTATCTCGACTTCGCTTATCTCGAATGACAGCTGTTCTCGAAGTGAAAATCTGATCCCTGCTTAAACATGCAAATCTATTTACAGGTAACAAAATATTGTGGAAAAGAGGAGAACTAAGGAGCATTTTCTTCTCTTTTCCACAATATTTTCAATATATATTTAATTTAAGGAGTCAAATTACATATTCATTTATGAAATGTGGTTGTTCGATTTATTTTTTCCTCAATTCTGCAACTCAAATATGTCGATGTATGGATACCTCGAAGTATTTCAGAGAGTCCCTTGAACTTCGAGATAACGAAAGTCGACTCTACAGTGTGTGGCATTCATCCGGCAGTTCAGACACTTCACGAGGTAGTAAAACAGACATGTTCAACTTATAGGACAGGTATTAATATTGGGTTAAGGTGTTATTTTGTATAAATATGACAGTGATATTATCAAATTTCTTTTAGACGATATGATTTCGAATAAGAGTAAGATAGTCTATAAAGTATGGAAGCCGATGGGGGACATTTTGACTTGCGACTTAAGACTTATGAGTTTTGAGTTATGACTTGTGACTTATGAGTTATGAGTTGTTAAATCTTTCTGATAAGAAAAAATGCTTAAGCGTCACCACTTCCTGTATATATTCAGCAGACGACGGATTGATATTTTTCGTTTTGTTTCCAAGGAAATAGGTTTTGACATTTCATGCAAATTGCATGAAATCCTAAAACCTATTTTTTCAGGAAAAATAAGAACAATATTTTACAATGTCACCTGCTGAAAATTTACCCAACATGCTAGTTGTTTAAAGAGTTTGATAAAATGAATATTTTTACAAATGCATTGTGTTGCTTTTTAGCTCACCTGAGCTGAAAGCTCAAGGTGAGCTTTTGCGATCACTCACCGTCCGTCGTCGTCGTCGTCGTCGTCCGTATGTCCGTCCGTTCGTCCGTCCGTCCACAATCTTTAAACAACATCTCCTCCTAAACCTCTGATTGGATTTTGACCAAACTTCACAGGAATGATCCTTGGTTGGTCCTCTTTCAAAGTTGTTCAAATGGTTCCGGTCCGTTGCATATCTAGGTCACAGGAGCTAAAACTAGATTTTTTAACTAAAAACTTAAAAAATCTTCTTGTCAGAAACCACTGGACAGATTTCAGTATAATTTTGCAGAAATGTTCCTTTGGTGATCCTCTACCAAGATTGTTCAAGCCATTCGGATTCGTCAAAAAACATGGCCGCCAGGGGGCGGGGCTTATTTTCCCTATATATCTATACAGACAACTTTAAAAATCTTCTTGTCAGAAACCACTGGACAGATTTCAATATAATTTTGCAGAAATGTTCCTTTGGTGATCCTCTACCAAGATTGTTCAAGCCATTTGGATTCGTCATAAAACATGGCCGCCAGGGGGCGGGGCTTATTTTCCTTATATATCTATATAGAAAACTTTAAAAATCTTCTTGTCCGAAACCACTGAACCGATTTCAATATAATTTTGCAGAAATGTTCCTTTGGTGATCCTCTACCAAGATTGTTCAAGACATTTGGATTCGTCAAAAAACATGGCCGCCAGGGGGCGGGGCTTATTTTCCCTATATAATCTATATAGAAAACTTTTAGAAATCTTCTTGTCCGAAACCACTGGACCGATTTCAATATAATTTTGCAAAAATGTTCCTTTGGTGATCCTCTACCAAGATTGTTCAAGCCATTTGGATTCGTCAAAAAACATGGCCACCAGGGGGCGGGCTTATTTTCCCTATATATCTATATAGAAAACTTTAAAAATTTCTTGTCCGATACCACTGGACCGATTTCCATATAATTTTGCAGAAATGTTCCTTTGGTGATCCTGTACCAAGATTGTTCAAGCCATTTGGATTTGTCAAAAAACATGGCCGCCAGGGGACGGGGCTTATTTTCACTGTATATCTGTATAGAAAACTTTAAAAATCTTCTTGTCAGAAACCACTGGACCGATTTCCATATGATTTTGCAGAAATGTTCCTTTGGTGATCCTGTTGCGAGATTGTTCAAGCCATTTGGATTTGTCAAAAAACATGGCCGCCAGGGGGGCGGGGCTTATTTTCCTTATATATCTTTATGGAAAACTCTAAAAATCTTCTTGTCAGAAACCACTGGACCGATTTCCATATGATTTTGCAGAAATGTTCCTTTGGTGATCCTGTTGCAAGATTGTTCAAGCCGCCATGATTCGTTAAAAAACATGGCCGCTAGGGGGGGGGGGGGTGGTAATTTTCCCAATATATCTATATAGAAAACTTTAAAAATCTTCTTGTCATAAACGACTGGACCGATTTCAATATAACTTGGCAGAAATGTTTCCTTAGTGACCCTCTATAAAGATTGTTCAAGCCGACATGATTTGTCAAAAAACATGGCCGCTAGGGGGTACGGGGCTTATTTTCAATATAATTCTATATAGAAAACTTGAAAAAATCTTGTCGTCAGAAACCACAGGACTGATTTCAATATAACTTCGCAGAAATGTTTCCTTGGTGACCCTTTACCAAGATTGTTCAAGCCGTTATGATTTGTCAAAAAACATGGCCGCTAGGGGGCGGGACTTATTTTCCTATATAATTTATCTATATAGAAAATTTTAATAGTCTTTTCAGAAAGCACTTGACCGATTTCAATGTAACTTTGCAGGAATGTTTCTTATGTAACCCTCTATCAAGATTGTTCAAGCCGTCATGATTCGTCAAAAAACATGGCCGCCAGGAGTCGGGGCTTATTTTCCTTATATATCTATATAGAAAACTTTAAAACTCTTCTTGTTAGAAACCACTGAACCGATTTCATTATAACTGCAGAAATTTTTCCTTGGTTACCCTCTACTAAGATTGTTCAAGTAATCATGATTCGTCAAAAAAACATGGCTGCCTGGGGCAGGGCTTATTTTCCCTATATATCTATATATAAAACTTTAAAAATCTTCTTTTCAGAAACCAATGGACCGATTTCAATACAACTTGGCAGGAATGTTTCTTTGGTGATCCTCTACAAAGATTGTTCAGGCCGTCATGATTCATCAAAAATCATGGCCGCTAGGGGGCGGGGCTTATTTTTCCTATATATCTATATAGAAAACTTTAAAAATCTTCTCGTAAGAAACAGTTGGACCGAGTTCAATGTAACTTGGCAGGAATGTTGCTTTGGTGACCTTCTACCAAGAATGTTCAAGCCTTCATGATACGTCAAAAACCATGGCCCACAGGGGGGTGGGGCTTATTTTTCATATATATCTGCATAGAAAATTTTAAAATTCTTCTTGTCACATACCCCTTGACTGATTTCAATATTACTTGGCTGGAATGTTGCTTTGGTGAACCTCTATCAAGATTGTACAAGCAATCATGATTCGTCAAAAAACATGGCTGCCATGGGGTGGGGCTTGTTTTCCCTATATATCTAAATAGAAAACTTTAAAAATCTTCTTGTCAGAAACCACTGAACAGATTTCAATATAACTTGGTAGGAATGTTCCTTTGGTAACCCTCTACCAAGTTTGTTCAAGCCGTCATGATTCGTCAAAAAACATGGCCGTTAGGGCGTAGGGCTTTATAGCTATATAAAACTTTTTTAAACCACTGGACCAATTTCAATATAACTTGGCAGAAATGTTCCTTTGGTGACCCTCTTTTAAGATTCAGTTCAGGTCGTCAAGATTTGTAAAAAAAAAAAAACATGGCCAGGGGTGTGGTGGAGGGGGATGGGGGTGGTTAGTGCTATAAAGTTTATACAAAAATCCTAGAGCAGTGAACTTGGCTGAAACTTCAACAGTAAATATGCAAATCTGTTTGGTCAGGTGAGCAATATAGGACCATCATGGTCCTCTTGTTCTTGTCTTTTGTTAGGGATTTAACCAAACCTTAAAGCGCTAAGCAGATTTGTAGCAGACCACATTCTAAAATTGATTTTACTTTTTTTTTTCTTTTTTTTTTTTTCAGAGTAAACAAGACTTTTCGCTAGGCAGATTTTTTCCCCAAAAAATAAATAAATGAAATAATAATTAAAAAAAATAAAAATAAAAATATTTCAAAGTGTGGTCTAAAGGCTTGTGACTTATGAGTTTTTAGTTATGATTTGTGACTTTTGAGTTATGACTTGTGACTTTTGAGTTATGACTTACAAGTACCTTCGGTGTAATATTTTGTACCAACGTCGGCCATTTTCTACGAGCGTTCTCCAAATGCGCGCCAGTATTACACCGAAGGTACAAGTCATATCTCAAAAGTCACAAGTCATAACTCAAAAGTCACAAATCATAACTCAAAACTCATAACTCATAAAATTTAAACCACACTTTAAAATATTTTTATTATTATTATTATGATTATTGTTGTTGTTGTTGTTTTGGAGAAAATCTGCCTTGATGTCAAGTCTTGTTTACTTTGAAAATAACAAAATCAATTTTAGAATGTCGTCTGCTACAAATCTGCTTAGTGCTTTAAGGTTTGGTTACAGCGCTAACGAAAGACAAGAAAAACAACACAATGCATTTGTAAAACTATTTATTTTATCACACTTTAAACAATTAGCATGCTGGGTAAATTTTCAGCAGACATTTTTAAATATTGTTCTTTTTTCCTGGAAAATAGGTTTTGGGATTTCATGCAATTTGCATGAAATGTCAAAACCGTTATCCTTGGAAATAAAACAACAAATATCAATCTGTCGTCTGCTGAATATTTTAAGGAAAATGCGGCACTTAAGCACTTTTTCTTATCATCAAGATTATAAGACATATTAAAAGTCACAAGTCATTACTCAAAAGTCAGAAGTCATAATTCAAAACTCATAAGTCATAAGTCTTTAGTTGCAAGTCAAAATGTCCCCCATCGGCTTCCATAATAAAGTGATTATATATCAGTAAACCCAGCTTCGCCTATAATATACTATGGGAGCTGGAGTACATTAAACGATTTTTCACCGTTTTTCCACAATTAATGCTAAATTCAGTTTGCTTGTTATTTGTATTTGTCATTAACATTGCATACATTTATCTTAATGGGCTTAATACCAAGGGTATTGTCCTCATTTTCTCTGAATTCATATAAAGAGATTGGCGTTCCGATATGACGGTAACATTCGCTGAAACCTCTTTAATAGCCGTGAATGTAATTAAATTTATATGCAAATGAAATATAGAAAGACGATCCCAAAATCAAATAGAGTTATTCATAATGCGGTTAATTAGAATACGGTTACATGTAGTTTTTCATTTATGCACAAGTTGTTGATTGATCTTGTAGAAAAAAGTCAGAGGACTAACCAGTAACAAATGATAACATTTTGTCATGTGCTCATCCTATCGGTCTAACGCAATCGCAATACCCTAGTCGTAGAATTAAAAAAAAATCTTTTTAAAGTTTTTTTTTTTTCTTTTTTTAAATGCCCATCCCCACCTTCAACCCCGCCAGAGTTGTCATTCTTGTAGATGACACGTCGTCTCGTCCTGGTCTACATTTCTACCATGTATCATCAAAATATTGTGAAGGATATTCGAGTTACAAAGTGGACACGAAATGAAATTCAAACACAATAGGGGAGATAACTCCAAAAGTAAGAAAGCCAGAGTTGTCATTCTTCAGTACGCTTCGTCGTCTCGTCTTGTTCTACATTTCTACAAAGTAAATTAAAATAATCCAAAGGATATTGTAGTAACAGAGCGGACAAGAAATCAAATTCAAACACAAGAAAGGGAGATAACTCCAAACGTAAGGAAGCCAGAATTGTCATTCTTGTACGGGCACGACCTTACGAGTATTTCTCATTTTTATCAACGATCTTCCGCTTCGTATCAAAAAGTGCTCCTCTGATTTGTATGCAGATGACACGACGATTCACACGCATGGTAATGACAGATGCTATTGAAGAAGATCTGCAAGGAGAATTCGGTAACACAAAAACTTGGGGAAAGATAAACAAAATGAATGTTCACATGACCAAAACAACTTGCATGCTAGTTGGCGCTAGAAAGCGCGTGAATGACTCTCGACCACTAAATATTATTGCTGACGATGTCACCATTCAATCCGTTAGTGAACAGAAACTCTCTGGTGTTTATATCGATGAACACCTTTCTTGGTCTACCCATATAGACCACTTATGCTCCCTTATCTCATCTAAAATATCTCTATTATGCCAGCTGATCCCAGTTAGCAACGTATGTACCGACACATACTCAAAACGTTTACTATCAGGGGTATATTCTTCCTTATAATGATTACAGCTCTGTTACCTGGGGGCAGCCACTGCAACTAATATTGAACGCATATCCAAACTGCAAAAACGCACTGCTCGAATCATCTTGCGAGCAGATTACGATACCCCATCAGTAGATATGTTCAATCAGCTGGGATGGCTATCAATTCCGGACAGACTTAAATATAATAAGGCTGTCTTGACACACCGGGCAATAAATAATTTATCCCCTGAATTTATAACACAACTTTTAAAACCAGTCTCCGAGGTACACACTCTTAACCTGAGGTCATCAGAAAATGGCTCACTTTATGTGCAGACAGCACTTTTTGATTGCTCTTTTTCGTGTTCCACACCAAGACTATGGAACGCTCTACCTCAAACAGTAAAAACATCGGGGTCACTCTCAACTTTTAAGCAGTCTCTTAAGCAATATTTTAACTCTTATAAAATGTCTTTAAACTATGATTTTAAATGAGATACCATGTGTAAAATTGTCGCCGCAACCGGTATTGCAACTGATTGAGAGCTTCTATGACCTAACATAATTGTTTTAGACATTGGTTTTATGCGCTCGTCAGATTTTAAAAGCACTTACAAAAATTGTGATAATAAAAAGATTTGTCTTTGATGTAATTAAGTGCCATGTTTGGTTTTAAATCACTTGCACACACCTATTAGCACTTATTTATCTGACAAAAGCTTTATATAAGCATTCACTTCTCTATATGCTACTTTTATCCCATGAATGTCTTAGCTGTTAGTTAAGTCTTGTTGTATATATGTATATATATATTTTATTTACAGGACCGCAAGATAGAATAGTTATTTATAGTTAACTGTGTCATCCTCTTTAAACATTGTTTAAATAAAATAAATACGCACCACGTCATCTTGTCTTGTTCTACATTTCTACCAAGTATGATAAAAATATTCCGAAGGGTATTTGTGTTACAGAGCCGACAAAAATCAAATTAAAAAACAAGGGGAGATAACTCCAAAGTTAAGAAAGCCAAATTTTTCGTTCTTGTACGTGATACGTTGTCTCGGCCTGTTCTACATTTCTACCAAGTATAAAAAAAAACATTCCAAAGGGTAGTCGACTTACATGGCGGACACGAAATCAGTGTACAGTCACTGTCAAATATAACAAAGGGAGATAACGCCAAAAGTAAGAAAGGCGAAGTTGGTCTTCTTGTACGCGACATATTGCCTTGTCCTGTTCTACATTTCTGCGAAGTATCATCAAAATATTACGAAGGAAATTCGAATTACAGAGCCGACAAGAAATTAATTAAAAAACAAAAGAAAGGGAGATAACACCAAAAATAAAAAAAAACAAGAGTTGTCATTCTTGTACGCGACATGTCGTCTCGTTCTGTTCTACATTTCTACCAAGTATCATAAAAATATTCCACAGGGTATTTAACATATAGAGCGGGCACGGAATCAATACATAATCACTGTCAAGAATAACAAAGGGAGATTATACGCTACGCGTCATCTCGTCCTGTTCTACATTTCAATCAAGTACCATCAAAACATTCCGAAGGGTGTTCCAGTTACAGGACGGACTAGAAATCTATTTCTAACAAAACAAAGACAGATAACTCTAAAGTAGGAAAGTCAGAATTGTTTGCGCGACACGCCGTCTTGTCCTGTTCTATCAAGTATCATAAAAATATTCCAAAGAATATTTGATCTACAGAGTGGACATGAATTTCATGCATAATCACTGTCAAATATAACAAAGGAAGATAACGCCAAAGTTAAGACAGACAGAGTTGTCATTCTTGTCCGCAACACGTCGTCTCGTCCTGTTCTACATTGATACCAAGTATCAACCATATATTCCGAAGGGTATTTGAGTTACAGAGTGGATATGAAATCTATTTCAAACAAAGCAAAGGGAAATAACTCCAAAAATAAGAAAGCCAGTGTTGTCATTCTTGTAAGCAACAGGCCGTCGGCGTCTTGTTTTGTTTTACATTTCAACCAAGTATCATCAAAATATTCCAAAGGCTTGTTAAGTTACAGAGCGAACAATAGGCTTTGCGTCGACGTTGACGCTGACGCCGACACCGACGCTGACGCCGACGCCAATGGGATCCGTCCTAAACACAGTATGTCCTCGTCACCCTTCAGTAGGGGTGGGGGAGGACATAATGTCCAAGCAGATCCACAACTAAGACCATGGCCTACCACTGTCTACAAAAACGCTCTTGGATGGAACCTTCTCTGCTTTCGACATATTTCAGAAATTTGGTTTTGCGAGGCGCTTTACTCAGAAGTAAATTTGCAAAGTTTTAACATAACTGAATTCAAAATCTCATGTCGCATTTACCTGTACGTAAAGAATTTAATTCTATTCAGTCGATTTTTTTTTATTTAAAAAAACGGCTCCAAATCATGCACAAATCTAAAGATTATGTGATTTGGGTGCAGGTTTTCAACAAGTTCTGCTAGTTCATTTTTTTTTTTTCTTTTCTTTTTTTTTTTTTTTTTTTTTTTACAATACTGTTAGAATACATCTGGTGTTAGGGTAAAAACTAGTTAAGAAAAGCAAAACATACTGTCTGATATATTGTCTGATATATATATATATATATATATATATATATATATATATATATATATATATATATATATATATATCCCCAAAACATCCAGTTTAATATTAAATAAATAGGTGTTACCTATGAAACGAGCTTAAGCATTTTGTGCATTTTTTTTCACTAGGTATGCAAAGTCGCGGACCAGACTAAACCTGTTTAAAGAGGTCCGAGACAAAGTGCACAATACCGAATATTATGTTTACATCAATTTAACAAGAGTTTCCTAGGAAACGTCGCTCTACTGTACGTCACTTTTTGTTTTTTTACATACTCGTATTTAGAAAAAGAGGTTGATTTGATACTAAATATAGCTGAATCACCTCAAATCTGCAATCCGTGATATCCAAATTTGATGCCTTTAGGGTACAATGGAAGCATGTCCTAAGTTTTTTTGTTTGTTTGTTGTTGTTTTTTTTTTTTTGTTTTTTTGTTGTTGTTTTTTTTTTTTTTTTTTTTTTTTGTTGTTGTTGTTGTTGTTGTTGTTGTTTTCTTTTCTTTTTTTTTTTCTTTTTTTTTTTTTTGTTTGTTTTTTTTTTTTTTTTTGCTGTTGTTGTTTTTACATATTTAGAAAAAGAGGTTGATTTGATACTAAAATCTAGCTGAATCACCTCAAATCTGCAATCCGTGATATCCAAATTCGATGCCTTCAGGGTACAATGGAAGCATGTCCTAAAATACACCACTGATTTGACAGGCGTTTACAAAATGGCATGAGACCGGTGCGTCCGTGTCGATCGGTCTGCCTTGGCTTTTGGGCTTTGGGGTGAGGAGTCGTACTCTCCACGGCGTCGTTACTGCAATTTCGTTCGTCTGTCATTACGGTCAATGACCAATCCTAATCAACTGTGTGATGTGTTATTATTTGTGTGTTCTAAGATGGCTGATGAGACCAATCTTAGCTCTAAACTGCCTGTTGCAGATGGGGGAACAAAAGAGGTCTGAGGAAGAAAGCTCTGTTGGTGATTCCTTAGCTCTAGCTTTCCGCTGTGCACGTTTCTGCTCGGCTTTGCTGATTCTTTTTGCTTCGTATTCACCAGCTCCCCTTCTTATGAGGCCTTGCCACTTTGTACGATCCTGTGCAAGCTGTTCCCATGACTCTGTTGGTATGTTGAAGCCTTTAAGGGAGGCTTTGAGGGTGTTCTTGTATCGCTTCTTCTGACCACCATGGGAGCGTTTTCCTACTTGAAGATCTCCATAGAGGATTTTCTTTGGCAAACGTTCATCAGGTATTCTGGTAACATGGCCTGTCCATCTCAACTGTGCCAATTTCAGAAGAGTATGTACACTCTGCATCCCTGCTCTTTTCAGGACTTCTGTGTCTGGATTCCTGTCTTGCCACTTGATCTTTAGAAGTTTTCTAAGACAGCTTGTACGGAAGTGGTTCAGTCTTTTGGCATGCCGTTGGTAAACTGTCCAAGTTTCGCATGCGTATAATAGTGTTAGCAGCACTACCGATCTATATACGTTCAGCTTTGTGTCAAGTCTGATTCCACTTCGGTCCCAAATACTTCCACGTAGCCGGCCAAATGCTGCACTAGCTTTGGCAATTCTAGCATTGACTTCATCATCAATGTGCACAACTTTAGACAATGTGCTTCCAAAGTAGGAACTTGTCTACCACTTGCAGTCGTTGACCTTTCACTGTGATGGTAGGCTCCTTGTAAGGCTTTCCAGGTGCTGGCTGATATACTACCTCAGTCCACACCCTTTTGTATTTTCATTTCTGTTGGAGCACCCTTTGCCATGTCATCAGCAAAGAGGAACTCGTCTAGCACCTCTGTCTGCACCTTAGATTTAGCTTGCGACTTCTTAGGTTGAAAAGTTACCAATCAAAGCGATACCTAATAGGTATACCATTGTCACCATCCTGGAAAGCATCTGTAAGTATGGCAGAAAACATCATGCTGAACAGTTTTGAAGCTAGTACACAGCCTTGCTTAACTCCATTTCTCACAGGAAATGGATCAGAAAACTCGCCATCATTTTGGACCCTTGCAAGCATATCATCATTGCTATGAATTTGGTAGGACAGCCAAACTTTGCCATAATTTTCCAAAGCCCCTCACGACTGACTGTATCAAATGCTTTGGTAAGGTCGACAAAGGTCATGTAGAGGTCCACATTTTGTTCCTGGCATTTTTCTTGATACTATCGTGCTGTAAAGATCATGTCTATTGTCCTCTGTTTTTCCTGAATCCACACTGGCTTTCTGCTGGAAGCCCTGACCGTTCGAGGTGTTGTTTCAATCGGTTCAGTAGGACCCTAGCAAGGATCTTCCCAGCAATTGACAATAAAGAGATGCCTCGATGATTCTCACAGACTTGAGGATTCCCTTTCCTTTTGAATAGGTGGATAATTGTTGCATCCTTGAATTCTTGAGGGATGGCTTCTTTTCTCCACATAATGTGAAATAACTCTGTCAGTTTCTCTGCAACTGGAGGACCCCCTGCTTTGTAGATCTCTGCAGGTATTACATCTGATCCTGGAGCCTTGCCAGATGACAGGAGTTTTATTGCTTTCACTGTTTCAGAGACGGTTGGGAGCTTATCAAGCAGCAGATTACATTCCACCTGTGGTAGTCTGTTGATAGCTTTATCATTGATAGATGATGGCCGATTAAGGACACCATCAAAGTGTTCAGCCCATCTTTTCAAGATAGCTTCTTTGTCAGTCAGAAGACTAGTTCCATCTGCACTAAGGAGTGGGGTGGTTCCTGAGCTCTGGGGACCATATACTGTCTTGAGTGCATCAAAGAACTTTTTCATGTCCTTTCTGTCTGCAAAGGACTGGATTTCATCAGGCTTTTTTCTCAGCCAGGAGTCTTGCATGTCTCTGAGCCTCGTCTGAACTGTCTTGCATATGTTTGAATAGGCAGTCTTGCTAGATACTGAGCTGGTATTTCTGAGGTGCCTTGTGTTTTTGGTGTTTCTCTTCAAGGAGTCCCTAAATTTCTTTGTCATTCTCATCAAACCAATCTTGGTGTTTGCGAGATACTGGTCCTAGAGAATCCATTGCTGAAGAGTGAACGGTGCCTCTGAAGACAGTCAAGCTCTCATCTACATCTTCTGAACTGTGTTCCAGTGCATCTAAACGGCTGCAGAGATCGTTGAGGAACGCTTGCCTCTTGCTGTCTTGTTTCAGCTTGGAGACATCTAATTTCTTTGGCACCTTCTTGACTTGTGGTCGTCGTAAAGGCTGAATGCGCAGGTTGAGTTTGCTGACAACAAGCCTGTGATCTGTCCAACAGCCCGTACCACACATAGTTTTAGTCACTCTGACATCCTGTCTGTTCTTCCTTCGCACTATGACATAGTCAATGAGATGCCAGTGTTTGCAGCGAGGGTGCATCCATGTTGTCTTTCTGCGAGTTGGTAGACGGAAGACTGTGTTGGTGATCAGTAATTCATGCTCTGCACACTTCCTTAAAAGGAGGAGTCCATTGCTGTTGCACTTCCCTACACCTTCAGATCCAATTTTTCCTTCCCAGGTCTGGTGGTCTGTGCCTACTTTGGCACTGAAGTCCCCGAGGAGGATGAGTTTGTCTGTCCAGGGTGCTGCAGAAATCACAGAATACAAATCATCGTAGAACTTGTCTTTAACCTCATCTGGGTTGGTCATTGTGGGTGCATAGGCACGTACAATTGTAGCATGCCTCTTGCCATATAAGGGAAGTCTCAGCGTCATCAGGCGGTCATTTATGCCTTTGGGAAGTCCTGAGAGCTTGCTGACGAGGTGTGACTTGATGGCGAATCCTACTCCTGCTTCACGCCGCTCTTCTTTCTTGTGTCCACTCCAGAAGAAAGTGTAGCCAGCACCAACTGCTTTTAAAAGCCCTTCTTCTGCAAGGCGAGTCTCACTCGTTACTGCTATCAGTTATGCCATACAATGTATTTCGATTTCTAGGTATTAACTTTATGGATGCGGCTGTTAAACAATAACACGAGCTAAGACACAATTTGACAAGCAAATCATTGTGCAGCAAGTGTGTACAGACGAAAGTCGCTAAAGTACTACTGATCAGCTGATCGCCAGTCTGCTGAAATCACGGCATATCCTACCTTTATCATGTTGTCAGCGATAAATTCTTCCCTATGCATAATTCCGGAATGTAATCCATTTTTTACAGCAATACTTCAGTATTTGCCCTTAAATGCAGGAAAATGTTGTTTAAAGCGAGAGAAATCTCAGATTAAAAATTGCAGCTAAAACGCAGATCAGTCTTGCAGTCATCCGTGTCAATGACGTAAAATTGTATCCTTCTATTTCATTGGCTATACGAGTCTTTACAATCGCTTGCGGCGGCTGACTGGCTTTCCATGTTTGCAGCGGAGCTTATTTGATCATCATATTTTTCGGCAACCAGGCCAATGGCTCCGGCCTTATTAGCGTTGGTTTTCGGGTTCAACATTAAGCCGATACAGTCCGCTGTAGATATGGGAAACCGGTCAACCGCCACTTGCGAACTCTTCTGCATAATATGTCAGAGGCTAACGATACCTATAACGATGCTTTGCAGGTCGCTTAGACTCGTTAGTATAGAAATTATATAGATCAGACACGTGTTTGGTCGTTAATTTTACGCATAAATTTGAAAACGAAGAGGAGAAACAGATAAGACAAATGAGTCCTAATAAGTAAACTTGTCAATCACAATAAACGTCAAAAAGATTGCCTTTGGAAACAAAGAACACACTACAGATTAGAAAATGGTTGTATCGGTTTTACTGAGACTTTTCATGAGCAGTAATGAAATTCGCAGCACTGCTTACGCCTTCTAGCGTATACATGAGCAGAACTCCATTTTTAAATATACCACAATGAGCCAATTGATCCCAAAGGAAAAGAAATATAATCTGCACAATGATTAAGTACGGGGAGACGTTCTACCGCCGCCACACGGCACTAATACCAGCTGCAGTGTAGTAAAATAAACGTCAAAAAGTTTGCCTTTAGAAACATAGAACACACTACAGATTAGAGAATGGGAGTCTCGGTTTTATTGAGACTCTTCATTAGCAGTAATGAGGTTTGCAACACTGCTTACGCCCTCTAGCGCATACATGAGCAGAACTCCATTTTCAAATATAACACAAAGGGCCTAATGATCCCAAAGGAAGTGAAATATAATCTGCACTATGGTGAAGTACGGGGAGACGTTCTACCACCGCCACACGGCACTAACACCAGCCGCAGTGTAATAAAATAAACGTAAAAAAGATTGCCTTTGGATACAAAGAACGCATTATAGATTAGAAAACGTCGGTGTTTCCATTAAGAATAAAATGCCAGGCAGCAACATATTTTTGAAAGATGTCGAAAGCAAATAACAAGTTAATTAGGCTTTCACTAAAGATGGTGTTGTGCCGTGTTCCGGCCGTAAAACGTTTCATAGTACAGATTATATTTTTATTTTCTTTGGGATCATAAGGCTTTCTCTGGCTACATTGGAAATCGAATACCCGTAAGCCGGTGCTAGGGAGCATATAAAAAATAGAAATGAAGGCAATGATCATGAATCGATACAATTATCCCACACCTCCTATCAGAGACATCAAAGAGAAAGAAACACAAACACGAAATAACTGGATCCTAATGGAAACATCACTAGCAGAAAGCCAAACGGACAGTTACTTCCCCATAAAGTGGCCAAATGGATAACCAAAACAAAAAGATGTAAGCGACACACACATTCAAAGACGAACTATAACAAAAATAAACCATGACAGAAGAACCGCTTTGGAACGGTCAGTGAAAAGTATTTCACTGGGGGGCTTAAATCGATTTTACGTGGCCACAATCCTCGCCCTTACTTCTGCCGCGGTTTAAACACATAATTTGTTCAGTCCGCATGAAGGCTTCCTAACTCATCATTGCTACTTCTCCGAGAACACAAAAAAGTCAACAAATTACAGAGATGAAACAACGATGAGGACTCGACAGCACGAAACAACTGCAATGCTAGAGCAAAAGAAAACCAACAGTAAGACTCCGGTGGCCCCGACCAAAGATAGAGCATCAAGTACCAACCAACATTACCCAAAATTAAATTTCAAGTAAGCCTTTACGCTGGAACCATCATAGAATCTGATGCCTAACCCGCCGGCGTGCAATTAAAGAGGGAAGCAAAGTTATTAACCGTGATTGGGTTAACAACCATGCATGCAGTTTGTCTATATAAAGCCTTGAAAACTGCACTGTTAAATATGAAGAGGCCTAATAAAACGGGGTCTCCGAATTTTTATTCTTTTGTATAATTGTTCCCAAAGACAATCTTTAAGATTTTTTATAAAGAACCTAAGGCGAGCGTTCTAAAAACGGCACCACTATTACGTTGGGCCAAGCACTACGGCTTTGCATGACAGTTAGAGATCTAAAATGGCGAATCCTGCAAAAAGATAAACAGTTAAATTTTCGTATATACAATGACTGGACACTGCTTTAAAAGAAATAGAAAGGAAGGCAATGATCAGCAATCGATACAATTATCCCACATCTCCCATCAGAGACATCAAAGGGAAAGAAACACAAACACGAAATAACTGGATCCTAATGGAAACATCACTAGCAGAAAACCAAACGGACAGTTACTTTCCCACAAAGTGGCCAAATGGCTATCTAAAACAAACAAAAAGATGTAAGTGACTCACACATTCAAAGACGAACTATAACAAAAATTAACCATTACAGAAGAACCGCCTTGGAACGGTCAGTGAAAAGTATTTCAAATTGATATGCACTGCGACAAAATGCATACATTTTGCACAATTCATTTTTCATTTGTGATCAGCGACTATACCTTAAAAGTGTACAATGTTAAGACGATAGACCCTACTGGCCATGCTGATATCACAATGAAACGCTACAACTACAGTTTAGCCTGAATATAAATTCCTTTGGAATAGGAACTGACCTGAAATGTAATGCTTGTGGAAATACTATTCTATAATTTTATATCATGTCATATTATATCATATTTTATCATATTATTATACGTTTGGTTTCCTAATGTTTCTAACAAGTTTCAAGATGATTTTGTCAAAAGAAGACTGAGTGGTTTATAGTAAACATGCCACTTTGCACTTTTTCGAAATGCTAACATCATTACGTCTTCACGACGAAAAAAAACTATTTCATAAACCTAAAGTACAATTTTCCAAGAAGTGTTTGTTCCTAATTCAATCATATCATTTAAAACAATAAAGAGGAAATTTTTAAACATGATTTTTATCAATGTTATTCGTAGCAGCCATATTAGATACACAATAAATTATTTTTCAGCTTTTATCTGTTTTTTCATAACTCCAGATAAATGGCACAGCACAGTGTACATGTCGCATTTTAAAAACAGTTTCGGCTTCTTCTGTTAATCAAGGAGTTTATCAAATCTAAACAGCTTCCACAATAACTTAAAAGTGAGATTATCACCAATAAAATCGTCAGTTTTTTGCAAATACTCTGGTCTGTTCAACAGACATGGAACACATCCTTGTATTATCAAGTGCAATCCAAGAGGTGCAAGTGTTGTCATCTATGTACTAATTCTATCGTTACATTATCCGTTAATGGCAGAAAATTTTCAGTAACCAAAAATTCTGAACTGGACTGAAAAGTGTTCGACGATATATATTTAACTTGAACGATTAAAAATTTTAATATGTAGTAGGTATGTTGGTAGTGCTCATATAAAAGGGTTTGGTGAATATCATCACAGAATAAAAAAAGTCTAAAAAAGATTGATCCTCTTCTTCATAAACATTTCAAACGTACAGACCATTTGCTTGTTGATGTTTCAGTGTAACTAGTGGAGAAAATTCTCTATGATGGAAACTCTTTTTAGATTCAAAACTATCAAAAGACATCAAACAGATTTAAAGATGGATTAAATTATTACAAGCACCATTTCCACTGGGATTAATTAATAACATTTACCAAGAATGCAATATTTCTAAAATGCCTGATTTTGACGTATTTTCTCTTGTGGGTATTCGAAAATGTAAGCATAGAAGTCTATGTTTAAGGAAAATTGAAATTTAAAACGAAAAAAAATATTGCAGTAAAGGGATTCACTTCTTCACTTAAGGGAGTATCAAAAATATTAAAGAACCATGGTCGACATTCTATGCTTTTATTTTTAAGTTCCCTTTCTGCTTCCGTCAAACGTATTTTAGATCTCGAGGCATATAAATTCTACGACAGGGACCGTCAACTGTTTGATGCTGCTCTTCTGGCAAGATGTAAAACTCAACATGCTCTCCGTCCATTTATCGATAACGAAGTCAGTCTCAAAAACATTGTTTTAAAATTCCTTTCATAAATAAAGTAATCAATTTATCAATTCACCATGCCTGATAGGTGCATAACTTCATCACTACATGATCATTAAAAAAAAGAGGAACCTCCAAGTATTTGTTATAAATCTAACAAGCCCATAAGGAATGCTATTTTATTTTTTATTTTATTTTTTATTTTATTTTATTTTATTTTTATTTATTTATTTTCAATTAACTTGTTTTAGATCTTGTCATTCATACTAACACCCCTGACACGAGATTGTAAAGACTCCTGAATATGGATATATCATTACAGAATATCTTGAAATTCATTTCAGTAATAGCTTGTAAGGGCCCAACATACAGATTTCCTAATCATATAGATTTTAATAAGTGTAGAGAAGGAACGGTTTCTGCACTGAACGATTCTGGTAATCAACAGTGTGAACGAGAGCACGTTGAGCGTAATGCTTGGGAGGAATTGAAAATAAACGTGTTTAATGTTATCGATAAACGTACTAAACTTTATTCCGAAAGTAATAATCTATTACTTCCGTAACCTAAATCTACTGCCGTCATCTGAAGCAGGATCTTCAAGAATTTCACAGAGAGCATGTTTTAGTTCCATCTGATAAGGCCGCAAATAACGTAGTCGTTATTTGACGATTACATTATATGATTACACCGAAATAGGAACTGAGCGGCACCAAGGCCAATAAAGAGACTTCGGAAGAAGCAAAGTCAGTTGTCTTCGGCCACCGTAGCCATTTAGCCCTAAAGTTTTCTGTTAATGTTAATGAACAGCAAGACAAGCAAGCTTCCTACGATGTATTAGTAACATAAGCTTCATAAAAAACATATAAAGCATGGTTTATTGCTCAAGCTCCTGTACCATAACTGAACTTTCTAAATTATTAACTGCTTGCCTCACTGCTATAAAAATTCATGTCATTAGATTTGTGGAAGAGTTTACGACAGATCAGGCAGGGATTTGTTTTGGTCCAATAAAGATTCTGAAGAGATACCTAATAAACTACACTCAAGAGAATTTCGCGCGTCCAATTTCTCAACATATCATTTTTTTTATGTTTTATACAGCATGTTCCCATAATGTAACAAAAAAACTTACAGACTTAACTTAGTGTACTTTTCAAAGAAAAACACTCTTGGTTGTAACGATAGAAATGCATCCTTTACTTCTGATGACCTAAAACGATTATAACTTTGGTCTTGACAAAATGTTTCTGACGCATTATCATACCTTTTAAACAACGTATTCATTAGATTTGTCACTAAGTTACTAATCTGTAGTGTGTTCTTTGTTTCCAAGGCAATCTTTTCCACGTTTATTTTACATAGACAAATTATGGGAATTCCGATGGGTATTCCTTGTGCGCCTTCTTAAACAGATTTGTTTTTGTTGTGTTATGAAAAAGATTTTATGATGTCTCTTTTTTATGATACACAAGCTGACTAAACTAAACTAATTGGTATTTACACGACCATTATAAAATGTCGACAATCCTTACTTTGAAGGAGAAATGGTCACTAAAATTCATCCTTCTGAATTGCAATTGAAGAAAAAAACTAATTCTACTGATACCGAAGCCGCATTTGTCGATTTGTATTTATTAGTTTCTAACGGTTTTGTTTAATCTACAATTTATGACAATGCGATGATTTTGATTTTCACATTGTTAATTCCCCGTTTTTGGATGGAAACGTTCCTTGTTCCCCCTTTTAGAGTGTTTACATTTGGTTTGCAAGCGTGTATAGTTATTCAGCTGACTTAAATGCTCGTAACAAAACTGACTGCTAAATTTCTTCAACAGGAGTATCGGTATCATAAACATTGGAAAGCGTTTACTAAGTTTTATCGTCAACTGTACGAAGTGGTCTCTAAATACGATACTGGACAAAAACCACTTCTGCTACAAGGTCCACCGAATCGAAAGGAAGGCACTTATCAGGAATCTATACAATTACTTAATATCTCCAAAAAAAAGTAAGAGAAAAGTCCAGGGAGTGCCACAATCACAAACCGCAGCCCTTCCCAGACCCCAAGCGGAAGAGGAAACCGACAAATCTAAACAAGCACAAACCGAACAAACGTACGAAAAGCACTAAGATTAGCTCTCTCTTCCCCAAGCGAGGTAATCGCAATACTAAAAGGACTGAAAAACACAAGGACAAAATGACACACGGAAAGACATACAAATCGCCTCGTAGAATAAACCACAAAGCAACAAGGAGTAAGAGTAACACCGGGACCACCGCCTTAGAACGGTCGGTAGAGCAAACCGCCTTAGAACGGTCGGTAGAGCAAACCAAGACACCAAAGGGAAAGAAGGACGCACTTAAAGCAATGTCACCACAATCAAAACACTACAAGCAGAAAGCCAAAAGGACAGTTCCTTTCCCAAAAATTGGCCAAACGGCTTCCACAATAAAATTAAAAAAAATCACCAGGACATACATTCACAGACATTAAGTGGCAGAAATAGTAAACCACAGCAGAAGCAACGCCTTGGAACGGTCAGTAAAATTTTACTGGGAGGCTTAAATCGATTTAACGTGGCCAAAACCCTCGCCATTAGATCTGCGGTGGTAAACAAGACATTTGTTCAGTCCGCGTGAAGGGTTTCTAACTCATCAGTGCAACGTCTCCGAGGACATAAAAATTAAACGAATACAGACATGAAACAAAGATGAGTACTCGACAGCAAGAAATAACTGAAATGCTGTAGCAAAAGAAAACCAACAGTTGGACTCCGATGGGCCCGACCAGTCGAGATTCAGGCACCAAACGACTTACGTAAAAGTTTTTAGGTCGAAGCCGTCATAGAGTCTGAGGCCCGACCCGCCGGCGTGCAACCAAAGAGGGAACCAAAGTTATTAATCATGATTGGATTAACTACAAAGCATGCAGTCTGTCGTATTAAATTTATGTTGTACCCAATCTTTATACATCGAATAATGATTTTACGAAACTGAGTTCTAAAACACTTGAATTTTATGGTGACTTAGTATATGTTTAGAAAAACTGTAGGAAAACCTGAATTTTCTTATCATTTTAGTAAAATTGTCAAATGTTATTAACGAATGGGGTATAACATTGATGTCATAAAATAGTCTAGTTGCTAAGTGGTCACTCCAATCAACCACTTTTTTACCTCTTTTATTGCACGCCGGTGGGTCGGGGTTCATATATTATGATGACCCCGACTTAAAGAATATTCATTAGATGGTCTAGGCGGGAACTTTTTATGACTGTTCCTCGGCTAACAGAGGTTCAACTGGTTGTTTTATTTTGCTCCAGTATTCTAGTGATGTTGTTGGACAACCAAAGATCTCCGGAGTGTGTCAAAATGTTGTTTCTATTGAGTCCTCATCTTTGCTGCATTATAGGTTTTATCTGTGTTTTGTTTCCCGAAATAATCCATGGAAGAGTCAGAAGACCTCTACACGGACCGAACAAATATATTTTTAACCCCTATGTGAGGGTGAGAGTTGGGATCCTGAAAGCTACTAGTAATTCATTAAAGGTGGCACTTCATTGTGGTACTTTTCATAAGCTGTTATGTAGTGTTTCCCTTACTAATATTCTAATATATTCAGTTATGTTTGGGTAACAGTGTTGCCACCTTTTCGGGAAACTTGCCAAATCTGCTTGCCATCTGTTAATTTTGTGCATTACGAAAACACGCCTATTCAAATATATTGAAAATTTCACCATCAAAATCTGAAAATTTTCAGATAAACATTCTGATATTTTTCTTATTTCTGCTCAAAACATAGATTGTGGATACTCGTTAGAACCGCCTCTAAGAGTACCCATAATCTATGTTTTGAGCAGAAATCAGAAAAAAAATGATATATACCCCTGTAAACCCCAGTTTTACTATATAAATGTGGGTTTTAGGGGGTCAAAATTATATAGGTACGTTTTCGTGATGGGCTGCTTAATAGTGTTTGTCTGTTGTTTTTGTTTTTTTTTTTTGTTTTTTTTTTTTGTTGTTTTTTTTTTTTTTTTTTGTTGTTGTTTTTTTTTTTTTTTTTTTTTTTTTTTTTGTTTGTTTTTTTTTTTTTTTCGTTGGTTTGGGGGCTTGATGTTGGTCTAATTTTATCAGCTCCTAAGTTCTCTTATTGACTTTTCAGAACGAAGTTATTATTAGTCTAAGAAAGAAAAGAAAGGTATCCTCCCTTGTATTCACAAAATGACTTCATATGCACTAAGCGATTAAATATAACGCATTATAATAGACAATCTATATTCTATTTTCAATCTGAGCATTGTTTTCAATCTTAACAATGGAATGGTAATTTACGAGTTTTTATATACTTGGATCATGTCGTCCTGTCCTCCGTAAAAACTTGTGCGCCATATACCAAAAGGCATTTCATGCAGATGTAATACACACTGGTTTTATATACAGCATTGTGCATTTTTTACAGTACTCGCGGCAAAATTAGCTGCAGCTTTGCCGGGGAATCTAGGGTTATCCAACTTTTCCGTCTGAGCTCGTGTCTATGTTTTACAACTGGAATCTTGGCAGTGGCATCATAGATTGATTATGTTGACGAACAAAACTATAAGTGACAATATAAGTGCACAGTCCACTTTGCAGATGCGGCTTATGGAATAGAATGGTGACGTCGCCTTAATATTGGGATACCTTAACTATTTGCCATACGTGTCCTAAAAATTGAATACGTCCATTTCACGATTTGGTTATGTACTAAAAACCGCAGGATATGTGGAAAATTGTTTAGACTCTGATCAGACGCCGCTTTCCAAGCAGTCGGACTGTTATGTAATTGTCCCGATATCATTCACTGACTTTGCCTTTATCATCTTATGAGGGTAATATAACAGATTAAGTCGTATCATAACAAACAATGCGTTTCGGGAAATACACGAACAGTAAAAACCAATCGTATCAACCAGATTAGACGTACAGTCTTATGGCCCATGCTGACCGTTTATTTATCCTGTAGTATCTGATTCTGCAAGGATAGTAAAGGACTTGTGCCGATCATGCGGAAGCGGAAATTGATCGTTTTTCAGAAGGGTCCAAACCAGTTTTGATAGTTTCTTCTTCTAATAAGTGTATCCAGTTTTGCCTTTAAGCCATCACGATAAGCGTTAACACAACAGAAATGATTTATGAAGCAGGTTTTGTTGATTTAACAAAGATATAATATAGTTTCCTATATGTGTATGTGTACTATGAGCTTAAAAACAATACATATGTAAAATTTCTCCAAACTGTGCAAATCAGGAGTGTACTTAGTACGCCTTGTAATGTACTAGTGTTCTATGGTTGGTACCAAGATTTAGTACCAGTAAAATCGATTCAATGCCACAGTAGTTGTCACTACTTAGGGGGTTATTTTGGTGTTGTTTGTTCTTTGTGTGGCCTTGTTGCCGCCCGCTGCATTGGTATTTGTGTTTTGTCCTGTTAGTTGTATAGTTGTGTTGTGGTTCCTGTCTGGCATTGTGATCATCCTGTTAGGGAAGAGGGAGCCGATAACTTTGCTTTTCTTTGGTTTGTAGCGTGTATACTGTCATGGTTTGTTTGCGCTTCCTCTCCCTCTTGGTATCATTAGTAAGCTGTATACTGTGATTGTAGCCCTTCCAAGACATCTTCAAACATCCCCAGTAATTTACGTTATTATTGACCGTTCCAAGGCGATACTTTCATTGACGTATTTGTTCTAAATATTCTGTAGTGTTTCACTTAAAAATGTTTCTTTTTTTTTATTTTTTTTTATTGCTTCTTTTTAACTACAATTATAAGTTGAAGAAATTTCCAGTTATTTTTGATAGCAGAATTGCCTCCTTTTTTGGGAGATTTGCCAATAGAAAGGAAGACTATGATCAGGAATCGATACAATTACAAAACACCTTCCGTCCAAGATACCAAAGGACAAGAAGGACGCACTTAAAGTAACAATACTACAATCAAAACACAAGCAGTGAGCCCGAAGGACAATTCCTTTCCCAAAAGTTGACCAAACGGCTATCCAAAATAAACATTCACAAGGACATACATGCAAAGACATACAATGGCAAAAATAATAAACCACAGCAGAAGCACCGATATGGAACGGTGAGTAAAAACCCTCCTCTTACTGGGATGGGGGTGAGCGTGGGGTGGGGGCGCTTAAATCGATTTTACGTGGCCACAACTTCGCCCTTAGTGCTGCCTGGTATACACAAGACATTTGTTCAGTCCGCGTGAAGAGTTTCTAACTCATCAGTGCAACATCTCCGAGAACGTTAACATAAACGAATACAGACATGAAACGACGATGAGGACTCGACAGCAAGACATAACTAAAATGCTGACAGCAAAGGAAAATCAATAGTTGGACTCCGGTGGGCCTGACCAGAGCCCGAGCATCAGGCACCAACCGACACAAAAGTCTTTTGGCCGGAGCCGTCATAGAGTCTGAGGCCCGAACCGTCGACGTGCAACCAAAGAGGGAAACAAAGTCATTAACGATGATTGGGTTAACTACTATGCATGCATTCTGTCGTATATATTTATGCTGTACCCAATCTTTATATAGAGAAAAATGGTTTTACGGAATAAAGTGCAAAAATCATTGCAAGCATATATTTTTTTAATTACTCTGATTGCCATCTTTTCTTTTTCTGGCAATTTAATTGTATTTGTCCCTCTTTCCCTTCGATGTTGAAAATTGATTTGGGTCTGATTGTTTCTGTTCCTGATTTCACTAATTTATTTTCTATATTATTGTTCTGTTGTTGTTGTTGTTGTTTTATGTTTCAGTGAAGTTTAGAAAGAAAGAGTCTACCAAGTTACCTGTGACAAAACGTATATAGGGACAGAATTATCATAATGGTGTACGTGTTGCAGCTTTTAGTTTTAGTTTTTATATGCGTATGTATGTGTGTTTACTTGTTGTTTTTTTTTGTTGTTTGTTTTGTCCTTTTATGGAGTTTTAGGGCTTTTTTACTGTGATTGTCAACCACTGATTCAATTCTCGTTTGCAAATGACGCGGTTCTTTATGTACTCCAGAAACCAAGAGCAATTTAATTTCATTGTGCCACCATTGTCTTGGGTAAAAGACAGTTTAAAAGTGTGTTTAATCATGAATTAGATAATTGGTCGCGACTCTCCCACAGCTCGTCGTCGCAGTGATGTAATTGTGGGTTTCCGTGATTTTGGTTTTAAAATGTAAAACTGACAGAGTCTTTCCGCCGCAACGTGGAACACACGTTCTCGGACATGTGCGTCCACCCGATAGTCAGTGCAGCCCAAGCATTCGCGCAGTCTGATCAGAATCTTCACTAGCTGCATTTTTGATACCGAAGGATGCAAAGTGTTACTTCCTGTGGGCAAAGAAGACACAGATCAGCACAGGCTGGTTTGAGTTGATTAGGCGCACGTCCGAAAGTATGTTTTCTCGCGTTTCGGCTCATTTCTGCTTTTTACATGCACATCCTAGACGATTTGCAAATAAAACGGGTCACAACGCTATTAAAGACTGCCATGTGCAAACAGCAAGATCTTAAATCTTAGTAAGATTTATTGCCTTACGAAAACACGCCTATTCTAATACATTGAACATTTCACCACCAAAAAAACTGAAAGTTTTCAGAAAAAAACATTCTGATATTTTTCATATTTTTTTTTAAACCATAGATTGTGGGTACTCGTTAGAACCGCCTCACCGAGCTGGGAGCTGTTTCTAACGAGTACCCCACAATCTATGTTTTAAAGCAGGAATAAGAAAAATAATATATATATATACCCCCTGTAAACCCCAGTGTGCAAAAGTGGGGTTCAAGGGGATCAAAAGTATATAGGTATGTTTTCGTGATGTGATGATCATGGTATTAATGCGCAAAAGGAAAGCATCGTCTGTATTAAATTTATTTGGGGTTCTCGTGATTTACAATGCTTATCAAAGGAGAACTTATTTGACATTGGGAATAATAGCTACCATTTTACAAAGGGAGACATCTTACACAGACATAAACTAGCTTTTCTAGTATTTTCAAAACCTGAGGACTACTTGAAAAGAAAAAAAAAGTTTTCCCTCTAGAGAAAATCATCCCTTTTAGAGTAGCATCCATTGATTAATAGAGATGTTATACTACGCAAAACAAGTGTATTGCAATATATTTGTACAGCAATAAACCGGCATTGCAATGCAGCAAATTGGTATTGCAATACGCATTGAAATATGATTATTCCTTTTTATGTCAACATGTTCCAGTATAGGCGAACGATTACCATCTGAATTAAATTAATTCTTATAATTAATGCGCGTGCAAAGTAATTGTATCCGGAAATGAAATAAGGAATACTACACCGTATATCACGACAAAACATTACCACACTGTTAATAACAGAATGTCTCGAAGGGAGTTATTGTGCCTTGTCAAATATAAAAGGTCAACATACAACTGCATAAGTCATGTCATATAAAGAGACATATTCGGGGCTTATTTGGACGACATCGGGCCTATTGCGTTTTACTGGATGCTCTAACTTTTTAGTTTTTGCATATGCTCTGACAACCCATTTTTGCGTGGCACGAAACATATAAGAGGTATACTGACCTGAGCATGGCGAATCTATGCATTCGTTGTCCGCAAAGGTAAACAATTTATCCCCAATGAATCTGTCACGTGGAGTAATTATAAAATAGTGAATTATAAATCGGTGACGCCTTTGATATCAATGTAATATTACCAATCAGGTGATATCGATTCCGAGATTTACACTGGCTCCAGTCTCTAGTGACTATTTTTTTTTCTTATAATATTGTTTGATAAGCCAATAAATTAAAACAAAAATAATATGATGACTATAAAGGCTGGCCTTTATAGTCATGATAATTTTTGGGTTTATTTAGTAAACTATCAAATAGGATTATAAGAGAATAATATTTTGTCACTGGAGACTGGAGCCAGTCTGTATTGGCCCGAGACCGATGGGTTGAAGGCTACTATAGCTAACCGACAACCTGTGAGCCAATACGAAAACACTTGATTATTGATATTGTTATCAATTAACTGTTAGCCAAATGCAGCAATAGATTCAAATTAGACATTTTACACTGTGAATAATTGCGCGGATGGCAAGGTCAGCTTAAAGGCCAAACAAAATCAAAGATTCTGCTATTGATAAGTTGTAAATATTGACGTGAAAAACATATTAGCCATAGTTCGTTGTATTAAGCGGGTTTAAAGCTGCGCACACTGTATGAGGAAAAAAAACGTCACCAATATCACGTTTACTGATTTCCCATGCATAATTTCTATATACTGTAGTAATAATACTTAATAATTTCACGCAAAGATATCGTTGTCATGGTAACAGCCACACACAATGTATATGGTTTAGCCACTGATAATGAAAATGATTTTACTGTCATTCCAGCGCAATTCTTTACGTTGCCGGCATATCTAAGTACATTTGTTTTCCTTCTATACGTGATAGACGACTCTGAAATGAACTTTGGCTATCACCGGTCTTTGCTTCGTCTACCAGTAAAGTCTATGGATCCTTCTCTTCCTGAATTGTCTCATACCCAGTAAAATTGGCATTTTGGATGGCATGTTAGTCTCTGGAGTCAGTAAACATGGCATCTACGCATTTCTATATTGGCAAATGTCATTGCTTTTGTAACTTGATATTAAATTCTATAAACTTAAGATACAAAACAGCATATTACTGTACTTTTACATCCTATGTGATATTTATTCAATGGTAAAACATATTAGCATATTCTAAATCGAACTAATTGAAAGATGCTAGTGTCAGTAGTCTTATTTGTTCGCAAACATTGGTTAATATTTAAAAGCAGATGTGCAGATGGACAACCGTTAAAAGTTTTTATTTGCCTTTATAAGTAATATTTTAATAGGTAAAGCAATATTGATCCTGTGGTTATGTTACGTAAATTTCACAGCCAATAGTTTTTTTTAAACTTACTTAAATTTACTCTGGCATACAGTAGAATTAGCCATGAGTACTGCGGTTTGTGATTGTGGCACTCCCTGGACTTTTTTCTTACCTTTTTTACGTAGTACTACAATATTTTTGACGCCAAAAATAATTCGCAACAACTTTGCTTACAATGACATTCTGATATACATACGTACAAGCTTAGAAATCAAACTAAAAAGCTAATTACCAGTTGCATTTAGCGATAATAATAGTATTGTATGTTGTATCAGAGAAAGCTATATGCTTGTTGAGATTATTTACTGATCATCCCTCCTACGTGAACCGTTTTGATACTTGGTGTCCCAGTGGGTAATGTTTACTAACTCTTTGACCAAAAAGATGTACAACTAAATAGATTCCATTAGAAAGACCCATGAGAGCAATAAACACATTCACAAAACCAAACAAGTAACAAGTCTTCTAGCCCAGACTTGGTCCCGGTGTTAGTCTTACTCTTTGTTGCTTTGTGGTTTATTCTACGAGGCGATTTGTTGTATGTCTTTCCGTGTGTCATTTTGTTCTTGTGTTTTTCAGTCCTTTTAGTATTGCGATTACCTCGCTTGGGGAAGAGAGAGCTAATCTTAGTGCTTTTCGTACGTTTGTTCGATTTGTGCTTGTTTTGATATGTCGGTTTCCTCTTCCTCTTGGGGTCTGGGAAGGGCTGCGGTTTGTGATTGTGGCACTCCCTGGACTTTTCTCTTACCTTTTTTTTTTTTTTTTTTTTTTTTTTTTTTTTTTTGTTTTTTTTTTTTTTTTTTTTTTTTGCTAGTTTTCGCAAATGAGGCCTCATCACTGACTGACCCTTTTTATTTTAAAAAATCTCGGAATGGGCTCATAATAACAAATGAGAAGATGATATAAACTATACTATATAAAACATATAGTAAGGATCCCAGGAAATACCACAATCGAGAAACACAGCCCTCCCGAGACATCAAATAGTACGGGTTCCAATATTAAAAAGTGGCTAGGAATAGAATTGGAAAGATATACAATTTATTTTAATAAAGGAAGATAGCTTGGACATGACTGGTGTATAAAACAATTGTAACGCAGATATGCTTAAGCAAATGTACAGCAGATATGTATACATAGCATTATGCAAAAACCGGCATGATTCTTATTGAGGTTTACAGATTTAGAAAAATTGTAGTTAAATCTAACTTTTCGGAGCAATTCAGAAAACTTATTAACCGTTATAAAAAAATTGGCTATAGCCTGGATATTATGCGGCAGACTGCATGCCTAGTTGTCAACCCAATCATTGTTGATGACTATGCTTCACTCTTTAATTGCACGACGGCGGTTCGGGCCTCAGACTCAATGACGGCCTCTTCGTAAAACTTTAACGAGTGGGTTGGGGCTTGACGATATGTCTTTGGCTTGGCCCGCCGTGGTTCAACTATTGGTTTTCATTTACTCTGGCATACAGTAGAATTAGCCATGAGTACTCGTCTTTGTTTATTATAGTGATTAATTTGATTTTTATGTTTTCGCTTTGATGCATTGACTGAGTTGGGAGCCTTTATGCGAACCGAATTTTTATGTATTTATGTATTAAGAGTAGCATCGGGACCCAGGATGAAGTTAGCTAGCTGTAAAAGTGCTTTAAACCCCCCGGTGGTTTGCTCTACCGACCGTTCTAAGGCGGTGGTCCCGGTGTTAGTCTTACTCTTTGTTGCTTTGTGGTTTATTCTACGAGGCGATTTGTTGTATGTCTTTCCGTGTGTCATTTTGTTCTTGTGTTTTTCAGTCCTTTTAGTTTTGCGATTACCTCGCTTGGGGAAGAGAGAGCTAATCTTAGTGCTTTTCATACGTTTGTTCGGTTTGTGCTTGTTTAGATTTGCCGGTTTCCTCTTCCTCTTGGAGTCTGGAAGGGCTGCGGTTTGTGATTGTGGCACTCCCTGGACTTTTCTCTTAATTTTTTAGTTGATACTTACAAATTCCAACTATACAAACTATTGCGCATTCAGATTAACGTCATAAAGAAGAAAGAAAATAATGTTCAAACAGAAAATAGAATGTTTACTTGCTCGTGTGCATATGCAACTATGAAACCAAAAGTTCAGCTGAGGTTGTTTTCTGCATTCAATTGAGCGTACTCTGGTTAACTGCCTGAAAGCAATTTTAAAATTTCGCATGCAAACTGTATTTCAAATCCATCTTTTAACTTTCTTCGATGTTATGTAATAGAAGTTTCATAAAAATGAATTGACACCAAAAATGTCAGATTTCTTATCCAGTATGGCCACTATGATACTCATAAACTTGAAATAAAATGCATGTTTTGGAATATCATTATGAATGACACGTTTTATATTTTATCAAGCGCCAATTGGGCGTTCATGTTTATCATTTTTTCTTTTAGATTAAGTCATATACAATTTAATTTTATACTTATGCAAGTCTTTAAAATGCATGCTGTGGGAGTTCTCTACGAATTTTGTCAAAACCAGAATTTTTGACAATTGCTGACGGTCTGCACTCGGTAAGAATGTATGAAGATCAAACACAATAAGAAGTAATTTCCGCAAACAAAACTATTCATCAAAAATTCCATAAAATACAAGTCGTTCAACAAAAGGTGACAAGAGTTTTAAACAGTCAATGCACATCTAAACTGAGTCATCAGCTGTACAGATTAATTTATCGTGAGTCGAGTGTACTTACCTGTGAGTATATACCTGTTTACTATACACTTAATATTACTTACAGGTGCTAGGCAAAAATTTAAAGCAGTACCATGCAAAAAGCATGCAGTTTGCCAAAAAGCACTTAGTTTCGGATTGTTATACAGTAGTTTTGTATCATGCAATATCATGACTTTATATATATATAAAAAAAATCAACTGTATATCTTATTGCTTGTAGGTTTGTGATTATTTGCAAGATATTAGAAAAGATAATCCTGACTATTGAAGAAGAGATAAGAAATTAATAAAGACACTGCAAACGCCACATATGAAATCACAGACACAAGTATAACATGGCTAATTTTCCCGAATATACATGTCGTTCAGGTAAAAACTCAAAAGAAAGTTAAACATGGAGTGAGATTTTAAATTCAGACATAAAGTGTACTTTTTGTGAGATTTAATCTTACATGATTATGGCCAGTTAGGTGTCTCTACCTACCATTGTACCTTTTTACTCCGAATGAAAACTTGTATCGTGCTTAAAGCGTATATATTTCCGGAATGCAATTGTTAACCGAAGCCACTAGGCCTTTTGAAGCCAAATTGCATATGGAGCCTCCATGGGTCAGGAGAAAAGAACATGTTTTCGCAGGATCTAAGTCACATGACCAAGATAGTCGCCAAGCCCATATATGTTAAAAACGTGTGCGTATTCTCCAGGAACTCGTTCAAAGCATGCGATATGCTCGGGGAATTGTGATTTCAGAACACTTTTTTTTCTAATTAACCATTTGGATAATTATCATAACAGTCAATGAAAAATCAATTTGGAGCAAATGTGATAATTTTATCATTTTATTATGTCTGAAGAAGTTCAAGTACCAGTCTTTAAAACAATCAAACTAAATATTGCAAGGTTCTGCTAGATATAAAGGTACATTGCCAACACTAAACGTAACTGTATGCCATCATGAAACTAAAGTGAAACCCTTTATAAATGTGTCGACACAAACGCTTACACAGTCACATGCACCCGTCAAATAAACGCTTCTAGTTAGGTCCCCGTAGCCTAATGGATAGGAGAGTTGACTCTTAATCCATTAGGTTTCTCACCTCTGTGGTTCGAGCCTCGCTCGGGTCACATGTGGAAAAGCCTAGTTCTGCTTACGGATAAAGAGTTGTTTTTTCCCAAGGTCTCCGGTTTTCGCCCATCTTTGATGAACGATCGGCTCGGTATAACTGAAATATTCTTATAAATGACCGTAAAACCCAAATAAAAAAAAAAAAAAAAAAAAAAAAAAAACGCTTCCTAAAAAAAGGTACGAGAAAAGTCCAGGGAGTGCCAAAATCACAAACCGCAGCCCTTCCCAGACACCAAGAGGAAGCGAAAACCGACAAATCAAAATAAGCACAAATCGAACAAACGTACGAAAAGCACTAAGATTAGCTCTCTCTTCCCCTAGCGAGGTAATCGCAATGCTAAAAAGACTGAAAAACACAAGAACAAAATGACACGAGGTAAGACATAAAACAAATCGCCTCGTAGAATAAACCACAAAGCAACAAAGAGTAAGACTAACACCGGGACCACCACCTTAGAACGGTCAGTAGCGTAAACACCGGAGGGTGGGGCACTTTTACAGCTAGCCAACTTCACCCTGGGTCCCGATGCTACTCTCAATACAGAAATACATAAAAATTCGGTTCGCATAAAGGCTCTTAACTCAGTTAATGCATCAAAGCGAAAACATAAAAAATAAATTAATCACTATAATAAACAAAGACGAGTACTCATGGCTAATTCTACTATATGCCAGAGTAAATGAAAACCAATAGTTGAACCACGACGGGCCGAGCCAAAGAGCATCCGATTTCTTGAAGGCCGGTTAAATTATGAGTACAGAAACGTTCTTTTCCTAATATTGTTACAGAAATTCTTAACCTTGGATAGAACTGTAAATTCATTTTTTTTTTCGAATCCCTACTGCATCATATTTTCAACTAGAGCCAAATTAAGTTCTGCACTATATGGATACATACCGAGAAACATTCAGTGATGTGGCAAAACGTGTGTCATAAAGAATGGTTCAATGCTTGAATGTTGAACTATCCTTTTTGACACATATCATTAGCTTTAATTACAATAAATTACACTGAATTACAGTGAATTACCATTACGTGATTTTCCTTTATTATACATTACTGCTCTAGCTCCTACCTTCTTAATATACCTTCTCTATAAGCGTATTTGTTCCACTTAAACAGCAATTGTATACAAAGGAAGAGGGTTTGCTATTTGTATGAATGCTTTAAACGAATACTTTTTTTTTTTCTTTTTTTTCTTCTTCTTCTTCTTCTCCTTCTTCTTCTTTTCTTTTGGGGGGGGGGGGGTATCTGCGTCAGGTTAAAAGTATCTTAAGTAAATAAGTGATAAATAAGTAAATAAGTTGGAAGAACAGAGCACTCCCCCAACACCAAAGAGAAGACAAACAAATACAATTAAGCGGCCACAAATGAACATATGGCAAGCAGAGTTGGAAACTCTTTCCTAAAAATGTGGCAACTCTGTTACCCAAACTTAACTGAATATATCTTAAACTTACATAATTGTTAAAAGAAAAAATTTAGTAAGTGAAACACTACAGAACTTTTAACAAAAATAATCATAATAAAAGTACTGCCTTGAAACGGTCAGAAATGATTTTACTTGGGAGATGTGTGGGGCGGGGGGGGGAAAGGGATTGGGCTAAAGCTAGCTTTACAGGGATCCAAACCTTTGCCCTCAGCTTCCATAGTGAGAAAAACAAGTATTTGTTAGGTCCATGTGGAGGTCTTCTAATTCACCCATGAATCACTACGGGCAACAAATAAATCACAAATAGCTTTACGGGATCCCAAACCTCGCTCTCAGCTTCCATAGTGATAAAAACATGTATTTGTTCGGTCCGTGTGGAGGTCTTCTAACTCATCCATGAATAATTATGGGCAACAAATAAATCACACAGATTATGTCTATGATAAAGCAAAGACTTAACAGAAACAACATCTTGAAACATTTGGAGATCTCTAGGTTGTCAAACAACACCACTTGAATGCTGGAGCAAACGAAATTACTATTTGAACCCTGGTGAGCCGAGAAACAGACATAAAACGCTCCAGCCAAGACTATCGAATGAATAGTTTTTTTAACGTCGGGGCCATCACAGAGTCTGAACCCCAATCTACAAGCGCGCAATTAAAGAGGTCAGCAAAGTGGTCAACCGCCATTGGATTAACCGCTAAACAAACAGACTGTTTTATGACATCAATGTTATACCCTTTTCGTTTATAGCATATTATAATTTTACTAAAATGATAAGTAAATTCAGGTTTACCTAAAATTTTTCTTAACTTATGCTCTAAATCAAAATAAAATTCAGGTTCCGACAGGGCTTGTGGAAGAAGTGTTTTTAGTCAGATGTCATATTCAGAGACCAATTCGTAGTGGCCACGATAAAACTTAGAAAATAGCTTTTCAAAGTTTATGATACCGATACCCCATGTTGGTGAAGTTTGGCAGTCAAAGATTTATTGCGAGCATTCAAATCGGCCATATGATTAGATACTCTTGCAAATCGAATAAGCTGAGAAATGCTAACACCATAAAAAGGGGCACGAGAAACATCGCCGTTCAAAACCGAGAAATTAACAATGTCGAAATTAAAATCATCGCGTTTTACATAAATCTTAGATGAAACAAAACCGTTAGAAATAAATAAATAAATGCAAATCGAAAATGCGGCTTCGGTTTCAGTAGAATTAGTTTTGTTCACATTTAATTCAGTAGGATAACACTGACTGACCATTCCTTCTAAATTAGGATAATCAATATTCTAAAGTTCATTTAATATCTTGAAGTTGGCTTAAAAGATTAAATAATATCAGCCGGTGTATCATCAGAAAGATACATAAAAAAATCTCTTTCATAACCTGCTACAAGGAAACAAACCTGCTACAAGAGAAACAATAACACCCATCGGAATTCCCACAATACGTTTGTGTAAAAAAAGTGTGATATTGCGTCACAAACATTTAGAAACTCTGTTTTGGTCCTCAGAAGTAAAGAATGCATTCTTATCATCACAAGTGAAAACAAATAAGGAGAGACTTCCCTTTGAAAAGTACTCTCAATTAAGTCCGTAAGTTTCTCTTTGATTAAATTTTGGGTATAAGTTGTATAGAGCGTAGAGAAATAATATGTTGACACTGGACGAGCAATATTCTCTATACTTTAGTTTATCAAGTATCTCACCAGAATTTCTAATTGACCAAATCAAATTGTTGCCTAATCTTTCGTAAACTTTTTCACAATATCTAATTACACGAGTTTTAATAGCAGTGAGGCAAGAATTTAATAATTTAGTTCAGTAGCAATACAGGTGCTTAAATTGGCAGACTGTTTAGACCCAAATCTGCGATTTGTGACGTCTGATAAGGGTCTGCACTATTTGTATTAGAAATTTCTGTAAAACATACTAATGATAAAAATTAACTAGAACCGTGATATTGGGACAGACCGGTCTAAAGGGTTATGGATAACACTAACCATGGTATCGGCAGATCCAGCAGACGACATATGGTGAATTTTTTTCTTATTTTTCATCGAAAATTGGATCTGAAACTTCATGCAAATATTGTCTAAAAATATTGCTGAAATTTTAAAGAGTCCACAAGGCATAAACGGTTAGGCTGTGCACCCATACTTTCCTTATAAACCCTAAGCCCTCTTTCGGCACGCCACACTTCATATATTTTAAAAGCATAGAAAATGTTTAGGAATAGCCACAGTCACAGAACATAGCTTAACCCATTGTATACAGAATAGACTCTCCTACACTATATATTGGAAGAGTCCAATTTCAATTTTAGGTACGTCTGGCTATGAGATTTATATATTCCTAGAGAACAATGACTGAATTAGTTGCAAACAGTGGAGATCCTGATCGCGTTCTGCGGAGTCTGATCTGGGTCTGCACTGTTTGCATATTACCCTTTTACGGGTCTCCCGACTACAATGGGTTAATAATGACAAGAAGAAGAAGAGTACACAAACCAAGACAGATAGTATACAAGCCACAGTCAAAAAATGACAAAGAAACAAGTTCCCTTTTCCCCATCATGGTGATCACGTTGCTAGGCATGATCCACTAAATACAAAAATACAACAAAGAACAGCTAAAAGGCCACACGAAGTACAAACACCACCAGAACAACCGCCTAAGAACGGTCAGTAGTATACCCTACCGAGGTAAAGTGATTCGATTGTGTTCTTTAAAATACAAAATGGCTGCCCTTACATTGTTATCTCAAGTAGTGAAACATCACATAGAAATATGTCAATGAAATAATGTCAGTGTGATGAATTTAGGACGGGGGCTCATGGTAATGACCTCAGACACTGACAGCCAGAACCAAACCTCTTCTTGATTGCCTTGGTAAAAAAGCACTGATTTTTAGGCCGCGAGAAGCACAAAGGTGCATTCCAATATGCGCGAAATGTGCGAATTCACATCATCCCGCACATGCGCAAAGCCTCATCCGGGCATTTGCTCTCTTCCAGGCATTTGCTCTCCATTTAAACATTATATAGAACCAAATGATTCTGTTTGCGGACAGCGAATGTCCTGATCTTACTGCGTTGATGAGCAGGCTGATATGGACCTTCTCTCTCCGGATATGCTCCAAAGACACCTTTTCGCAAGGCGTGTCTTAATTAGCATCTATGTTTATATATATATTCTGTTGCGATGCGATCTTGTTTCTAGTTTACTTTTATAGACTAATGTATTTGTGTCAGTCCTTTTAATAATTACATGCAATTATATGCTGTCCATGCTGGAGCTTTATACATTTTTTTCCAATATTAAGTTACATGTAGTAATTAACGTCATATCTGTAACAGCAAAATAATATTGTAAAGATTAATTAACCATTCTGTCCGCCATAATTATATATAAAACCAACACTATTATATTTGCCAACACTATTATACGCATGCGAAACTTGGACAGTTTACCAACGACATGCCAAAAGACTGAACCACTTCCATACAAGCTGTCTTAGAAAACTTCTAAAGATCAAGTGGCAAGACAGGATTCCAGAGACAGAAGTCCTGAAAAGGGCAGGGATGCAGAGTGTACATACTCTTCTGAAATTGGCACAATTAAGATGGACAGGTCATGTTACCAGAATGCCTGATGAATATTTGCCAAAAAATAATCCTCTATGGAGAACTACAAGTTGGAAAACGCTCCCATGGTGGTCAGACGAAGCGATACAAGGACACCCCTCAAATCCTCCCTTAAAGACTTCAACATACCAGCAGAGTCGTGGGAACAGATTGCACAGGATCGAACAAAGTGGCGAGGCCTCATAAGAAGGGGAGCTGGTGACACTCCCTGGACTTTTCTCTTACCTTTTTTACGTAGTACTACAATATTTTTGACGTCAAAAATAATTCGCAACAACTTTGCTTACAATGACATTCTGATATACATACATACAAGCTTAGAAATCAAACTATAAAGCTAATTACCAGTTGTATTTGGCGATAATAATAGTATTGTATGTTGTATCAGAGAAAGCTATATGCTTGTTGAGATTATTTACTGATCATCCTCCTACGTGAACCGTTTTGATAGTTGGTGTCCCAGTGGGTAATGTTTACTAACTCTTTGACCAAAAAGATGTACAACTAAATAGATTCCATTAGAAAGACCCATGAGAGCAATAAACACATTCACAAAACCAAACAAGTAACAAGTCTTCTAGCCCAGACTTGGTCCCGGTGTTAGTCTTACTCTTTGTTGCTTTGTGGTTTATTCTACGAGGCGATTTGTTGTATGTCTTTCCGTGTGTCATTTTGTTCTTGTGTTTTTCAGTCCTTTTAGTATTGCGATTACCTTCCTTGGAGAAGAGAGAGCTAATCTTAGTGCTTTTCGTACGTTTGTTCGATTTGTGCTTGTTTTGATATGTCGGTTTCCTCTTCCTCTTGGGGTCTGGGAAGGGCTGCGGTTTGTGATTGTGGCACTCCCTGGACTTTTCTCTTACCTTTTTTTTTTGCTAGTTTTCGCAAATTCACTGACTGACCCTTTTTATTTTAAAAAATCTCGGAATGGGCTCATTATAACAAATGAGAAGATGATTTAAACTATACTATATAAAACATATAGTAAGGATCCCAGGAAATACCACAATCGAGAAACACAGCCCTCCCGAGGCATCAAATAGTACGGGTTCCAATATTAAAAAGTGGCTAGGAATAGAATTGGAAAGATATACAATTTATTTTAATAAAGGAAGATAGCTTGGACATGACTGGTGTATAAAACAATTGTAACGCAGATATGCTTAAGCAAATGTACAGCAGATATGTATACATAGCAATATGCAAAAACCGGCATGATTCTTATTGAGGTTTACAGATTTAGAAAAATTGTAGGTAAATCTAACTTTTCGGAGCAATTCAGAAAACTTATTAACCGTTATAAAAGAATTGGCTATAGCCTGGATATTATGCGGCAGACTGCATGCCTAGTTGTCAACCCAATCATTGTTGATGGCTATGCTTCACTCTTTAATTGCACGACGGCGGTTCGGGCCTCAGACTCAATGACGGCCTCTTCGTAAAACTTTAACCAGTGGGTTGGGGCTTGACGATATGTCTTTTGTTTGGCCCGCCGTGGTTCAACTATTGGTTTTCATTTACTCTGGCATACAGTAGAATTAGCCATGAGTATTCGTCTTTGTTTATTATAGTGATTAATTTGATTTTTATGTTTTCGCTTTGATGCATTGACTGAGTTGGGAGCCTTTATGCGAACCGAATTTTTATGTATTTATGTATTAAGAGTAGCATCGGGACCCAGGGTGTAGTTAGCTAGCTGTAAAAGTGCTTTAAACCCCCCGGTGGTTTGCTCTACCGACCGTTCTAAGGCGGTGGTCCCGGTGTTAGTCTTACTCCTTGTTGCTTTGTGGTTTATTCTACGAGGCGATTTGTTGTATGTCTTTCCGTGTGTCATTTTTGTTCTTGTGTTTTTCAGTCCTAGTATTGCGATTACCTCGCTTGGGGAAGAGAGAGGCCTCATAAGAAGGGGAGCTGGTGAATACGAAGCAAGAAGAATCAGCGAAGCCGAGCAGAAACGTGTACAGCGGAGAGCCAGAACTAAGGCATCACCAACAGAGCTTTCTTCCTCAGACCTCTCTTGTTCTATCTGCAACAGGCAGTTTAGAGCTGATTGGTCTGATCAGCCATCTTAGAACACACAAATTATAACACAGCTGGTGTCTTACAAAAGCTCGACTAGTGTCTAAAATTATCATAGTTCTATCATGGATGTAGCCATCAACGGGCCGTCACAGGTGGCATGCAATATGTTCTTTGACAATGATCTAATTGCCAGTAAAATGTAGAAAAAAAAATTAACTCATTTTAATCAGAAGACACCAAGACCAGGCTAATTAAGCTAAATAAATTTATCATACAAAACAAAAACATATAAGGCCTCATAATACCTCGCTTACTGCATATATGTCCTTTATCGGTGCCAATATAATACTGTGTTCAGTTGCATCATTGTATGGTTTATAGAATACAAAATACATTTAGCAAATGTCTGTATCTGACATTCTAATTAACTTTTGCAGACACCAATTTTAGTCAATATGCCAATTTTCTAAGTGATATGCGTGAGACTTGACTGTCTTATTGAGTAACACGCCACATGATCTTGAACTTCTGTCTTATCGTATTTGCACTTAATATTCGAACACATTTATCCTTTCATAGTCTTGTCTTAAACTTTTACCTGCGGCTAAAATGCGGCTAATCTGGGTCTACATTGTTTGCTCAGATCTATCTGCCCAATACTAAGTCTAGCCGAATCATGAGGTGTATACAACGTCGCATTAATGTCGATGCAACGCAATGACGTCATGATGTTGAATCAACGTTAATGCGACATTGTAAACACGTCATATGCCCGCTGGGTGGGTATATGCGGTTCATACTTTTATTTTACGAACAATACAAATATAAGCTAACAGCCTGCAGAAGCCAGCAGCTATTCGATACGTACACTGTTTGTTTTTACAGAGCAATTTTCGATTCTGTCCAGTATTTTAAACAATATTTAATTGTGATCTAACAACCTACATAAGCATACCAGATATTCGGGACAGTATTTTAACATAATTTGAATACAATCTAACAACCTGTATAAACATGCAGTTATTCGGTGCCTACACTGTTTTACAGAGCAATTTCTAATTCAGACTAGTGTTTTAAACATACGAAATTTAAATGTGACTTGTATGTTTTCCTTAATGGAGTCTAGCTCTGCAGAAGACGTGAAGTTGAAGTGTTAAAAAACGGTGGTTTGTCTTATCTCTTTTACCATAAACATAATATATAAAAGTTAAACAAAGTGTTTGTGCTACAAACCCTCACAGTATTAATTATGGCCTGCGTCTATCAACTACAGCTATAGATAATTTAACCCTTTCACCCCTGTGTTTCTTTAACGGACTCTTTTATCTTTGAATTCGGACGTGTCCACTGGATCAAACAGTTTTTTCAATGTAGATTCAAAAAAGGAGTGGCAAACTGTGTAGATCTTGATGAGGCAGCTCGCGACGAGCCATCTCATCTGGATCTACACTGTTTCCACAGGTGTCTGTTTGGGTCTACATTGCTGAAAGATTTAACAACAGCAAAAAATGATGAACAAACTTAGATAAAAATGAGTTGTTATAATAGAAGAAAAAGCAAAGTGAAAGAGAGCTACATCAGCTTTACGAAAAAGACGTGACTAAAACTGGTTTAAGCCCTACCCCGTCACACACAGAGGCAGACAGACAGACAGAAACACACACACACACACACACACACACACACACACACACATATATATATATATATATATATATATATATATATATATATATATATATATATATATATCAACAACCCCACGCCACATCACTGCCGCCCACCAAGTACTTTTTTCCGCTGACCGTTCCAAGGCGGTTCCTCGATTGTAGTCTTCTTTGTACATGCGTCAGTGGTTTCATATGTGACGTTCGTTTATTATTGTAAGTTCATCTCTTCTACATTAAGTGCCTCGTGGATATTGTGCTTCGTGATAAGGCATTTCCTGTGTACTTTCCATTATATGAGCCTGCGCATGACAAAACAAATAAAATGGCATCTTCGCCATGCGTATGAAGAGACTCAGTCAAAGCGAGTCTCCGATTTTCGTGATTTTTGTGTGTTCTTTGTTTCCAAAGGCAACCTTCTTTTTTTACTTTTATTTTAATAATCAAACTAAATTTTAAAGTAATCTGCTTAAAACCTGTTCTGGATTTTATTGTCGTCGTTCTGAATTAATTCCCAAATATAATGTTGGCTTTAAGTACCCGAATTTTGTGGCGATTTTACCTATAAATTCGAAGCTGCTGGTAATGCTGAGGTTTGAGAGCATTGCAAAAGTTGTAGGTCATGACAAAAAAGGTAGGTTACAACAGGGTGTTCTTTAGCAAACTACATGCATGGTATACTCGTAGTTAACACAATAATGCCCGATAAATTAGCTTCCCAGTCAGCATTCTACGTAAATCTATATCGGGCCGTCATCGGCCCGTCAGGGTAGCTGACGGGCCGATGACGGCCCGATGTAGATTTACGTAGAATGCTAGCTGGGTTCCCTATTTATTTTAAATCGTATAGCATAGCCGATGTGTGTGTAAAAATGTAAAGGTGTTACCAGGGGCGTAGTTAAAAAGCAAATGTATTGTCACTTATATTTCATTTATTAGCTTTGACTGTTTAATCTTAACGTACTACTTGTAAATACATAGAGGATATTTAATCTCTTGCTGTGAATACCATCTATGCTTTCATAGCGTGTAATGAAAACATCACTATTTTCTCGAAGCACGAGTGAAAATTTGAATTATTTCATTACACGAGATGAAAATGTTTATGGTATTCACTGAAAACAGTAATTGTTTTAAGCGCTGGAGAGACAAAAACAAAAGTTTCGGCAAATCAAATAGTCTTGTGACAAAAATGTTCCTTACATTCTAACTAAGAAAATACATACCAACACTTGATACTTTTGTTCAGAAACAGAGATGTTTGAGGAGTTTAAAAAAACGAAGTAGGATCGGCATTTGTTGGGAAGACAAACGAAGTAATCCGAAACATGCATTAATTTTTTTTCACAATTGAAAATCCTGTTACTGTGTGAATATACGAGGGTCCTTCAAAAAGTTTGTCACTGGGTTCGGATTACTTCAGTGCTACGTTTTATCAAACATATTTTTATTACAAACCTTCAAAGTATTCCCTGTTTACTGAAACTTATACTTATTTCCAGAAAGCATTTTCTTAAGCCTTGGAAATAAAAAGAAATCACAGGGACTCAGGTCAGGTGAATAAGGTGGATGGTTTAAAACTTTCACCTTTTCAGAAGTCAAAACACACTTAACAACCTCACACTTATGAGAGGAGGCGTTGTCATGTAAACGGTGGACTCCTGACCATCCTTTGTTTGGTCGTTTCTTATTGTAAAACTCTTTCACTTTCTTCAGTACAGAATTCTTGTAGAATCGGCCAGTGACTGTATGACCAGATGGACAAGGCACTTGAACGACTGGCCCACTTGAATTAAAGAAAATTGCGTACAACATCTTTTTCGAACTTATGGTTCTCTTGGCAATACATGGGCGTGTTTGGTCTTTTCGCTTCCATTGCTTATTATCAGCCCTTCTTTGTGGCTCAAACATATGCACCCAGGTTTCATCACCTGTTAGCAAGTTAGAAATAACCCGACTATTACAGCCTTTGTATGTTTTCAAAAGTTCCCGGGCACATTTCAGGCGTTGTGTCTTTTGCTCCTCAGTGAGCAAATGAGGTACCCACCTAGCGCAAACCTTTCTCAGGTCCAAACGCTTTTTCAGAATTGTTTGCACACTGCCTTCTGATATGCCAGTACAACTAGCTATATCTTTGACAGACAATCGCGCATCCTGTTCGACCACAATCTTTACAGCAGCGATGTTAGCCTTGGTAACAGCGGTTTTAGGCCTTCCAGGACAGTTATCATCTTCAACAGAACATTTCTCAGCTTTAAAAGCTTTAACCCACCTAAAAACTGTGCGCATTGAAATGGTCTGAGGTCCATATATACCACACAATTCATTAAGTATCTGCTTTGAATCTATATTCAGCCTAATGCGGCATTTAATATAGCTACGAATTTCAGTCTTTTGGTCCATGTTCCAATGTAACAAGTAAATTGGTCAGTGTATATGACTGCATCTATTTCAATTTAAAATAACTCGGTCAGTTGGAAAGCGATTTGCACGAAATAAAAGGGTATCGTTAGCACCATTCAAGTGCAGTGAAGGATTTTAAAATATACCTGGGATAAAACCAAGGAAGCTTATAAGTGACAGAACTTTTTGCACGACCCTCGTATTATTTTTATTTATTTCGGATGTACAGTGATGTCACTGCTTACAATAAAGTAAATAGTTCCACTTTTTCTCTTTACAGTTTCTCGTTTCATGAATTTTCGTCATTTATAAAAAATTACAATTTCAACTCAACTATACTCTTATTTGTCTTTTCTTCCCAGCAAACAAAAAAAAACGAAGTTTCATTGCATTTGTACTCGTCTGGAGATGCCATAAAATAATAATTTATTCGAAGATTGCAGGGATGTTTTATATTATTCTACAGAATAGATACATTATATGAAGATTGTAAAATCAGCAACCATGAATTTAAAAACTAAGATTTTACCAAATAACTGCCTTTTTTGTTTTGACAATAAATGTGCATTGTAAAAGATGGTCTGTGTACTTTAAAAATTGGGCTTTATAAAGTCAAATACTGAATGAGATGTATTTAAAAACAATGGGACAAGAAAGCACTAAGGATGTGCAGGCTTTTTGGTGGTATACTAAAAGAGCTTCTATATGGACAGATATAACGAGGGTAGTATTAGAACTATTCATGTCGAGACTTTTCTTTCCCTTATGTCTTTGGATGTCAAAGGACAATGATTGTACTGGCAAAGAGAGTGACACGACGACGTCAGCTCCTTTATGCAGATATCTCATTTAGATAAGTTTCAATGGGAATTTGAAATGAGACAAGAGTAGTAAAAAACTGTTCAATGTGGGACTGCGGATTGATCTTAGATGACAGCACGTCATTTAGGTCACCTTAAAAGAGAGAGAGAAAGCTGTTTGCTTGAACAGATTCTGTGAACTATGTTTATACTTGATGAATTGGAAATGAACTAAGAGAATATCACATGAACATCGTGTTTATGAAACTATAAATCAGGGCTCGGTTGTTCAAAACTAACGATATCGTCAGTTAACGTATCGTTAAAACTTTGATCATTAAATATTGCATATATGCAAATATTTTTGCTGAAAAAAAAAAAGTGAGTTGCTTTTGCATTTGCAAAAGCTACACACATTTTTTCAGCAAAAATACCTGTGAAGTAGATATTGTACTTACTAGAACAGTTAAAAGTTTTACCACTAACGGGCTCATTAAGCTAACGCTGCTTTGAACAACTGGGCCCAGGTAACCAAGGAAAGGTCACAATCACCGAGGTAGCGAATGAAGACGAAACGAGGAACAGCTTTCTGATGTTGATATTAAGGCAATACCATTGTGTAAACAGCAGTTAGAATTGGTTATTTTATACCTACAGCAAAGCATTGTTCGCTATGAACACAAGAATGGCTTACAACACCAACCAACAAAACATTGCTGTGTCTAATACTTGCCCATAGAAATATAAAGAAGGCAGTTGTAAACGAGATACGAACGTGGGTGAACATAAAACCTTCAACAAGGTATATAGTAAATGATGACATGGAATCGACTTTTATCTTATTTAATCTTGTCTGTAGCTGGGTGATTTTCACGGTATTACAAACATACGTCCATACCAAAGTCTGAGTCAAGTCAACCCTCCCCCACTACCCCATTAAACAGTAGCGAGGGTTATTCATACACATTTTGATTTTTCATACTACTGCAGGACAATGTTTAGTCATCAGTGGTTGCATTGTTTCGTTGCTATACAGCATACGCATGGCGACATACTTGTTTTTGTAATACTGTATTTACATTACGTTTTCGAATACCTAGACCTAAGCAGGCTGCTTAGAACCAGATTAGCCGTCGCATAACGCGGCCTTCTGATCAGCGTCTACACTGTCTGTCACTCACACAGCAGTTTTAGACACATCAAAGTTAATAGACTTGTTCAACTTTTAGTACCCGTATGGTAACGGGATAAGGTGTTTGAATTCTTTGGGCGAATATGACACTAGTTAGAGGAAACGTAGTCAATCTGAACTACAAGATAATTCGCCGTTTTCGTGGACGTCTTGCGAAAGAATAGTTTAGTTCTCAATAAGACTTGTACTATTTATAAACAAAAGAAAACAAAAATATTTTGAATATGCCGTTTTTATAACCCCGTCATTTTCAATGAGGGGCATATATTATCACCGCTGTCCGTACATATGTACGTCCGTCCCCTACGTAACACAATTAGTTTTCGTTCGATGTCTTTTAAAAAGATTAGTATACTGGATTCAAATTTTATACACAGGTATATAATCATAAAATGTAGGCCTATTTCGAGAGGGTAAAATCAACCAATTATTATAGGAGTTATGGCCCTTTTTCAACTTTGAAAATGGTTGCCGTTTGATATATTTTGAAAAGATTAGTGTATTGGATTCATATTTTATACACGAATATATAATAAGAAAAATATAGGTCAAGTTCGATTTAAGGTAAAGTCTGTCATTTTTGGGGGGAGTTACGGCCATTTTTAAAAAATAGTTTCCGTTTGAGATCTTTTGAAAACGTTAGTGTATTGCACAGAGGTATATAATCATAAAATATACGTCAAGTTCGATTTAGGGTAAAATCCAGCCATTATTATGGGTGTTATCGCCCTTTTTCTTCTCCGCAAAATGTTTCCCTATCGATATTTTTTCTAAACAGATTGGTGTATTGGATTCATATTTTATATACAGGTATATAATCATAAACTGTAGGTCAAGTTCGATTTAGGGTAAAATCAGTCAATTATTATGAGAGTTATAACCTTTTTTTCAACTTCATGTTTTGCAAATGCCTGCGTGCGGGTGAGGATGCCCCTGGGCGGAGGCATCTGTGATATTGATACATTTCTAGTTCTCTCTAGTCTTCGGCCAATACAAACCACGTTTGTGTTAATACATGTATATAGACTGAACAAATTGACCAGTCACTTTGACTTTTACATAATATTCATAAGGATGTTCGTTGTACAATTTAGGCATGTCTGTTAGAAAACCCTGCATTCCACGAGAACCAGCACGTGCACTGTAGCTCACCTTTACTGGTATAATACCTGTTTAACCATTTAATGTTTGTTCATAAATATAATAATCAAAAAGACAAAGCGACAAGTCATTCAGAAAAGTGCGGCAAAACCGGTAGGTGAATCGTGTGAACAACGGATCTTCAAACATTGATTACGAGAACAGATGACCCGGGATTAATGATACATGTGACACCAGTTTATCCTGTGTCACCCGTGATGTTTCTAGCGATAAATCTGCTTGTTTTTTAGCATCAAAAAAGTTTATCTTTTTAATAGAAACCTTGCGCCATCACGGAAACATGCCTTTATAACTTTGACCCCTTATACATTATTTTACTTATTTCTGCTCAAAAACATTGTTTGTGGGTACTTGTTAGAACCGCCTCGGCAAGGTGGTTCTAACAATGACCCACATTCTATGTTTTGAGCAGAAATATGAAAAAATATCAGAATTTTTTTTATCTGAAAATTACTTTTTTTGTATTGAAATTTTCAATATATTCGAATAAGCGTGTTTTATAATGTGTGCTGATATGATGATAGCCTGGCAATCAGGCCCTGCAAATGAGTCATTCTAATTAACAAGGTACACGACTACAGTAAACCCATAGTGATATGTATTATTATCCCCCTTATCTAAAACAAAGGTAAATCAGACATTACTTGAGAACATTATATTTAGTGTATATGTTATGCAGTTTATTAGTGAATTTGCTTTGATAAAACTTCTCTATTTAACAGACTGATACCAGTCTAATATGATGACTGCATTTTGATCATACAGCGTTTTAATCCAGACATAAGTTTGCCTTTAACTAACCATGTGTCTCAAATTTAATTTACACGTTCAGTGCTTAAATGTGCCGCGCCATGCGAAAACATGCCTTCGGGCATATGCGGATAGCAAGGCCCAGATCAGTCTGCACATCCGTGTACGTCCGCAAACAGATGAATACACGCCCAGATGAGTCTTGCAATCGTCTTCGCATGGCATTCTGTGCGTAGCCAAGATCCCATCACGAAAACAAGCCTATTCAAATACACTGAAAATTTTATGACCAAAAAATGAAAATTTTCTGATACAAATTCTGATAGTTTCATATTTCTGCTCAAAACATAGATTGTGAGTACTTGTTAGAACCGCCTCAGCGAGGCGGCTCTAACAAGTCCCCAAGATCTATGTTTTTGAACTGAAAAAGGAAGAATATTGTATACACCTATAAACCCGTTTTACTATATAAAAGTGGGGTTTAAGGAGTCAACATTACATAGGCATGTTTTCGTGATGTAAGTATTTTTTTTCAGGCGGACTGCAAGACTCTGATTCCCGCAGGCTGATCTGAGATTTCGCTGAACGCACATGAAATCTTGAATGAAATGCTGTGTCCCAGCTCATATTTCTTTTCTGTCTCATCTATTGGACACACTTAATATATCACACTTGTCGGTCTCTAATAGAGGTGATAAATGAGTAGTTGAAGAGATGCAATTACCGAAGATCCAAGAAATAGATGAACCAAAGCACAGCAAAATCTACAGAATGCCAGTTGCGAATGGCGAACGCCCATCAGCGCATGCTGGTGCGTCTCTGCACATATTGTACACGAACCTTCTGAAAGGAACTAGATACACTGCGAGTTGCTTGTTTATCGGACATTCCGACATTATTTTATATATTTATTTATTTTTCATCTATTTATTTATTATTTATTTATTTTTCTTAAATTTAATATTTTTTGTGACGTCCTGTGCACCAAGCCTTGATAAATAAAAACGTGATCTTTTCTAAAAGGAGAAATTAGTTCCCATGTGAAGTGATTTCTTAACTTTGAGAGACCACTTTTAAGAAGGGAGAAACCCCCAAACAGTGTGTCTATTCTCCTTAAATAAACAGAAAATAATATAAGTCTATGTCCGCTCTGTCATGTATTGTAGTTTCTTTTTTTATCAGCCCCGTGGTTATAAAACTTTTTTCATGCTCGGCTCTGCTGAATATGAATTTTGTCTTGTTAATAAATCTCATATTGCTACCAATTGCAAATTATTTGCTTAAATATAGCTGAGCATGAACATTTCTCTGCTAATTAATATAAAAATGCCAACAATTGTTGGCGTTGTCATATTTAATTAGCAGAGAAAAACTAATGCTCATCTGAGTTGAGCATTAAAACAGTTTTATAGCCTCGAGACATACGGATGGATATCTGGAAGTTGTACTGCATTTTCAACAGTTGTCAAGTATATCAGTCCGATGTGTGTATCATCAGGCAGAGGATGGTGCCTGGCATCTAGCTGGACATTAGGAGAACCGCCGACAACGGAGCTTGGACTCATAGCCGTCGAATTGTAGTCTGACCAGTCTTTGCAGGACACTTTGCGGGAAACCAATGATCCAAAGTGTCTTCAGGCCGACAGCAACGACTGATCAGTCTTCGCTGGACGCACATTCAATCTTCTAGGGAATGTTGTGCCCTGACTCAGATATTTGTAACAAATCGACCAAACATTACCGACTATTGTAGCCCGGATAGGAACTATCAGCATTTACCCAACATATTCGGATAGACATTCTTCAGCATGGACCTCAGGACCAGCAAAATGCTCAGAGTGTGCACTTTTACCATTCAGTTTGGACGTACATAATATACACGAATGAATAGACCACCGGTCAAATAATCTTTTTAATTTTTTGAAGACTGACAGGCCAGAGCATGACTTAGTGCTAGCGAATTATATGGTATCCGAAGTCGAACGCATCTATATAGGCATTAAAATGGAGTTGTTTATATAAACGTCAAAAAGATTGCCTTTGGAAACAAAGAACACACTACGGATTTGAAAATGGGAGTCTCGGTTTTATTGAGACTCTTCATAAGCTAGGACAAAATGTTAGGACAATTATATTGAATGCGAATACTTAGGTTGAATAGGTAGTGATCCTTTAGGTACTATACAAGGACTTGCTGCCTTCTTCCACGTCTCTTAAACACCGGTATCACGTTAAAAGCTATTTCATCTTCATTAACGCCACGAGGTCCAGACTGATATGCCATTTGCTCACAGAAATTTAGTTATTAAATTGCATTAAACTGACATCAACGATAACATATTGGCGACTGTCCATTAATCTATACCACTCTATGGATAAATTCAGTAGACGCCTAATTGATAATATTATTCCTTTTTTTTTTTTTTTTTTTTTTTTTTTTTTCAGAATCTAGATTTTGATATTTCATGCAAATCGTCTCCTCAGAGCAAAATTTTCATCAAATGTAACTGTCTATTCTCTATTGAAAACAGTTCAAAATGTCGTCTGCTGAATTTATACCGAGCATGCTAAGCGTTAAATTAGTAAACTGTGCTATAATGATTATAAGAACCCTCATCTCCTAAACCCCCTCAATCAGCGCCTAAATTGTAACTCTGTTTTCACAAGTAATATGAGACCAACACTCCAAAAGAACCAGAAATAGTTTCTCAAACTCCAGGTCATCTATTTAATCGTAACTATTTCCTGAATCATCCCTAATTAGTTATCCCTAATCCTAATTCTGAAAGGCCATGGATTCTGAAATATTCGTTGATCTGTGGTATTTAAAAACTGTTACAACATATACCGTCTTAATCCTAAATATTCTAACTATTCAAGCACCTTAAGTCCTGACAATATAAGTCTAAAAATTAGAGCGAGTCCCTTTTGATACCTCATTACGAGAACATACCTATATAATTTTGACCCCCTTAAACCCCACTTTTATATAGTAAAACTGGGGTTGACAGGGGTATACATTATTTTTCTTATTTCTGCGCAAAAAAACATAGATTGTGGGTACTCGTTAGAACCGCCTCGCCGAGGCGGTTCTAACGAATACCCACAATCTATGTTTTGAGCAGAAATATTAAAAATATCAGAATTTTTATCTGAAAATTTTCATTTTTGGGTGGAAAAAAGTTCTGTATATTTGAATAGGCGTGTTTTCGTAATGCTGATAATGTGCATAAAAACTGCTGGATGAGTGACAAGCGGTGTAGAAACTGATTAGACGCCGCCTTCTGTGGCATCTTATCTGGGATAATTAAGATAAATACAATTAGCACCTTGAAAGGTCTCCAGTAGAAAACATTTGAGTGTTGCGTTTCATAATTGTTCAGAGAAGATAAGGCTTTGCATTGCATTCAAACTCATCACGAAAACACGCCTATATAATTTTGCCCCCCTTTAACCCCACTTTTATATAGAAAAACTGGGGTATACAGGGGTATACATTATTTCTTATATCTGCTCAAAACATAGATTGTGGGTACTCGTTAGAACCGCCTCGCCGAGGCGGTTCTAACGAGTACCCACAATCTATGTTTTGAGCAGAAATATATAAAATATAAGAGTTTTTTATCTGAAAATTTTCAGTTTTTGGAGGCGAAATTTTCTATATATTTAAATAGGTGTGTTTTTGTAATGGCATTAGAAGGAGATAACGAATGTATTGTCAAGCCTTATTTCCCGTGAACAAAATGGGAAAAATATTTTAAAATGTCATTTGTTGCTGTTTATAATCATCAAGTTAAAGATGAACAGACAGAGCAGTCTGCTTTCAACTTCGGATATTCTATGGTTTGCTAACGTTAAGTTAAGCTCCAGCCCTTTTGAATGTGCGATCTAACAAATGGAATGTATCACGAAAACATGCCTGTATAATTTTGCACCCTTAAACCCCACTTTTATATAGTGAAACTGAGATTTACAGGGGTATACATTATTTTTTCTTATTTCTGCTCAAAAACATAGATTGTTGGTACCCGTTAGAACAGCCTCGCCAAGGCGGTTCACAATCTATGTTTTGAGCAGAAATATGAAAAATATCTGAATTTTTATCTGAAATTTTCCATTTTTTGGTGGTAAAATTTTCAGTATATTTGAATAGGCTTGTTTTCGTAATGTTTGCTGAATTATTTCTTAGTTTAAAGAAAAATTCTAAAATATATACTTCCACGCTTCCACTCTAGATACATGTATATGCTTTTTTAACTATAGTTCATATTTCAACCTACCTCGCAGAGGCTCCTAATGAGTACCTACAACATACGTTTTTGTAGTGACATAAGAAAAATATCTAAAGTATCTGGGCGTACCTCTTATTGCTTATCTAACTATGCATCACGAAAACACGCCTATATAGTTTTGACCCCCTTAAACCCCACTTTTATACAGTAAAACTGGGGTTTACAGGGGTATACATTAATTTTCTTATTTCAGCTCAAAAAACATAGATTGTGGGTACTCGTTAGAACCGCCACGGCGAGGCGGCTCTAACGAATACCCACAATCTATGTTTTCAACAGAAATATGAAAACTACCAGAATTTTTCATCTGAAAGTTTTTCATTTTTTGGTGGAAAAAATTTCAGTATATTTGAATAGGCATGTTTTCGTAATGGTAATCCGTAATAGTTTGAGTTTATAATATGACGGACTCGACAGTGCAGTCGGTAGCGCGTCTGACTGCAGATCCAGGGATCGCAAGTTCGAGTTCCATTACTTTCTGAAGACTGGTCATGTAATAATTTCTACAGTCATTCTCTCCATTCTACTGATTCAAGAAGGTCATTTGTTAGTTACTGGAAAAGTATATGTTTACAAATTACTGTAATCGTTTAGAGGCCAGAAAAAGTATGAGTGACCGGCTCCACATGAACTTAACAGTGATGATTGGGCTTAAAACTCCAGATAAGATCAAATAACGTTAAAATATGATGAAAGGAGAAAACCTGGTGATACATACATTTAGACTTACTTATACAATATGAAAGCTTGATAGAAACAATTTGAAACCAGGTTTAAAATCTGACCATTTCTGAAAATTCACTTCATATCTGTTTTTACTATGTATGTTTTGCGAAACACGGGGTGTCTACATTACCTAGATTTGCTTACATGTACAACCTAATTCACCTGGGCCCAGTTGTTCAAAGCGTCGTTAGCTTAACGAGCTCGTTAAGGGTCATTTCGTTAAGTGTTTTAGCAGATTCAATATACAATATTCTGATATTTTTTGCTGAAAAAATGTGAGTAGCTTTTGCACTGCAAAAGCTACTCACATTTTTTCAGCAAAAAATTTCAGCATATTTGCGTATCACTCAATATAAATTTTAACGTATCGTTAACTAACGATGTCGTTAGCTTTGAACAACTGGGCCCAGGTTATATAGTTAAAAGGTGCAATTGGGGACAACTATTGATTCTGTAAGCGGTAAACGAAGGCACCGTGTGCAGGCTTATCTGGACCGCATTATGAAAACAGGCCTATTCAAATATATTGAAAATTTTACCACCAAATAAAATGAAAATTTTCAGATAAAAAAAAATCTGATATTTTTCATATTTCTGCTCAAAACATAGATTGTGGGTATTCGTTAGAACCGCATCGCCGAAGCGGTTCTAACAAGTACCAAAATATATGTTCTGGGCAGAAATAAGAAAAACAATGTATACCCCTGTAAACCACAGTTTTACTATATAAAAGTGGGGTTTAAGGTGGTCAAAATTTCATAGGCATGTTTTCGTGATGGTCGTTGCCCTTCTATGATATAAGATGAATTTTCTCACGTTAACAAACAGTATGAGCCACTCAATCAACATTTATCTGTGCCTCTCTCAGTGTCATGTCCTCCATCTTAATGCCAAGGGAAAAGGTGTCTTTGAACATGCGCAAAATGCACATTCATCCTGCGCATACGCAAAGTATCACGCGGGCATTTGCTCTCCATTTATACATTCTATTAGTGGTCAAAATGTTAACTGTTCCAGTAAGTACAGTATCTAATTTACAGGTATTTTTGCTGAAAAAATGTGAGTAGCTTTTGCACATTTATTTCAGCAAAAATATTAGCATATATGCCATATTTAATGATTAAAGTTTTAACGATACGTTAACTATTGACATCGTTAGCTTTGAATAATTGGGCCAAGGAAGAGTGACAATCACAGAGCATAGCCTACCAATGACGCCAAGAGTATAGCCTACCAATGACGCCAAGAGTATAGACTACCAATGACGCCAAGAGTATAGACTACCAATGACGCCAAGAGTATAGCCTACCAATGACGCCAAGAGGTAGAGTGAACAAACTACGACAGTCACAAACCAAATACAGTCAACTCTCTTTATACCGACACTCGATACAACGACAAAATTCGTTATAATGACAATTTGACTGTCACGAAACCTTCGCTCAGGAGGTGACAGTTAATGAGAAATTATGCAAGAATATTGCATTAAAACTTCAAGCAACATGTGTTTTGGATATTTGTTAGAATCGCCTCAGTTCTTGATATTCTAACAAATATCCAAAACATATGTTCTATGAGTAAAGGAGAATAAAACAAGGCCTTTTTTACATATCATTGTGTCCATTAAGGATTCTTTACAACAACAAATTCATTTTAATGGCAACATCTTTGGGAACAAATGTTGTCGTTGTAACGAGGGTTCACTGTATAAGCAAACACGCAGCTCCCTCTTCCCCAATGAAGTGATCACAATGCCAGACAGGATACGTCAAACACAGCAATAAGACAATAAACAGAACCAAAGAAGAAAAAGCGCCCGCACTGAGCTGCCATAAGGCCATACAATATGCAAACATTACGAAAACATGCCTATTCAAATATATTGAAAAAATTCACCCCCAAAAACTGAAAAATTTCAGGTAAAAAACTCTGATATTTTTCATATTTCTGATCACAACATAGATTGTGGGTACTCGTTAGAACCGCCTCGGTGAGGCGGTTCTAACGAGTACCCACAATCTATGTTTTCGAGCAAAAATAAAAAAAAATAATGTTTACCCCTGTAAACCCCAGTTTTACTATATAAAAATGGGGTTTAAGGGGGTCAAAATTATATAGGCATGTTTTCGTGATGGAACATATATTCACTGCATTTGAACGGTAAGTCTGTTTGTTTTTGTTGTTTGTTTTTTTTTGTTTGTTTTTTTTTTTTGTTTGTTTTTTTTTTTTTTTTTTTGTTGGTGTTTTTGTGTGTGTGTGTTTTGTTTGTTTGTTTGTTTTTGGTTTTTTTTTTTTGTTTGTTTGTTTTTTTCATAACACTTCAAAGCCATTATTAAAGTAGAACGATAGGGTCTAATTTACATGTTATGCGATAGACTGCATGCTTAGTGGTGTGACATCAATCCAGGTTAACAACTTTTCTGCCATTTTTAATTCGTTGGGTCTACTAATCCAATGCCTGATTAACACCAAACCTTTCCTTGAAGGTTTATTCTCAACAATAAGCTCTTATGGTCGGCTTACGGTGATTCCATTGGTGGTTTTCCTTTGTTTTGACGGTAAATTTAATGTAAAGGTAGTTTAGCCCTCGTCTTTGTTTCGCAATAGTGTTTCTAAGTTAATTCGTATTATTTCTCCTCTCTCTCAGATGGTTTAGAGAACCCCTACTTTGACCATATACTCATCATGTGCAGTTGGAACTGTATCAGGATTTAGGATGTGGGTTTGATTTAAACATATTCGAGCCACCGCACGACAAAACTAACAAAATGGCATGTGCGCCCAGCGAAGACTAAGATCATCCTGGGCACCGCCCAGTCTGATCAGAGACTTTGCTGTCCGCAAGAAGAAAGCTTGGGTCCTTAGCTACCGAATGAGCACACAGCGAAGACTAATAAGACTGGGTGGATGCCCAGGCTGACCTCTTCTCTGGGTGTACATGCCATTTTGTTAGTTTGTGAGGTAATGTCGTGTGTTTGCTGGGAGCAAACATACAAGTGAAGATACCCAGGAAAAGCCACAATCACGAAACATGACATTCCCTGTGCACCAAAAGAAGTGGAGATGAGGCACAAATAAGAATCCTGGATCATTATACCAATCATTAACCTTTAAAGTGCTAATCTTAACTGTTGGAGACGTCACTGATTTTTGTTTTGTTATTTTCAGAGAAGAAAAGGCTTGACATTTCTTGTGGATCGCCTAGTCGTATTTTCTCTGAAAAAAAAAAAAATCTTTTTTTTTTAATTTAGAATGCCACCTGTTACCGTTAATCCTTATCCTGCTTCGAAAGTTTCTGATCTGGGTCTTCGGAATGGGTACTTTTACTTGGGCACATGTTATTTTCATTGTTTTACTGCGAATTTCGTCACACTCGCACATGTCGTGTACCCATGGACTGGCTATAGTACGGACTCCAGTACTCAAGTTTTGCTAACCCTAGCATCGGAGAGATATACGATTTATTTCGATATAGGAAGAAAGCCTGGACATGTCTGTATATCAAACAATTGTATAGCAGATATGCATACATGTACATTGCATTTAGCGAGAACTCGCACGTTTCGATGGATACCCAGTTGATACTTGACAATTTCTAGTTATACAAAACCGTGTGTAAACAAATTAAAATCATAAAAAGAGAAAACATGCTCAAAACAGAAAGCAGGATGTTTATTTTCTCACTCGATTATGCAAACATGACGTCACTAGTAACACCCCAGTCGTTTTTCGCATTTAAGAGAGGGTACCCCATTTTCCTGTCTGACATAGAGTTTTAAATTTCGCATGCAAACTGCGTTTCAAATAAACATTCTACCGTTTCCTATAGCTTATATTAGAAGGTATACAGAAATGGATTAACACCAAAAATGTTCGATTTTTCATCCAATATGGCCGCTACAATAAACCTGTAAGAAAACATTTGATTGCGTTTTTAATGATACCATTTTGAATGACTCATTTTGAATTTTACCAGATCTTTCGGGCGTTCATGCTTTTTTAATAAAAATATTCGTATAGAACCCTGTATTGTACTTACGTGAGTCTTTAACATGCACGTTGAGGGGAATTGCCGCGCATGTCTTCATGTCCGTAATTTCAAAACCCTTGTTGACGAGCTATACTTTGTAAGAATGTATGAAGACCAAACATAATATCTAACGTAATTTCTGCCAACTTAAATGTTTATCAAGATTTCAAAACATAGACGCCGTTTTACAAAACGCGACAAGAATTTTAAACAATCAGTGCTAATTTATATTCAGACATCAACTGTACAGATTGATTTATCGCGGGTTGTATGTATATTTTGGTGTATTTTACCAGCTAGTATATACATGTGTACTGTACTTACAGTTGCTTGGCTAAACTCTAAACCAGTATCATGCAAAATGCATGCGTTTCTCCAAAATGCAATTAGTTTCGCATTGCTATACAGCGGTTTTGTATGAGCCAATATCTAAGCTTTATATATACAAAAAATCAGCCGTATATCTTTCCGATGCTAGGGTTACGTCTGTTTGCAATGTACAGGAATTGCGTAACCCGACTACTAACTACTAGCGCAATAGTCGAGATCACGTGACTATCATGTAATAGCGAGACATGCTACATCAAACCCACATGCTATGCGATCCGCAGGATAAGGGTTTACATTACGAAAACACGCCTATTCAAATATATTGAAAATTTTACCACCAAAAAAAATGAAAATTTTCAGATAAAAATTCTGATATTTTTCATATTTCTGCTCAAAACATAGATTGTGGGTACTCGTTAGAACCGCCTCGCTGAGGCGGTTCTAACGAGTACCCACAATCTTTGTTTTAAGCAGAGATAAGAAAAATAATATATACCCCTGTAAACCCCAGTTTTACTATATAAAAATGGGGTTTGAGGGGGTCAAAATTATATAGGTATGTTTTCGTGATGTATAAATGTACCATCACAAAAACATACCTATATATTTTTTGACACCCTTTCTGCTAAAAAAACATAGATTGTGGGTACTCGTTAGAATACTTGTCTATAAAAATAAAAAGAAGGCAGTTGTAAACGAGGTACGAACGTGGGTGAATATTTAACCTTCAACAAGGTATATAGTAAATGATGACATAGAATCGACTTTTATCTTATTTAGTCTTGTCTGTAGCTGGGTGATTTTCACGGTATTACAAACATACGTCCATACCAAAGTCTGAGTCAAGTTAACCCTCCCCCACTACCCCTTAAACAGAAGCGAGGGTTATTCATACACGTTTTGATTTTTTATACTACTGCAGGACAATGTTTAGTCATCAGTGGTTGCATTGTTTCGTTGCTATACAGCATGCGAATGGCGACATACTTGTTCTTGTAATACTGTATTTACATTACGTTTTCGAATACCTAGATCTAAGCTGGCTGCTTAGAATAGCCGCCGCAAAACGCGGCCTTCTGATCAGCGTCTACACTGTCTGTCACTCACACAGCAGTTTTAGACACATCAAAGTTAATAGACTTGTTCAACTTTTAGTACACGTATGGTAACGGGATAAGGTGTTTGAATTCTTTGGGCGAATATGACACTAGTTAGAGGAAACGTAGTCAATCTGAACTACAAGCTAATTCGCCTTTTCGTGGACGTCTTGCGAAAGAATAGTTTAGTTCTCAATAAGACTTGTACTATTTATAAACAAAAGAAAACAAAAATATTTTGAATATGCCGTTTTTATACCCCCGTCATAGTATCACCGCTGTTCGTCCGTACGTACGTGCGTCCCCTACGTAACACAAATAGTTTCCGTTCCATATTTTTAAAAAGATTAATGTACTGGATTCAAATTTTATACACAGGTACATAATCATAATCATAAAATGTAGGCCAAGTTCGAGTTAGGGTAAAATGCACCAATTATTATAGGAGTTATGGCCCTTTTTCAACTTTCGATATCTTTTGAAAAGATTAGTGCATATTTTATACACGAATATATAATAAGAAAAATATAGGTCAAATTTGATTTAAGGTAAAGTCTACCAATTTTTGGGGGAGTTACGGCCTTTTTTCAACGTTGAAAAATAGTTTCCGTTTGATATCTTTTGAAAACGTTAGTGTATTGGAGTCATATTTAATACAGAGGTATATAATCATAAAATATAGGTCAAGTTCGATTTAGGGTAAAAATCCAGCCATTATTATGGGTGTATCGCCCTTTTTCGTCTTCGCAAAATCTTTCCCTTTCGATATTTTTTGAAAAAGATTGGTGTATTGGATTCATATTTTATACACAGATATATAATCATAAAATATAGACCAAGTTCGATTTAGGGTAAAATCTGTCAATTATTATGAGAGTAATAACCTTTTTTCAACCATTTTTTGCAAATGCCTGCATGCGAATGAGGATCCCCCCTGGGCGAAGGCATCTGTTTCATATTCATCACGAAAACATGCCTATATAATTTTGACCCCCTTAAACCCCACTTTTATATAGTAAAACTGGGGTTTACAGGGGTATACATTTTTTTTCGTATTTCTGCTCAAAAACATAGATTGTGGGTACTCGTTAGAACCGCCTTGGCGAGGCGGTTCTAACGAGTACCCACAATCTATGTTTTGAGCAGAAATATGAAAAATATCAGAATTTTTATCTGAAAACTTTCAATTTTTTGGTGGTGAAATTTTCTATATATTTGGATAGGCGTGTTTTCGTAATGTGTTTCATATTGATACATTTCTAGTTCTCTCTAGTTTTCGGCCAATACAAACCATGTTTGTGTTGAATACATGTGTATAGACTGAACAAATTGACCTGTCACTTTGACTCTTACATAATAATCATAAGGATGTTCGTTGTGCAATTTAGGCTTGTCTGTTAGAAAACCCTGCATTCCACGAGACCCAGCACATGCACTGTCGCTCAACTTTACTGGTATAATACCTGTTTAACCATTTAATGTTTGTTTATAAATATAATCATCAAAAAGTCAAAGCGACAGGTCATTTTTTTTTATAATACCCTCATCAGAAAAGTGCGGCAAAACCGGTAGGTGAATCGTGTGAACAACGGACCTTCAAACACTGATTACGAAAACAGATGTCCCTGTGATTAATGATACATGTGACCTCAGTTTATCTTGTGTCTCCCGTGTTCCTGTAGACAGAAAGAAGTCAACTTGGGAAAGCGAGTCATTCTATTTAACAAGGTACACAACTACAGTAAACATATAGTGATATGTATTATTATTTCCCCCTTATCTAAAATAAAGGTAAATCAGACATTACTTGAGAACATTATATTAGTGTATATGTTATGCAGTTTATTAGTGAATTTGCTTTGATAAAACTTCTGTTTTTAACAGACTGATACCATTCTAATATGATGACTGCTTTTTGATCATACAGCGTTTTAATCCAGACATAAGTTTGCCTTTAACTAACCATGTGTCTCAAATTTAATTTACACGTTCAGTGATTAAATGGGCCGTGCCATGCGAAAACATGCCTTCGGGCATATGCGAATAGCAAGGCCCAGATCAGTCTACACATCCGTGTACGTCCGCAAACAGATGCATACATGTCCAAATGAGTCTTGCAATCGTCTTCGCATGGCATTCTGTGCGTAGCCAAGATCCCATCACGAAAACAAGTCTATTCAAATATACTGAAACTTTTATAACCAAAAAATGAAAATTTTCAGATACAAATTCAGATAGTTTTCATATTTCTGCTCAAAACATAGATTGTGGGTACTTATTAGATCCGCCTCAGCGAGGCGGCTCTAACAAGTCCCCACGATCTATGTTTTTGAACTGAAAAAGGAAGAATATTGTATACACCTATAAACCCGTTTTACTATATAAAAGTGGGGTTTAAGGAGTCAACATTACATAGGCATGTTTTCGTGATGTAAGTATTTTTTTTCAGGCGGACTGCAAGACTCTGATTCCCGCAGGCTGATCTGAGATTTCGCTGAACGCACATGAAATCTTGAATGAAATGCTGTGTCCCAGCTCATATTTCTTTTCTGTCTCATCTATTGGACACACTTAATGTATCACACTTGTCGATCTCTAATAGAGGTGATAAATGAGTAGCTGAAGAGATGCAATTACTGAAGATCCAAGAAATAGATGAACCAAAGCACAGCAAAAACTACAGAATGCCAGTTGCGAATGGCGAACGCCCATCAGCGCATGGTGGTGCGTCTCTGCACATATTCTACACGAACCTTCTGAAAGGAACTAGATACACTGCGAGTTGCTTGTTTATCGGACGTTCCGACATTATTTTATATATTTATTTATTTTTCATGTATTTATTTATTATTTTTAGCTCACCTGAGCCGAAGGCTCAAGGTGAGCTTTTGTGATCACTCACCGTCCGCCGTCGTCGTCCGTCCGTCCGTCCGTACGTCCGTCCGTTCACAATCTTTAAACAACATCTGCTCCTAAACCACTGATTGGATTTTGACCAAACTTCACAGGAATGATTCTTGGTTGGTCCTCTTTCCAAGTTGTTCAAATGGTTCCGGTTCATTGAATATCTAGGTCACACAAGCTAAAAATAGATTTTTTAACTAAAAATTTAAAAAATCTTCTTGTCAGAAACCACTGGACGGATTTTAATATAATTTTGCAGAAATGTTCCTTTGGTGATCCTCTACCAAGATTGTTCAAGCCATTTGGATTTGTGAAAAAACATGGCCGCCAGGGGGCGGGGCTTATTTTCCCTATATATCTATATAGAAAACTTTAAAAATCTTCTTGTCAGAAACCACTGGACCAATTTCAATATAATTTTGCAGAAATGTTCCTTTGGTGATCCCCTACCAAGATTGTTCAAGCCATTTGGATTCGTCAAAAAACATGGCCGCCAGAAGGCGGGGCTTATTTTCCCTATATATCTATATAGAAAACTTTAAAAATCTTCTTGTCAGAAACAACTGAACCGATTTCTATATAATTTTGCAGAAATGTTCTTTTTGTAATCCTTTACTAAGATTGTTCAAGCCATTTGAATTCGTCAAAAAAACATGGCCGCCAGGTGGCGGGGTATATTTTCCCTATATATCTATATAGAAAACTTTAAAAATAGTCTTCTCAGAAATCTTTGGACCGATTTCTATATAATTTTGCAGAAATGTTCCTTTTGTAATCCTTTACTAAGATTGTTCAAGCCATTTGGATTCATCAAAAAACATGGCCGCCAGGGGACGGAGCTTATTTTCCCTATATATCTATATGGAAAACTTTAAAAATCTTCTTGTCAGAAAACACTGAACCGATTTCAATATAATTTTGCAGAAATGTTCCTTCGGTGATCCTCTACAAAGATTCGTCAAAAAACATGGTCGCCAGGGGGCGGGGCTTATTTTCCCTATATATTTATATAGAAACGTTTAAAAATTTTCTTATCAGAAACCACTGGACGGATTTCAATATAACACGGCAGGAATGTATCTTTTGTAACCTTCTACCAAGATTGTTCAAGCCGTCATGATTCGTCAAAAACCATGGCCGCCAGGGGGTGGGGCTTTTTATTCCCTATATATCTACATAGAAAACTTTAAAAATCTTCATGTCAGAAAGCACTGGACCGATTTCTATATAACTAGGCAAAAATGTTTCCTTGGTGATCCAAGCCATTTGGATTCGTCAAAAAACATGGCCGCCAGGGGACGGAGCTTATTTTCCCTATATATCTATATGGAAAACTTTAAAAATCTTCTTGTCAGAAAACACTGAACCGATTTCAATGTAACTTTGCAGAAATGTTCCTTTGGTGATCCTCTACAAAGATTCGTCAAAAAACATGGTCACCAGGGGGCGGGGCTTATTTTCCCTATATATCTATATAGAAACGTTTAAAAATCTTCTTGTCAGAAACCACTGGACGGATTTCAATATAACACAGAAGGAATGTTTCTTTTGTAACCTTCTACCAAGATTGTTCAAGCCGTCATGATTTGTCGAAAATCATGGCCGCTAGGGGGCGGGGCTTATTTCCCCTATGTATCTATATAGAAAACTTTTAAAATCTTCTTGTCAGAAACCACTGGACCGATTCCATTAATACTTGGCAGAAATCTTTCCTTGTTGACTCTACCAAGAGTGTTCAAGTTATCATGATTCGTCAAAAAAGATGGCCGCCAGGGGCAGGGCTTATTTTCCCTATATATCTATATAGAAAAGTTTAAAAATCTTCTTGTCAGAAACCAATGAATCAATTTCAATGTAACTTAGCAGGAATGTTGCTTTGGTGACCCTCTACCAAGATTGTTCAAGCCGTCACGAATCGTCAAAAAACATGGCCGCTAGGGGGCGGGGCATATTTTCCCTATATAGAAAACTTTAAATATCTTCTCGTAAGAAATTGTTGGATTGAGTTCAATGTAACTTGACAGGAATGTTGCATTGGCGACCTTCTACCAAGATTGCGCCCTCATGATACGTCAAAAAACATGGCCGCCAGAGGGCGGGGCTTATTTCCCGTATATATCTGTATAGAAAATTTTAAAATTCTTCTTGTCAGAAACAGCCTGACTGATTTCAATATTACTTGGCAGGAATGTTGCTTTGGTGACCCTCTACCAAGATTGTTCAAGCAATCATGTTTCGTCAAAAAACATGGTTGCTAGGGGTGGGGCTTATTTTCCCTATATATCTTAATAGAAAACTTTAAAAATCTTCTTGTCAGAAACCACTGAACCAATTTCAATATAACTTGGCAGGATTTTTTCTTTGATGACCCTCTACCAAGTTTGTTCAAGCTGTCATGATTTTTCAAAAAACATGGCCGTTAGGGGGTGGGGCTTAATTTCCCTATATATCTATATAAGACATTTTAAAAATCTTTTTGTCAGAAACTACTGGACCAAGTTCAATATAACGGCAGAATTGTTCCTTTGGTGACCCTCTTTCAATATTCAGTTCAAGCCATCATGACGCATGACAAAAACATGGCTGCAGGGATGCAGGGCTATAAAATTTATACAAAAATCTTAGAGCAGTGAACTTGGCTGAAACTTCAACAGTAAGTATGCAAAGCTGTTTGCTCAGGTGAGCGATATAGGACCATCATGGTCCTCTTGTTCTTAAATTTAATAATTTTTGTGACGTCCTGTGCACCAAGCCTTGATAAATAAAAACGTGACCTTTTCTAAAAGGAAGAATTAGTTCCCATATTGAGTGATTTCTTAACTTTGAGAGACCAAGTTTAAGAAGGGAGAAACCAACAAACAGTGTGTCTATTCTCCTTAAATAAACAGAAAATAATATAAGTCCAATTCCGCTCTGTCATATATTGTAGTTTCTTTTTTTATCAGCCCTGTGTTTATAAAACGTTTTTCATGCTCGGCTCTGCTGCATGAACATTTCTCTGCTAATAAATATAAAAATACCAACTGCTGTTGGCATTTTCATATTTATTAGCAGAGAAAATTTCATGCTCAGCTGAGTTGAGCATTAAAAAGTTTGTTTGTTTTTTTTTGTTTGTTTTTTTAAATTATAGCTTCGAGGCTTACCGATGGATATCTGGAAATTTTACTGCCTTTTCAACAGTTGTCTAGTATATCAGTCGAATGTGTGCATCAGGCAGAGGATGGTGCCTGGCATCTAGCTGGACATTAAGGAACCGCCGACAGCGGATTTTGGACTCATAGCCATCGCATTGTAGTATGACCAGAATCTTTGAAGGACACTCTGTGGGAGGTCAATGATCAAAAGCGTCTTCAGGCTGACAGCAAAGACTCTGATCAGTCTGCACGGAGGCGCAGGCTGATCTAAATCTTTGCTGGACGCACATGCAATCTTGTAGGGAATGTTGTGCCCTGGCTCAAATACATGTAACATATCGACCAAACATTACCGACTATTGTAGCCCGGATAGATACTATCAGCAATTGCTCAAATTATTCGGGTAGACATTCATAAGCATTGACCGCAGGACCAGCAAAACTTGCTGCTCAGGATCTGCACTGTTTACCATTCACATTGGATGTACCTAATATACACGAAAGAATGGACCAGAATGGACCACCGGTCAAATAATCTTCTTAATAGTTTGAATACCTATGTATTTGGATTGCCAGGCCAGAGCATTACTAGCTAGCGAATTTAAGGGTATCCGAAGTTGAACGCATATTTTCATGCAGTAAAATGGAGTTGTTTAAATGATAGGACAATTATGCTGAGTGTGAATATCAAGGTTGAATAGGCGAGTGATCTACTAGGTACTGAGAAACTTCTAGGTACTGATGAACACAAAACCTTTCCTTGAAGGTCTATTCCCTTTAACCCTTAAAATGCCAAGAAAATCTGCATCTGAAAATGTCGTCTGTTTATGTTGTCTGCTGAATATTCTTGCAAACTTTTCAAACCTATTTTTGCGTAGAGAAGCATTCTGATCTGGGTCCAAAACGATTTTGCAAAAACGATTATTAAAATCACAAGCAGATGACATTAAAACAGACAACAATTGTTGTGATTGGCAGTTTAAGGGTTAATAATCTACGGTGATTCTACTAGTGGTTTTTCTTTCTTTTGACGGTCAATTTATTGTAAAGATTGTTTAGCCGTCATCTTTGTCTCTCCATAGTATTGTTAAGTTAATTTATATTATTTCCCCTTTATTGAGCCTCAGATGGTTTAGAGAGGGGTTCTGCACACAATGCGCAGTTGGAAATGTATCAAGGTTAAGGGTATGGGTTTGGTTAAAACATATCAGCCAGCGCCCGGCAAAACCAAGTAAATGGCATGTGCGCCAAGCGAAGACTCAGATCAGCCTGGGCATCCGCCCAGTCTGATCAGTGTCTTCGCTGTCCGCACGAAGAAAGCTAAGATCCTTAGCTACCCACTGAGCGCACAGCGAAGACTCTGATCAAACTGGACGGATGCCAGGCTGATCTGAGTCTTTTCTTGGTGCAAATGCTATTTTGTTGGTTTTGTCAAGAGGTGACTCATTCTATTTTGTATGATGCAGTTACAATACATACATGAATGAACTTATACAAAACGGTTTCAGAAGACAGTCAAAGACTAATGTGTATCGCTACATGTTTTGCAGTTATATAACGATTATGAATTAGAGTAGATTGCAAAAACAGTTGTATGCAGTTTTCAATTTAACAAGTGAATTTCAAAGGCGATAATGTATGTTTATTAAATATATGAAATAACAGATATACAAATAGATGTTCAACTTTCTTTTACAAATGTAAATAGAATTTTAAACAAACGGGTTTGGAAAAGGGGGGTCCAAGGGGAATGGATATGACATTAAAGTCAGACTGTATGTATATAAAGCAGAAAGCAAATTGCCGTTTGACTTTGAACATCCTCTTAAGTTCATAGTTATGCTGAACAAAGGACGGGCAGATATAAAGATTAATCTAAAATCAGATTTAAACGCTAAAGAACTAAAAACTGAAAAGTCGCTTAATAATCTATTCCCCTGTATATCACTATATACCATGGGGAATATGGGGGTATCAGTCTGTAGAGGTGAACGTAATGTTAGTCAATTAGTTTGGGTAGTATCAACAACGTCCTCGAGAAGACTGTCAAAGTTTATACAAGTCATATGGTCATGACTTACGGAGCGATAATGAGGCGCTAGAGGACTAGGAAAATCGAAGACTTGACAAAATTACCTAGTAATTAAGTAGCCGTAACTGTTTTGCATATTTTAGTCGTTCAGCCCAATAGCTTTAACAAATATAGATTATACAAAGCTAGATTAACAATGCAAATACGATAAGAAGTCGATTTCGGTTCTGCGTGAAAGAGAACATTCAATAATAAACGAACTCAGACATAAAAACCCTTAGAGCGCTAAGCAAAAGTTGTAACAAACGACATTCTTTCTTTTTTTTTTTTTTTTTTTTTTTTTTTTTGCAGGCGATTCACATCATGCATTGTTAAAGGTTTATTTTCTTTGAAAACATCGAACAAAACACATTTGAAATTGTTGTCTGCTACAATTGCAATTGGCGCTTTAATGGCTAAATGAAAACATCCCGAAAACATGCCTATATAATTCTGACCCCTTAAACCCCACTTTTATATAGTAAAACTGGGGTTTACAGGGGTATACATTATTTTTCTTATTTTTGCTCAAAAACATAGATAGTGGGTACTTGTTAGAACCGCCTCGCCGAGACGAATCTAATGAGTACCCACAATATATATTTGGAGCAGAAATATGAAAAATCAGAGTTTGTTTATCTGAAAATTTTCAGTTTTTGGAGGTTGAATTTTCTATATATTTGAATAGGCGTGTTTTCGTAATGAAATCTCATTGGGGAAAGAGGGTGTTGGTTTCTTTGTTTATCGCCGTAGTTTGTTTACTATTCCTCTTGGTGTCATTGGTAGCGTATATTCTGTGATTATGGCTCTCCCTCAACGTATTTTTAAAATTGTATCATTACGAAAACACACCTATTCAAATATATAGAAAATTTCATCTCCAAAACCTGAAACTTTTCAGATAAAAAAACTTTGATATTTTTTCATATTTATGCTCAAAACATAGATTGTTGGTACTCGTTATAACCGCCTCGGCGAGGCGGTTCTAACGAGTACCACAATCTATGTTTTTGAGCAGGAATTAAGAAAAATAATGTATACCCCTGTAAACCCCAGTTTTACTATATAAAAGTGGGGTTTAAGGGGGTCAGAATTATATAGGCATGTTTTCGTGATGTTTTGTAAGACTGTTCTAGGCAGAGTTTCGGCCAGAATCCTTGTGTCTTCAGTCGATTTGTCTGGGCAGTATCAAGTGTCTGTTCAGACACTGTTAAATGGCTTGAAGATGCAGCTAGATGAGGTAAGTAATACTGAGGTAGGCTGCGATCTGTGATTGTGACATTTCCTGAACCTTTTCATTAATTAAAAATGAAGCTTTATAAGCAGTACAACCATATCATGAATACTTTGAGCCAATCCTAAGGGAGTATGGATACATTTTAGTGGGGAGGGGTAACTATATCAACATTGTTTTGAATCGTTTCTGAAAAGGGGTATCATTACGAAAACTTGCAAAATATATCGAAAATTTCACCACCAAAAAACTGAAAATTTTCAGATAAACATTCTGACATTTTTTATATTTCTGCTCAAAACATAGATTAGGGTACTCGTTAGAACCGCCTCGGCGAGGCGGTTCTAACGGCTACCCACAATCTATATTTCTGTGCAGAAATAAGAAAAAATAATGTACACCCCTGTAAACCCTAGTTTTACTATGTAAAAGTCGGGTTTAAGGAGTCAGAATTATATAGGCATGTTTTCGTGACCTAAAAGAAAGAATTTGCTCCCCATGGGAGCAAACATACAAGTGAAGATACCCAGGAAACGCCACAATCACGAAACGAAACACGACATTCCCGGGGCACCAAAAGAAGCGGAGATGAGGCACAAATAATGATCCTGGATCAATATCCCAATCATTAACCTTTTAAGTGCTAATCTTTATTGTTGCAGACGTCACTGTTTTTTGTTTTGGTATTTTCAGAGCAGGCTTGTGGCTTATACGCCGCCGTGTGGCGGCGGTAGAACGTCTCCCCGTACTTTTTCATAGTGCAGATTATATTTCATTTCCTTTAGGGTCATTGGGCCCATAGTGGTATATTTGAAAACGGAGTTCTGCTCATATAAGCAGTGTAGCAAACTTCGTTACTGCTTATGAAGAGTCTCAATAAAACCGAGACTCCCATTTTCTAATCTGTAGTGTGTGTATTTTTTGTTTGTTTTTTAATGGCAATCTTTTTGACGTTTATTGGCAGTTCTTGTGGATCGTCTGTCTAGTCGTATTTTGTCTGAAAAAAATATTTTTAAAAAGATTAGAATGCCATCTCATACGATTGTGCATAGCGCGATAACAGTGAACCTTTATCATGCAGCGAAAACTTCTGATCTGGGTCTTCGGCAGGTGTACTCTTACTTGATCACATGTACATTCCCTCGTTTTCCATCGAATAACGTCATACGCGCACATGTCGTGTAACTACTAGCGCAATAAATCGTGATCACGTGATAGCGAGTCATGCTACAAACGGTGTTTGCCTAACATACTTATAAAGAAGGAGAATGAGTTTCGAGACTAGCACAATGTGACCATTGCAGGAAAGATTTGACAACTTGCAATGATACGTCTATTATTTGAGTATATTTATCACCGGAAGTTGTTTAAATAGATTTCGTGTGGTTGGAACAGATGTCGTTTTGATCGAGTAGGGCCGAGACCGAAAAACAAACAAAAAAAAAAAGAATGTTATGAAATTTTACTGTGATTTTTGAGAATGATTGCACCGATTAACCTTGAATACAAACAAATGAAGGTTTGTGATAACGTACATTTCCTCCCCTGTCCGACAACTTAAAACTAAAGGACGGGACTTGTATCTGGAAGTGCTGAAATGCTTTCAAATAGGCTTACCCCCTGAAAGCGTATAAGGATAAGGGTTTATATAAACGTGCTAGGCACTAGTAGTTATTCCATATATTAGGTACGGATCATTTTATAATATTAGCGAGAGGCGGGGCGGGGCTAGGCTTTTTCCTCGAGCGCAGTTTTTTGTTCTTATTTTCTGCTATGTACAGCCAAAAGCAAAGATAGATAATGTTTTGACAACATATGCTAGGAACGGTGCATTCTCCTGGACTGAGCGTTTTATTTTTTATTTATGTCGCCTTATACATGTGTAAAAACTAGGAGTTTTGTTTTGGACAAGAGCAAAGACTGAGCAAGTAATTCAAAACATAGTTTGCTGTTTTCATTTTTGTGAGGGTTTTCGTTGCTCTCAAGAATTATTCCTTTTAGAACTATTTCATACATACTAAAGAAGCGAGGGTTCAAGCCTTCCTATGTGTTACTTTCCTACTATTGTACTACTACCAAACAATACAAAAAGGGTTAGCATTTTTATACATGGCCCAGTGTAGCCACATGCATAAGTTAATATTTGTTGATCACATTTTGAATTGACATAGCACGCAAGAAGACGTTTAGAGGTTTCCCTGTGCATTCAATATTTGTATCTGAATCTAATTAATGCTATTGACACCGAAGCCATACTACATGTTTAGACACCAAAAGCGAAATAAGGGCTTTGAAATATACTCAATCTGTATTGTATTTAACTTTTAAAACCAAATGAGTTAACTGGATTCACTGATAGAAGTCCTATTCTTCAAAAACAGTAATTAGCATTTTAACCATTAAAGCGCCAGCAATAGCTGCAACGACGACATCTGAGTATTTGTTATTTTTATAAGGCAAATAAACCTGCATGGAACCAAGGTCCTTTGTGTTGCAACTCACAAGACGACAGTGCATTACAAGCATTTTACAACAAAGTGAAAACAAAATTATAAAGCTGTGCTAAAACTAAATGAGAAAACAGAACTAAACAAAGGCGGATGCGTAACTTGTCACGCACAGTCCTGCTGCCTTAAAGGCCGTAACATGAAAAAATATCCTTTTAGCACATGCTAAAAATGAGGGCATAGGTCACTTTGCAGCCACGTTAGCTGAGCAATGCCTTCGTTGTCCGCATAAAAATGGATGTTTAGAGTATGTTGATGAATACAGATGTCCTCATTTAGACAGCGCAGACTGTCAGAGGGGCATCTCATGTGGTATATTTTCCTACTTTGTGGATCATATTGATCTGCTTTCACATCATAGTTGGAAACGTAAACATGCACGACAGCTTTTATTTTAATTAATAAAGATTTGTCACCATATTTTATAATGGATCCTCTTTGCTCTTAACGTTTGAAATGTCGAACTAAAAATAGTATGCGGAGGATTGAAACCGTTTCAAATACAAACAAAAAAACATAGATGCAAAGCATCAGTACGCCGGGAAACTAATCTACCATGCATTACTTAGCTCCCTATAGATCGTAGTATAGTGAAAAAAATGTTATAATTTATGAAAGGTTGTAATTATATAAATTATCGCAATACTCAACGATAAAAACATTATAGACGTTATCAGAGCTATGTAAAAAAGAATCAACTATGGTCGTCTGTTTTCTAGCCCGCATACATAATTACATGTCGCCATCCATAGCCTAGGCCGAACAAACTAATCCGAAATCATCTATGTAGCATTGACTGGTTCCCTCATCCTTTAGCTCAATACTTCGCTTATAGAACACAGGAAACCAGTTAATATGTATGTTTCGGTCTTTTCTCCACTCGTAACGTTTTCCTTCGGCCCAAATCTTTTTTCCATGCTTGAATATCAAATTAAACTGTGTTATTAAACCAGCTTATAATCCGTTCGATTTGAGAATGCATATTTCCAATCGTAAACAAAGAAAAATATCTTTTGTTTCTTCTTCGTAGTACGACGAAAAAAAAAACGAAATGAAAAAATTCAAACATGTACGAATATTGACAGCAGCAAAGCTCATTTCAGGTAAAATGGTAAATTGGGGCTCCTACGGGAAAACTGCTCATTTCTCTTTTAAATGAGCAAAACCCACATTGCTACATTCATTCTACACAGTACTTCCCATTTTTTTACTATGTTACCAATAGCATAGTTCTCTGCTACAAAAGTGTGACTTTGAATAATAATAAAAAAAGTGGGGGTGAATAGTTATATATAACCCCACTAAGAACCCCATAAAACTGGAAGAAAACTGATATTCTCCGAATGCATACACATTTTACAAAAACAACCTCAAGTAGATACGCCGGGCTCCAGCCCGGCGTAAATTACCACGCAGCCAGAAAATGGATCTTTGTTTCCCTTCAATTTGATTGGAGGCCGCAACTCAAAATGACGATCTGAATAGCAGTGTAAAATCAGCGCCGCTGATACAGAATAAGCCGGGTATTTGCTATTCACATGTACCATTGTTAACTGTAGGTATATATATAGAAGAATTTTAGGTCTTTATTACAAATTTTGGGTTCCTAATTGTACATTATCTTGGTGTTTTAAATATCTATATAATTGGGTAAATTGTGATTCTATAAGTTGACAATAATTGATTAATTACTCACAGATCAATAAATTAGGTCCTTAAGCTACAACCTGTGAATCGGACTATTTGTAGACTACACCTGGGCCAATTTCCTTCAACTTTCATGTAGAGCTTTCCGGGGGATTAAAATGTGTACAAATGGTCATGGTTCGTTAAAAAAAATGAACGCGGCGTGCCCACATATGGTAAAAACACTAAATATATTTTTCTTCAGAACCAAGAATGCTTTAAGGTTGAACTTGGTACATAGCATCGGGGACTCAAAGTCTACAAAGTTGTTTAAATGATGCTCGTAGGTTGACCTTTGATCTTTCTTACGGCAAAGTCAAATTGTGTCCCAACATAACTGTATCGGAAAAATTTTGAAAAATCATTTTCTTAAAATGTTTAAAGACTAATAGCTGAAACTTACAGTCTATGATTAAAGTAATGCATTTTTAGTTACAATCAAACTTATGTTCCCCGTGGATTTTCTGCCCTTGCCCCTTGGTTATATACTTGTATAAAATTGTGTAACCTTTAAACGTATTCTTCTCTGAAATTGCGTGACCAGTTTGCACCAGATTTTATATAAGGTCATCTGTCGAAGAGGTGTTGATAATTTGTTCAAATGGTTCCGTCAATTTAACAGATGTCCACCATGGCCATATATGGTGAAAACACACATAAATATACTCTTCACCGGAGCCAAGAAAGCTTTGAGGCTAAATCTTGGCATTTAGCATCGAGGACTCAAGGTCTTCTGTTTGTTCGAATGCTGATCCTAGGATGATCTTTGAGCATTTTATTGGAAGGTCAAATTTACGTCCCCATACATTTATATCGGGAAAATGTTGAAAAATCATTTTCTCAAAATGTATTGAAGACTTATGACTGAAACTTACAATATATGATTGAAGTATTAAAACATTTGAGTTACAATCAAACTTTTGTCTCTTGGGGGATAGTTGCCATTGCTCTTGGGCTACAAACATGTATAAAAGCGTGTAATCAAAAAACGTCTTCTTCTCTGAGACGTCTCGACCAATCTTCACCAGATTTCAAATGGGGCTTTTTGTTGAAAAAGGAAGTCATAAATTGTTCAAATGGTTCTGCATCACTGAACAAGATATATGGTAAAGCACTGAAAACATCTTCGTCTTCAGAACCAGGAAAGCTTTGAGACAAAATATTGGTGTACAGCATCGGGGGCTCATGGTCTACCAAGTTTGTTCAAATGATGATCCTAGGATGACATTTTAACGGCATCTTCATAGTTGCTGATGCAATACTGGAACATGAAATCAGGAGAACTGTAATAGTGGGTTTATTCAGGTGAGCAAATCGCCCCATGGGCCTCTTGTTTAAGAGTAGTCATCATTTTTGAAAAAGTCCATATGCTTTAGAGGAATAATTCATATTTGCAAAAGTTTTCTTCCCATTGCACAACGACAGCACAACTGTTTAGTTTTATCTGTTTACCTAACAACTTCTATTTCTCACGTTGGTGTTCTGAGATTTAATTCTATGTTTTTCTATCCTAAATGTATAATCACCGCTTTCGTATTTGAACTAGCCAATTTTACAGCCCGTCTAAGCAACTTAAAGGTTATGATTTGGTGCAGACCCTGATCAAAGTGTCGCTTTAAGGGCCATTTTAATCTGAGTATCTACTTTTACACAGGCATGTCTATCCGAACATTTTTAGTAAAACACGGTACTTCTATTTCAGGGAAACGTATTTGGGTACATTTTGTTTGCGTTAAATTTTACGGCCATGCCAACAATATTACTGTCATGTCAAGCCGTCTTCCGGAAAAAAGATAAAACAGATAAGAGATAATACATAAAGAGAACACCACATCCCATTTCTGCTGCACCATCAATAGTCCGTTGTTCTATCTTACGCCCAATAAGCAAAACGCCCTGCTAGCCTTCTACTTAAATATATATCGAACCGTTTTCGGCCCGACATGATTCCTGTCAGGATAACGGTCCCATATAAGTTTATGATTTATGTGGAATGCATATCTATACGCCCAGCTAACATTCTCCTAAAATAAACCGATCAGTCTGATATAAATTTAAGTAGAATGCTAGCTGGCGGTCATGCTGAAAGTAACAGACGCGTATAGGCCCTTTCAAATTTCAGACTACATTTGTCGTCTTTTTTTTTTTTTTTTTTTTTTTTTTTTTTAACAAACTGTCGATTGGAAATAAGTTTATATGTAACGTTGAAAGACTGAATGTCAAACAGCGTAAATCCTGATGAGATGGCTAATTATGAGCCGTCTCATCTGGATCTACGCTGTTTACAAAAGACTTTTGTTATCGCCTATGGCAGTAAAAGAGATAATGCAATTTGAATATACGAGGGTCCTGCAAAACGTTCTGTCACTAATAGGCTTCCTTGGTTTTATCCCAATGCTTCACTGCACTTGAATGGTGTGTTAAATAGCTAACGATAATCGTTTATTTCGTTCAAATTGCTTTCCAACTGACCGCGTTATTTTGAATTGAAATATATAGATGCAGTCATATACACTGACCAATTTACTTGTTACATTAAGAAACGAACAAGCAAAGGATGGTCAGGAGTCCACCTTTTCTATGCCACAACAATTTGGCTTTGCAAGTTTAGTTAAATCCATCCATTCCTTCAAGAGATACAGTGCAGACAAGCCATTTTTCAACAATCTAAGCCCTAGTGTGACCTTGAAAATGGGGTCAAGGTCACCAAAATCTAATCAGTTCTTTTCCATGTCCCAAACATATAGCTGTGCAAGTCTGGTCGAAATCTACTAATTCCTTCAGGAGACAAGGTGCAGACAAGCCATTTTCCACCAATCTAAGCCTTAGTGTGACCTTGAAAATGGCATCAAGGGCGTCAAAATCTAACCAGTTCCTTTCCATGTCTCAACAATTAAGATGTAGAAGTTTGGTTATAATCCATTCATTCTTTTAGGAGATAGGGTGCAGACAAGCAATTTTCCAACAAATCTAAGCCCTCCCGTGACCTTGAAAATGGGGTCAAGGTCACCAAAATCTTATCAGTTCTTTTACATGTCCCAGCATTGTAGATGTGCAAGTTTGGTCAAAATCTATTCATTCCTTCCTTCAAGAGATAGGGTGCGAACAAGACATTTTCCAACAATCTAAGCCCTCCTGTGACCTTGAAAATGAAGTCAAAGTCACCAAGATCTAATCAGTTCTTTTACATGTCCCAGCATTGTAGATGTGCAAGTTTGGTCAAAATCTATTCATTCCTACAAGAGGTAGGGTGCGGACAAGCCATTTTCCAACAATCTAAGCCCTCCTGTGACCTTGAAAATGGGATCAAGGTCACCAAAATTTAATCAGTTCTTTCACATGTCCCAGCAATATAGTTGTGCAAGTTTGGTTAAAATCTATTTATTCCTTCAAGAGATAGGGTGCGGACAAGCCATTTTCCAACAATCTTAGCCCTCCTGTGACCTTGAAAATGGGATCAAGGTCACCAAAATCTAATCAGCATTTTTCCCCTCCCATTGATATATCTGTGTAAGTTTGGCTAAAAATATGTCCATTCAATAAGGAGCCGCCGCCGCCGCCGCCGACGCCGACGGGATCCGCACTAAAAAACAATGTCCCCCCCCCCACCTCCCCCATGGTGGGGGGACATAATAAGTATACATCTAGAAGTTCTCTTAGCAGCGCTATTTATCAGTGTCTCCAACAGATGCCAAAAGAAGACTATTTATCTGCTTTTCGCGACTGGGTAAAAAGGTTACAAAAATGTGTTTCAGTAAAGGGGGAATACGTTGAAGGTTTATAATAAAATATGTTTGATAAAACGTAGCACTGAAGTAATCCGAACCCAGTGACAAAACTTTTTGCAGGACCTTCGTATACTAAGTTGCAGTTGCCTTCTTGAATGTTCCTCTGTCATTTGGCTTGTTTAGTCGATGATTTAAATCAAAGTATAAATCTTTGAACTGTCATGGGCGACTAGAGCTGTCATGGTCTTGTTTATGAGACATTATCTCTCTATGATGAATGGCTATTTTGGAATATCATCAAGACGTTGTACTCCCACAAGACGGATCTGGAGCAACACATTTCAAGTATGCTAGAAGACAGCTTTCAATTTTACACGGTCTAAATATGAACATCAAGTGCAGTTTGGAGTCGACATATGAATAGTACGGACTCTAGTACCCAATTGTACCTAACCCTAGCATCGGAAAGATATACGATTTATTTCTACATAGGAAGAAAGTCTGGACATGCCTGTATATAAAACAACTGTATAGCAGATATGCATACATTGTATTTTGCGAAAACTTGCACGTTTTTATGGAGGCCCAGTTGATACTTAACAAATTATAAGTATATAAAACCTTGTGTATTCAGGTTAACATCATAAAAAAGAAAGAAAAAAAAAATACCAGACATCTTTCGTGCGTTCTAGCTTAGCTTATGTTTTTGAATAAAAAAAAATTTCGTATAGAATACTGTCTTGTACTTAGTAAGACTTCAGCATGTATGTTAAAGGAATCACCAAGCATTCTTTCATGTCCATAATCTCAAAACTTTTGTTGACGAACTATACTTGGTAAGAATGTATGAAGACCAAACATATTAGTTGACGTAACTTCCGCAAGCTGAAATGTTCATCAAAGTTCCACACACGCCGTTTTACAAAACGCGACAAGAATTTTAATCAATCAGTTCTAATTTATATTCAGATATCAGCTGTACAGATTAATTTATCGCGAGTTGGGTGTATATTGGGTGTATTTTACCTGTTAGTATATACATGTGTATTATATGCTTAATAGAACTTAGAGTTGCTTGGCAAAACTTTAAATCAGTATGATTCAGAATACATGCGTGTCTCCAAAATGCAAATAGATTCTTATTGCTATACCGCGGTTTTCTATGAACCAATCTCCAAGTTTTACATACAGAGAACTTCAGCTGTATATCTTTCAGAATATCTATCTCCGAGCAACTGCAAAATCTTAGTCCCGAATATACGAAAGCCGGGTAGGGACATTTCTTATTTCTAACTTCTAACTTCTTACTTCTAATTTCTAACTTCTAACTTCTTACTTCTAAAGTCTACCTTCCATGTATGTATGTATGTATGTATGTATGTATGTATGTATGTGTGTGTGTGTGTGTGTGTGTGTGTCTGTCTGTCTGTCTGTCTGTGTGTCTGTGTGTGGGGGGGTAGGGATATTTCTTATTTCTAACTTCTAACTTCTTACTTCTAACTTCTTACTTCTTACTTCTAACTTCTTACTTCTAACTTCTAACCTCTTACTTCAAACTTCTAACTTCTTACTTCTAACTTCTTAGTTAGAAGTAAGAAGTTAGAAGTACGAAGTTAGAAGTTTAAAGTTAGAAGTAAGACGTTAGAAGTTAGAAATAAGAAGTGTCCCTACCCGCAGTCACAAGCACACACACACACACACGCGCGCGCGCGTGCGTACACACGCACACACATATATACATACATACATATATACATACATACATACAAACATACACACACACATGCATACATGCATACATACAACATGGATGTTAGAAGTTAGAAGTTAGAAGTTAGAAGTAAGAAATGCCCCTACCCGCACTCACACACACACACACACACACACACACACACATACATACATACATACATCCATACATACACCATGGAAGTTAGAAGTAAGAAGTTAGAAGTAAAATGTTAGAAGTTAGAAGTAAGAAGTTAGAAGTTACAAGTAAGAAGTTAGAAGTTAGAAGTGGGGTTAGAAGTTAGAAATAAGAACTGTCCCTACCTCCCCCTCCCCCACATACGCACATTCATACATACATACATACATACATACACACACACACACATGCATACATACATACATACACACATACATACATACATACATACATACATGCAAACATACATACATACATACAACATGGAAGTTAGAAGTTAGAAGTAAGAAGTTCGAAGTTCGAAGTTAGAAGTTAGAAGTAAGAAGTTAGAAGTTAGAAGTAAGAAGAAATAAGAACTTAGAAGTAAGAAGTTAGAAGTAAGAAGTTAGAAGTTAGAAATGAGAAATGTCCCTACCCGGCTTTTGTACGAATACGTATCCAAGATGCTATATTAGTCTTCTTTGCCCGCTCACAGAATCATATAAAACATTCATGAATTAAAATTCTATTAGTCTGTACCAATAGAATGCAAACAGAGCAGACCCTATACAGACGCCGTCTGATCTGGGATTGTACTGTTTGCTTATATTCCTTTTAGAAGACGCTAGGCATGAATTGGAAAACTTTTAACAAACTCTGGGCGAATTTTGCAGAGGCCAAACTGATGATATTTTCCTTTAATCCCCAGAAAATAGGCTTTGACATGTCATCCCCTCCAAACAAAACTGCATGAAATGTCAAAACCTTCTTACTTGGAAAATAGACAAGTTTCATGAAATATCAAAACCTGTTTTCTTGGGAAATGAGATAGTTTGCACGAAATGTCAAAGCCTATTTTCTGAGAAAATAGAAAATTTATTTCAAATGTCGTCGGTTAATTTTCACCCAGCATCATAATGTGTTGAGGAACGCTGTAAACGTACCTGGTTAAAAGCCGCAGACGTGAACCGTTGATTCGGTCATCCTGGTCCTGTTGTTCCGGATATACCTTGCCTTTGCAAACAGTGTAAATCCAAATCAGGTGGCTTCTGCAAAAGAAACCAACTGATCTGGATCTGCACTGCTCGTCGTTAAGTGTGTGAAATTGTATCAACGATCTGGATCAAATAACCTGATTAGCTGAAAATTAGAACTGGATGTAGCGTCTTAATTTATTTAGCATGTTAACGGTTAAAAGAGGTGTTTCGTGAATGTCTACGGCGGAGGCACTGCCTGTCTTGGGCAGGAAATTAATACACAAGGTATAATTTCCCTATTTCCAAACAGTTCCTGTGGGTATAATAATGTTCCATTTCATAATACGGCTCTCTTATGCGTGCCTTCAGTTTTCTGATGTAAAAATATGAGTTTCATTAAAAGCAGTCTTTCATTTCAATATTTAGACAGTGGGAGAGGCAAATATTTTACTATATGCTTACTAAACCGATGACAGGCGCTTTATGTCCATGAAACAAGACTGTCAAATCTTCCGCTATAATTACATTTCTTAAAAGCAATGGCTAGACTCATTGTTTTCTCGAAATACCTCCACATGCACTTCACGTGACGCCAAACAGTATTAGCCTTCAACTCTTTAACTGCCACAGGCGATAATAATAGGCTTTTGCAAATAGCATATATCTAGATGAGACGGGCCGTCTTATCTGGAGCTACGCTATTTGATATTCAGTCTTTCAACTTAACAAGCGGCAGTTCATTAAAATACAAAAAGCAGACGACAAATGTCGTCTGAAATTTGGTACCGAAAGAGTTAAAAAAAAAAAAAAGCTAGAAAGCGGCTCGGCTGTTTTTGACAGTTTTTCTTTATGATGCAATTGCATTTTGGAAAACTTTTCTGCAGGCTGATGCATAAGAAACGATGCCGCCCAGTCTGTAGCACAATAAAAGTCTGGAGCTTGAGTGTTAAATTTGGCATGACCCTCTGCTGTACCAGTGTGCTATCAGTACTGTGAAGTTTCTCTAAGAGGAAGTATGTACTTTATAGGAAAACCCAAGGAAGGGCTGTAACTCGTAAAAGATATGAAACAAACCTGACGACAGCTTGCACATCTAAGCTGGAACCTTTTGTCAAAATATACCATATGGTTGAACACCTGCGGCGATTTCCGTATTTTCACATTTGTTTGCCTCGGCGTTACCTTTGTCGATGAAAAGTGACATTTGAGGATTTGACAATTCCGTTGGCTAGATTTTGTCGGTATCTAGTAGTGTTCAGACGGTTTAAGCTTTATGGCCATTTTGCTGACTGACCACGGATAGACAGACAGACGGACTCACAAGGCGTTAAAAGGGCAAGCTTCGAAATTCAACCTTTCAGTCGATCTAATTCTCTGGGGGTCGTGCACTCTTCAGTAAATGGTGAGTAAACCACCGTTTTATCTGTAATGTGGAGAATAATCGTAATATTGCGTTTTAGAAACACAGATCTATCTTGCTATCAGATGTATGAATTTCAGGAGGAATTCTAATAAAATATCATTTTTGTGTGCCAAAATTTACATTAAAACCATTGGAAAGAAACTTTAACTTCAATCTTTAGCTGATAAAATGTAAAATATTTAGAGCATTTCAGAAAATGCTAATATTGTGACACTTTTGAGATATCATCAATATTTCATGAAGAATACTTAATTTCTGTTGCCAATTTAATCTTAATTGAGTTGAGGCATTGAATGTTGTCGAATGCATTAAAACTGTGGCGTAAAGGAACTTTTGTAGGGCAGTGTATCAAGTGTAATTGTATTCAGATCTTTGGTTTTCTCATGATGCGCGCACTTCATTATGTTGAATGTTGCGTAAGCCAACAGCCCTAGTTTGCACAATCTCAATTTATATTTGGTGTCCTTCTGCAATAATACCACCAATGTCACGTGCTTTCCAAACCGTTCCTATCGCACTAGAGACCCAAGTCGGCCAAAAATCGCTCACCTGGATTAGGCTGATCATGATATGTTACATTGTGCCATGGTGGTCAGCTTTGCTATCAGATTAGATTGCCTTTAGCAATCCTGAATCTGCTATTGTTTGAAGAGTTTCAAGATTGCCACTAAGGATATTGGAACTAACCAATTTAGCAATGCTGAATTTCCATGTCGCCACGATGCTTCAGGTTTCGGCTCAATCTGACTTACTCTTTGGGAGAAGATGGGGTTTAAAGAATGTCAAGATGGCCGCCATATTGGAAAAGAACGATTTTAGCAATTCGGAATTTCCATAACACCCCAAAGCCTCCCATCAAGTATAAGCTCAATCAGACTTAACCGTTCGGCAGCAGATGTGATTTGAAGATTTTCAAGATGGCTGCCATGGTGTCCAATTTGGATATCTGAACGAAACCATTTTAGCAATTCTAAATTTCCATGCAGCCCCGATGCCTCCCACCAAGTCTCCGCTCCAACCGACTTACTGTTCGGCAGCAGATAACAATTGAAGACTTTCAAGATGGCCGCATGTCGAAAATGTGAAAAATTACTGACGGACATACGAATGAGGGACGGACTACGGTCAACTGATCACGGCATAAGCTGACCTGGAGGAAAGCTCCAAGTGAGCTAACAATATAAGATCTTCAAGATGGCTGCTGAGGTGGCCTTTGTAGATATAGTAACAAAATGATTTTTTGGAAATTCTGATTTACCATTAGGGAGCATCTCAGATATCGGACTAACACGATTTTAGCAACTCTGAATCTCTATGTCGCTACGTTGCCTCCCGTCAAGTTTGGGCTTAATTCTTTCACTGGCATAGGCGATAAAATAGGCTTTTGCAAACAGCATATATCCAGATGAGATGGTTCATAATGAGCCGTTTCATCTGGTTCTACGCTGTTTGACATTCAGTCTTTCAACTTTATATGTAAACTTCTTTCCAAGCGATGGCTTGTTTAAAAAAAAAGCAGACGACAAATGTCGTCTGAAAATTGGCACCGAAAGAGTTAATCCACATTACGGTTTGAGAGGAGATGCTGTTTGAGGATTTTAAGATGGCCGCCATCTTGGATGTCGGAATGGAACGAATTTTAGCAGTTCTGAATTTCCATATCTCCCCTATGCAGGGCTGTGATTGGTCCACATCTCAAGGGGAGCAAAGCTATAGAAAACCGAGAAAAACACCAATACCCCGTCCTAAACATGTCGTTTCTGAGCATTTCAGATCAAATCAACAACATTTTGTTTTGGAAAAATGGAGCCAAAAAGAGAAAATCTTCTTAAAAGAGGAACAATCACATCCCTGCCAATGCCTTCCACCAAGTTTCAGCTTCATCCGACTTACCGTTCGAGAGCAGATGTCGGTTCAAGATTTTCAAGCTGGCCATCTTAGACATTTGAACAGAACAATTTTAGCAATTCTAAATTTCATTGTCACCCCAATGCCTCCCACCAAGTTTGGGCTCAGTCCGACACGGTTCAGAAGCCATGGCGGGCCATCTTTGAAATCGGAACGGAACGATTTTAGCAATTCTGAATTTCTGTATTGCTCCGAAACTCAATTTGACTTATGGTTAGGGAGGGGATTTCATTTGAAGAATTTCAAGATTGCCGCTGTTGTGGCGGCCATCTTGAATATCGGAAGGAAACGATTTTAGCAGTTCTGAATCTCTGTGTCACTGTGATGCCTCCCATCAAGTTTTGGCAAAGTCGGACTTACCGTTTGGGAGGAGATGTCATTAGAAAAATTTCAAGATGGCCGTCATGATGGCCATCTTAAATTTTAGAACGGAACGATTTTAGCAATTCTGAATCTCAATGATGCCACCATGCCTACAACTAAGTGTAAGCTCAATTCGACTTATGGTTCTAGGGGAAAGATCGCAAATAGGAAAAGCTAACAACGGACGACGGACGGACAACAGGCCATGGCATAAGCTGACCTGGAGCAAAGCTCCAGCTCCAGGTGTGCTAATAAGTGCAAAAAAGGTAAGAGAAAAGTCCAGGGAGTGCCACAATCACAAACCGCAGCCCTTCCCAGACCCCAAGAGGAAGAGGAAACCGACAAATCTAAACAAGCACAAACCGAACAAACGTACGAAAAGCACTAAGATTAGCTCTCTCATCCCCAAGCGAGGTAATCGCAATACTAAAGGACTGAAAAACACAAGAACAAAATGACACACGGAAAGACATACAACAAATCGCCTCGTAGAATAAAACACAAAGCAACAAAGAGTAAGACTAACACCGGGACCACCGCCTTAGAACGGTCGGTAGAGCAAACCACCAGGGGGGTTTAAGCACTTTTACAGCTAGCTAACTTCACCCTGGATCCAGATGCTACTCTTAATATAGAAATACATAAAAATTCGGTTCGCATAAAGGCTCCCAACTCAGTCAATGCATCAAAGCGAAAACATAAAAATCAAATTAATCACTATAATAAACAAAGACGAGTACTCATGGCTAATTCTACTGTATGCCAGAATAAATGAAAACCAATAGTTGAACCACGGCGGGCCAAGCCAAAGACATATCGTCAAGTCCTAACCCACTGGTTAAAGTTTTACGAAGAGGCCGTCATTGAGTCTGAGGCCCGAACCGCCGTCGTGCAATTAAAGAGTGAAGCATAGCCATCAACAGTGATTGGGTTGACAATTAGGCATGCAGTCTGCCGCATAATATCCAGGCTATAGCCAATTCTTTTATAACGGTTAATAAGTTTTCTGAATTGCTCCGAAAAGTTAGATTTACCTACAATTTTTCTAAATCTGTACACTAAGTCACCGTAAAATTCGGGTTCCGATATACCTTGTTGCAGAAGTGTTTTCAGACTGACGCTATATTTTTCTAACAAGGCACTGTGTCTGCGATAAAATTTCGAAAACGCCTTACGAAGTTTAAAATAACGATAGCCCTGCCTAAGAAGTTTGGCAGTAAGGGCTTTATTACGGTAGTTAAAGTCATTAAGATTTGAAGAAGCTCTCGCGAATCTTATAAGTTGAGATATGTATACTCCATATGAGGTACGCCGGGGGACATTGCCATCCAGAAAAGGGAAATTGACTATATCAAAATCAAAATCGTCCCGTTTATCATAAATTTTGGTGGAAACTGTACCATTAGATATACATAGATTCAAATCCAAAAAAGGTGCCTTGGTATCGGAAGAATTTACTCTATTTAATTGGAATTCTGTAGGGTATATCCGGTCCACCATTTGGTCAAAGTAAATATTGTCAATATTTGTCTGCAAGGCAGAGAGCTGCTGACGCTACAAAATTTTATTGCCTACCAGCAAACCTATCCATGAAGTATGAGTAAGTATCGTCCCCTGTTGTTGTTTTAGTAAAGACGGTAAGAAAAGAGTCTAGGCAGTGCCACAACCACAAGCCGCAGCCCTTCCCAGACACAAAGAGGAAGCGGAAACAGACAAACCAAACAAGTTCAAATCGAACAAACATACGAAACGCACTAAGCTTAGCTCTCGCTTTCCATAGCGAGGTAATTGCAATGCTCAAAGGACAAAATAACAACAGGCAAAACAAAACAAATCGCCTCGTAGAATAAACCGGGTCCTACTAATCACCCCATGACAACCCACGGCACCCTATGGTACCCCACGGCACTAAATTATTTCATTTTATTTATTAATTAAATGCTGAAATTACACCAGGGTATTTGTTTTATGTATCAAACTTTGTTTTTGTGATAGTTTAAGACATTAACATTACTTCAAGCTCTTATCTCGGGGTGCCAAACACCAAGATTCAAAATAACGCAAAAATATAGCAAAGAGACTAATGGTATAAGTTGATAGTCCATTACATATTTTATGGCAAATATACATACATTTTGATGCCGTGGTGTGCAGGTTTAAACATAATAACAATTTTAAACGTAATAATAATTTTAAATCAAACACAAAACTATTATTGTCCATCTAAAACACATATGTTGATGTCATGGGGTGCAAAAAAAATACGATAGTTTTAGACATAATATTTTAACTCAAACACAAATCATCAATATAAATTCTCTGTTTATTAAGATGAAGACAAGTATTACAAGAATAATTCTTGTCCCTCTATAAATACATATTTTTATGCTAAATACTCGTGCATTTTGATGCCGCGGGGTACAAAAACTTTACAAGAGTTTTAAACATAATATTTTAAATCAAACATAAGACCTCAATATAAATAGGCCTACTCTGTTTATTAAGATGTCTTAAGTATTGCAAAACAATTCTTGTCCATCTAAAACACATATTTTGTGGTAAATATGCATATACTTTGATGCCATGGGGTGCCGTGGGGTGACGTGGGGTGCCATGGGTTTATTAGTAGGACCGGAATAAACCACAAAGCAACAAGAAGTATGACTAACACCGGGACCACCGCCTTAGCACGGCAGAAGAATATACCACCGGTGGGTGTGGAGTGGGGGTGGTTAAAGCACTTTTACAGCAAGCCAACTTCACCCTCGCTCCCGATGCTACTCTTATTAGAGAAATACATAAAACAAAAATCGGTTCGCTTAAAGGTTCTCACCTCAGTCAATGCATTAAAACGAAAATTAAATTCAAATTAATCAAAATGATAAACAAATATGAGTACTCATGACTAATTTTAGTGTGTGCCAGAGTAAAAGAAAACGAATAATTGATCCACGGCGGGACCATACAAAGACATATCGTGACTATGTTAACCACTGGTTAAAGTTTTACGAAGTGGATGTCATTGAGTCTGAAGTCCGAACCGCTGTCGTGCAATTAAAGAGTGAAGCATAGCCATCAACAATGATTGGGTTGATAACTAGGCATGCAGCCTGCTCAGAATATCTAGGCTATAGCAAGGTTAATTAGATATCTGAATTGCTCCAGAGAGTTAGATTTTCACAGAATTTTTATGAAAATAACGATAGCCATGCCTAAGAAGTTTGGCAGTAGGGGCTTTATTACTGCAGTTAAAGTAATCAAGATTTGAAGAAGCTTTGGCGAATCTAATAAGTTAAGATATGTATACCCCATATGAGGTACACCGGGGGACATCCCATCCAGAGAAAAGGGAAATTTACTATATCAAACTTAAAATCGTCCCGTTTATCATAAATTTTGGTGGAAACTGTACCATTAGATATACATAGATTCAAGTTCAAAATAAGATGCCTCGGTATCAGAAGAATTGGCTCTATTTAATTGGAGTTCAGTAGGGTATATGCGGTCCATCATTTGGTCAAAGTAAGTATTGTCAATATTTAATAAATCATCAAAGTATCTTAAAGTGGAATTGAAAGCCTCAATTATGTCAGCTTGATTTTCCCGTGGGAGAGACTTCATGAAATAACTCTCGTAACAAAAAAGAAACAAATCTGCAACAAGAGGAGCCCACTTAGTTCCCCATCAGACTACCAATAGTTTAGCTTTAAGGTTAGTTCCAAATCTAATAAAAATGTTATCCAAAAGATAAGCAAGGGCATCACAGACTTTTTGACAAAACCATAAATTGTTATTCTTGTATACATCAGAAGTAAAAAGCGTACATTCTTTCTGAAAGCCAAATATTGGGTATTCTCCCGAATAAACGTTCGGTTAATTAATTCAATAAGTTATCTTTTATAAGATGATGAGGTAACGTAGGAAAATCATATACGTATAGACAATTTAGAAGCCTTAAAGTTTTTAGATTTAAATTTATTGAGTACTTCATGGAATTTTTAATTCACCAAACATAGTTCATTCCGTCCATTTCGTAAACAGTATCATAGTATCTAATCCAATGTTTTTGACAGCATTAAGCCATGGAGTTAGCAGTTCGGACAAACTAGTAGTCGTACATGAACTGGAATTTGCAATGAAACGTGCTTTATAAGGTCGTTAATGAAGTTTCGGTAACCTATATAACGTAGGAAGTCTGTCTTGGTTGTCTTTAATACCCTCTGCAAACAGCAGTAATATCGATAGAATGGATATTAACAAAGCATCTCTCGTCAGTAGAAACCCGTTCATATGTTTTGATACTACCAAGTTCTTGTATTAGAGTATTGATGCAATGAAGTCGTCACACAACAACAACATTATAAGCAGCTTTATCAGCTGGATCTAAAACATAC